>ML677388.1:3244831-3261383 GCA_007922305.1 Dermatemys mawii
ATCCTCTGCAGGTGTAATAAGGGTAGTTCCATTGAAATCACAGACCTATGCTGATTTACACCAGGCCCCAGTCTCCATTGACAGAAGGCTGCTGTTTATTCATGCACACATTTAAACAGCTATTTTATTTTCCCTATCTGAGTTGAAAACTCTGCAATTTACAATTAACCTTGTTTTATTACTGGTTCAAGTAGTTAGTTAGTTAGTTTATTGCAATGTTAGGCGCCAAATCCTTACATTGATTTACACCAGCTCCCTCCATTCCGGTCAACGTAGCTCTGATTTACATCAACTGAGGATCAGGCCCTAGGTATTTCAGAGACTATAAATAGATATTTGGGGCCAGATCCTGAACTGGTGTAAATTGGCATAGCTGCTTTGATCTCAGGAGAACTATGCCAGCTGAATTTTGGCCCTTCATGTCACTGTTTGCTATACTGTATAGTTAGAGGAAACTTGGTACAATTATTTTAAAATCTTGTTTTGTTCTGAGTTTTCACTGCTGTGAATTTGTGGGTCACAGGTTTGATTTTTTTCCCCAGCAGTTCCTTGCAGTTTCACACCCACAATTTTGCCCCTGGAATGAACTGCAGAGGCAGGTTTTTGTAGTTGGGTGCCTGACCTCCCAGTAATGCCAACAAATCGCCTGGCAGTTAGACATCTGAGTCCTGGCTGGGGTCATGAGTTATCGTGGGCGCAGAAATGCAAGAAAAACGATGTATAAATCTACCAAATAGCATCTCCAGAAGCAGAGGCTGCACTGGGGAGCAGGTAGTGTGGCTCTGGTGGCTGGAGCAGGACTAGACCTCAGGAAACCTGGGTTCTAGTCCCAGCTTTGCTACTGGTTTTCTGGGTGATATTGGGCAAGTCATGTCCCTGCTCTGGGCCTCAGTTTCCCTATCTGTTAAAAAAATCGGGGCCAATGATTCTAACCTCCTTTATAAAGTGCTTTAAGATCTATGGGTGAAAAGTGCTAAAATAAGAGCTGGATGTTATCAGTAACTGCAAATCTGGCCTCAAGTTCATGTAATATAAATAACAGTAATAATTAGCATCATCATATGTAGTGGTCTTTTCATCCTTAGATCTTAGATCAAAGGCATATCTGTATCATTAGCCTCACTTTACTGATGGGGAAACTGAGGCAGACTGAAGGGAAGTGACTTGCCCATGGTCACACAATGAGTCAGTGGAGTGCTGGGTCTAGGTCTCAAATGTTCTGGTCACCCTCTGCCATCAGTGTCCAGCTGCCACGGCCGTTGGGGTGATGGAAATTACATTGTCTTGCTAGCACTGCGGGCCAGACCCTCAACTGATGCAAATCAGCAGGGTTGCATTAACTCTAATGGGGCTCTGGCATTTTACACCAACTGATGAGCTAGTGCTGTCTCTGTAGGTTCCCAGGCTGGATTTCTGCCACATATGCTGCATTCCCCACCCTGTTCCCTCTGCCTTCGGATATCTTCTTTATTCCGGGCAATGAGCTTCGTTTGGGATAGCATTGTCCTCTGCCCTGGAATGTAATCCGCATGCATGACTCAGCTCACACAGTGCATGGCTATTGTTGAGCAGCTGCGGCTTTCAGAATAATGGGCTGCGTGCCTTTTCCCTGCTCTAGTAGGAGACCTTATTCTTGCCTCCTTTATCTACCAAATCCACAAGGTGAGATGCTGAGGGAAACATTCAGTGCAAAGCGTTTTAATCCCGTTTGCAGCTTCCCCGCCCTGGCAGGCAGCTGCCTAGAGTTTAGGACTGGGAAGGACCCTTGGGGTGGATGTTGTCCTGTACCAGTTTACTTGGGGCACCAGAAACCATAGAGCTGGAACGAGAAGGCAGCTGGGGGCTCACTCGCTATGGCCAAGAGTGATCTCTGGGCAGAGGAAAGGAAGCAAGACAGAGAAAATCCATCTCTGGCAGAAATTGGCCCTGACTGGGTTCACTGGGCTGATTGCTCTGCTCTGACGAGAAGTCGTAAAATGTAAATGCCAGGAACTGGAGCTCGTTACCGTGAACCGCGCCGGCGCCTGCTTTGAGGAGCTTCTTGTGGCCGCCAGTGAATCCTGAGCTGCAGCCTGTGGGAGTGGCTCTGTGAAGTGGGGAAGGCACCAGAGGGACCCCTTTGCCCCGGCTCTCTCCACTGCTCTTTCGGCCTGGCTCAGGGGTTAGGCTGTAGATTGGAAGAGGTTGGGTCTGAGCAGCTGGGGTTGGAAGGCAGGGGACTGCCACCATGGCCCTATAATGGCAGCACCAGGGAGCCAGAATAGGAGAGAAAGGAAGCAGCCGGGGTTAGCGTGACAGTCGGGGACTGCGGTCAGTTCCGGCTCTGCTGCCCATTCCCTGCATGACCTCGGATAGATCACTGAGGCCTGGTTGACACAGCCATCTAGATGGGCCTAGCTCTGCTGCTGGCAGCCCGAGGGCAGTGGCTAAGATGATCTAATCCCCCGTGTGGCTGCGGCGAGGCCGATTAGCAACTGACCGAAAACCCCCTTCCGTCGACGCATCGGTGCTGCAGCGGCACGGCTGGAGACGTGGCCTTGGCTGAGGAATTGAGGCACAGAGAGACCACGGTGTGGGGAGAAGAGCAGGGGGGCCGTGATCAGGACTGTGGGAGGCTCTGGGGCTGGCATAGCTGGAATGCTCCTGCTTCCATTGAAGTCAAGGTGGGGTTTTTTTTGCCTGAGCAGGGGCATTCATGCAAACCCCACTCCCCAGATATTTCCTCCACCGTCTCCTGCCATCCTCACCCACACGGCAGCCAGGCCCCCGGTCCGGTTAGAGCCGGGAGACTCAGACTGAGGCAAGTGGCTCTTTCCTGTGTCTCCTGCGGCTCTTGGCAGTACGTGATATTACAACACCAGGTGATTTCATTATTAGCCAGTCAGGATCTCTACTAGGTGATTAACTCATAGACTTTAAGGTCAGAAGGGAGCATTATTAACCAATTGTAGAATACCTGGTCAGTCATTTTCCTGTGAGAATATCGATAAGAAATGCAACAATGAATTCTCCTGATCATGCTCTTTTGGGAACTGTTGATCGCCACTTGGCTCCAGAACCCCTGAGGTTTGAGTATCGCTGAGTTAGATGGTGCCCGCGTGGCCCTGGGTCACCGTGCTGGCTCCTGCCGATGGCAGTGAAAGGTCTGCAGGATTGGGGCTCCCAGACTGTGACCCAAACCAGTTGGCAGTTGATTCCTGGGCTCCCCAATCAAGTGGCCCGGGGCAAGGCTGCGATTGGCTTGGTCCCAGTGGCGTGTGTCTGCCATCCGGCCCTGTAGCTGGGAGCTGGGATTCCTTTCAAGTGGAATTTCCTGGGCTGCCCTTGTCCCCATCCCTCCTGGCTGGGTTGCTGTGGGCGGCGTGCGTGTGTGTTGGAGGAGAAAAGGCTCCCAGCTGAAGTCACTCAGGTATTAGACCTACAAGGAGCCATGTTTTCAAAGTGCTACATTGAGTCCCTGTGTCTAGATTATAGCACCTGCTCGGAGCAGGCAAGCGATTAGATTCACATCCAGAGAGCAGCATGGGTGAAAACCTTTCTTTCTGCCTCTCCATCCCTCTGCTTCTCCTCTCCTTGTCGTGGGGAGCTTAAGAGTAACTCCGTCGATGAGACCACGCCGTGCCTCACGACTCCCCCGGCTCGAGGACTGCTAAGGCCGGCTCCACTGGGCCAGGGCAGCGCTATGGCAACGCAGCTGCAAACGCGAATTAAGATGCAGGGAGAGAAGAGGGAGTGTGAAGAAGAGGGATTTTTTTCCCCTCTTTGTGCTACTCAGTGGCTCAGTGCAGTACAGTGGGGGGCTGGGGGTCGGGATTTGGGGGGCATCAGTATATGTGTGTTGGGAGCCCAGGGTTGGAGGGGCAGAGTGAGGCTGTGATTATATCGAGAGAGCCCAGGATGGGAATAACAGGGGAAGAGGGTATGCAGGTCAGGATGGGGGGGCATCAGTGAAACTGTGTATGTGGCAGGTGTGGGCGGGGCTCACAATTGGGTTAACAGTGGGTGGGCTGCAGGTTAGGACTGAGGTGCATTGGCAGAGCTAGGGGGTTTAGGGCCTGAGGCTGCAATAACGGGTTCGTGGCGAGGGTCTGTACTGAGGTGCCTCACAGAGTTGTGTCCTTGTATTTGGACATAACACGGCAAGCAACCATCCCCTAGTGTAATGACACAAACGCAGATTGCTGGGGAAATAGGAGGATCCAGGAGTCTCCATGTCACGTACTCTGGGCAGGGACTAAGACCCCCTCCACCCGGGGATGGGAAATATCTCACTGCTGCCTCTCCAGGAGGCAGAGGGACACGACTTGCAACGAAAGAGAGAAGAGATAGAGACCGACACGCCTGAGAAAAAGAAACCTGCCAGGGTGTTAGCGGCCATGAGGGAAGGTTTTCTAGAAGTGTAAATCGCCTACATCTTCGCAAGTTAGGAACCCAGCCCAGGCTAGAACCTGGGAATCCTGGTTTTCAGTTCCCTGCTCTAATGGGGCTGCCCTCCCAGAGCTGGGGGTCGGAGTCCTGGCACCCAGTCCCCTGCTCTAACCACTAGCCTGCAGCATCTCCTTTTAAATGACTCCACGCACCCAGGAGAGTTCCCCTAACCCTGGACGTTCAACTGGAACGTTAGACTCCCACCCACAGTGAGACATGAAATGACACTTCCGACTTCGAGCCTTTGCACCAGGAGCCTTCAGTTCAGGGCTGTGCTTCCCCTTCGGAGCCGAGGGCTCTTCTCCTGTCCCCCATGGTGTCGGCCCGCCCATTTGTTTTCTCTTTCTTCGCTCCCTCAAGTTGAGCCTCCCTGCCCCCTACCGGGGTGCTGCATCCCCACTCAGCCCTGCCTCCATCCAGCCCTGCCCCACTCCCGGCATTGCCGCAGAAGTGGTCCAGAGCTGCTGTGTGGCCGGGCCTAGGGATAGTCCCCAGAGGGAGCTTTTGCCAGCCCTGTGGCACCTTGGTGCCCACCTCACTGGTGCAAAGGGGCTGCAGCACCATGGAGAATGAGGCCCCATCCCTCTGGAAAGAGGAGAGTCTAGAATCCAAAAGGATCAAGCGACCCAGGGGCTCCCTGGTGGCTGTGGAGCCGCGTTGGTGAGGCGTCTGCTGGAGTGGAAGGAGGTGTCTTCCATAGTGCCTGCTCCATACATTGCTCTGAGCCCCTCCCGCCTCTTGCTTTAGTCCTTCGAATACCATGCAGTGGGAGTGGAGCAGAGTTTCAGCCGGGTGAGATCTAGTATTATTTCCTTCAGGCTGGTTGGTCGTGCTGCCCTTCGGGGGGCCGTGCCGGAGAATCTTGCGTATTGGCAAAGGTCACCACTCACCTCCATCCCGCACGCGGTCGCCAGAAAGCCCCTAGCCTCGTCAGCAGGAGAGCCAGAGTCGCTCTCTGCGAGGTCACAAGTACAGTGCATGGGTCCTTCTGAATGTGGGAAGGGGGGGGCAGCGTGGAGAACCCGACGGTTCTGCAGACCTGGATGAGTTGAGTTGGCCCAGCGCGCCGTTTCTCTGCGTCACAATAATGCCTGTGCACGTTTGAGTTGACGGGCACTGTGCGAAAGAGAGGGCCAGGTGGGATAGGACAGCCCAGAGGTGCATCAGGAGAACTGGGGAAGGGGACGCTGACCCTCCTCTGGGTGCAGGCTGTGACTGAGGGAGGATGCAGAAGGGAGGAATTGGTCCATCCCCAGATGATAGGGAAAGGTCACCAGCAGCCCCACAGCACTAGCCAGGGGGCCTCCCAGCTAGACCCACAGAAGATGCTGCCTGCACCAGGACTAGGACTAGAGGCCTGTTTGGAACATCACCCCCCACCCCCCGCCCCAGGTGCTAAATAAGAGCATGTGCCTTGTGCAAACACAAGCCCGGCTCCCGCCCAGCCAGGCAGCTTGTGGGGCTAGGTCACAGATGAACCCCCAGAGCTGAGTGGGGATCCCAGGGTGGCTGGGAGTCAGCACTGAGAGGCATCGGCAGAGCTCAGTGCCTGGGGAGCCGGCCCAAGATGGGGTGTGTGCATGTGGGGAAGGGGTGTGAAGACCAGGCTGGAGACGCTGGAATGTGGGTTTGGGGTAATAATTCATGTGTCCTGGCCTGTTCCCGCTGGGCTGCGAGGGACGAGCCTTGATATAAATATCTCTTTGCTCGGCACACGACCTACTTTCCAGACAGGAACGCGAGCCTCTCTCTCCTGCATTCGTCTTGCTCCTTCCTTCCCCACCCCCTCGTGCTGGGAGCCCGTGTCCTGCCCAGCCGCAATCCGCAGCCGCATCCCTTTCCCCTTTGAACAGCTGCCATGGTGCCCAGGCACTAGCTGCTACTGGGGTCTCTGGCCTCCTGCCCCTGGGCTGCCGTCCGCCACGGGGCAGGCATGGAGTGACCTAGCCCCACAAGCCACCTGGCTGGGCAGGAGCCGGGCTTGTGTTTGCACAAGGCACATGCTCTTATTTAGCACCTGGGGCAGGGGGTGGGGGGTGATGTTCCAAACAGGCCTCTAGTCCTAGTCCTGGTGCAGGCAGCATCTTCTATGGGTCTAGCTGGGAGGCCCCCTGGCTAGTGCTGTGGGGCTGCTGGTGACCTTTCCCTATCATCTGGGGATGGACCAATTCCTCCCTTCTGCATCCTCCTGGCGCAGGGCAGGACGAGAGCCCTGGAGGGGATCTGGACCAGCCAGACCTTCGCTTTGGTGGAGGCCTTAGTAGAGCTTCTCCTGTCCGGGGGCAGGGGATGCAGAGGGCCGTGAAGCTGCTTTTCCCAGAGGGGGATGTCTCGGCACCTGCCCTGTCTGCCCACCAATCCCACTGGAGAGCCCGCGAAGGAGCAGAGCTGGCTGCAGACTCTTCCCCTGTGTCTCCAGGGCGTGAAGGTGGGAGCGGGAGACAGCCGGGCACCGTGCGAAGGGAAGGGGCCCACTGGGCGCAGACAAAAGGAAGCAGAGAGGAGTGATCCCACCAGCTCCAAACTGGGGAGCGGGTTCATCTCTGCAGGGGCCCTGCCTCGCTGCTCTCCCTGGAACCTGGGCCGCTGCCCCTAGTCACGAGGGCGCTGCGGTGATGCAGTGACCCTCTCCCGTTGTCCTCCCCTGATGGAGGCCAATCAGCTGGATGAAGGGGCCATCCCTCCTGCCCAGTCCCAGCGGGCAAACTCTCGTCTGGCAGCTCTCCTCACTCCTCGTCAAAGCCCGCTCATGTAGCGGTATCCGGAAGGGCGTCGGGGTCCGCGGGGCCAGGCCATTCCCGGGGCAGCCCAGTGCACTGAACAGGTTAATGAACAAAGAATGGGGTGAAGTCGCTAGTGGAAGAGAAATGGAGCTCCTCCCCCGCATCCAGCCCTGGCATCCGTGCCAGCTGGCTGCATTTCCCACTGGCTCAGCCATTCAGTCTTTGCTCAGAGCCAGCAACCGATTTGGACAAACGAGCTTCATAAATAACAACACTTGGAAAGACCTGTCTAGGAATGAAAGCGGCAGGCGCCTTCCTCCAGGGCTGGCTGGAAAGCGAGGACCATGTGGGAGCGTGCCAAGGAAGGAGGCAGTGGTATGGAGCGGAGAAGGCCTGGCCGAGGGGCAGTGAATGATGGTCCTCATGATGCTGTGCCCAGGTGCCGATCAGCAGGGACTCTGCCAGGGCAATGGGGTGATGCTGAGGTAGGTGAGAGGAGAATTGGGCCTTGTGGGTTCTTAGAAAGGGCAGGGCCCGAGGGGTTGGGGCAGGGATTTGGAGCTGAGCGATTGTGAAGAGAAGGGAAGAGGGGGATGGCCCTTGGTGGGAGACCAAGTCCTGTCCTGGGCAGGGGGCTGTATTCGTAGGGGTCTGCTGCTTCTCTCGGCTCTGAGGCAATAGCTTCCCCACTCGAACAAGCACACGGCCCTTGGAGAACTGTCTGGTTAAGGAAAGATGCTCTTGCAAGTGTTTTGGCTCAGTCTTTGAGCAGGGAGTTCAGACAAGTCTGGGGTCGGAGTGGCAGACCGCTGATCCTAGCTCAGCCTCTGTGCGTTGCCACCTCCCCTGGCCAAATTCACCCCTGAGCTGTCTCCGCCGGCTTTCTTGTGTTACACCAGCCTGATGACTTGATCCCAGAAGGACAAACTCCGAAGTGGGGCAACAAGCCAAGAGCTGGAGCGAATGCCCAGGCTTAGGAGCTGCTGGGATCCGTCATTCCAGGTCCCCAAACCAGGGCGGGTACAGCTGTGGAGAGATGGGAAACCCCAGGAGCATGAGTCTGGGTGCAAGAGGTCGCTTGAGACCTGACATTTCTTTGTGCCTGGCTTTGCAAAGGCCTCCCCTGCTTGCTCAGCACAGAGGAGCAGTTGCCTAGCTGCTCAGTGTATTTTTCCATCTCCCTGCCAGCAGCTTGCCTTCAGCCCACCCTAAAATCACCCCATCTCTCCCCCATTGTCCACCTGCCTCGCCGCAGCCTCCCCCTCCCTGAGATCGTGATGGCTTTGGGAAATAAATCTGTGCTCGGTTTTCATCTCCTTCCCTGTGAAGAGGAGGAAGCAAAATATTTGCTCAAATCTCATTAGGTGGATTCCTGTCTCCGAGACCCAGCCGCGTGTATTCAGGAGCCTTCTGATGTGTAATGAGTGAGAGATGTGTCAGAGGAGAGTCAGGAAGGGGAACCTCCAGCAATTGTAATTAGCCGGCTCTGCTGAGCCAGGCTCCGCTAATGCTGTTCGTGCCCCAAAATAAAAAGACATTTGGGGCTTTGATTGGTGAGGCTCCTGCTTTATAGTTAATTAGAGTGATGAGCTCAGTGGAAGCCCTGGGTTGCAGTACAGATTGGGGTGATCTGAGGGGTGGGGGGAAGGTGAATATAAGAGTTTGTGGGGTGACACCCCCATTTTAATTGGAACACACGCTTCTCGGCCTCCTCTCCCCCTGTGCCATGTATTTCAGCCAAGAGCTTACAAGATTGATGACTGGTGGGGATGGAATGAGTAATGGGGCACAGCGGGCTGCCTTTCCTACCCCGATCCTGCCAGGTCCTGAGCACCCCTCTGAGACCCCGGGTTGGGGAGGGCACCCACCTTCCGGCCTGTCATAGTGGAGCTAAAATTAAAGATTCAATTTGTATTGTCAGTCTGTAAATCCTATAACCCTCTTTCTCGCTAAGCTGTTGTAGCGGGAATATCACTCGTGTAATCTCTGCCGAGGCCCCTCCCCCATTCTGTGATGAATGTTTCCTGCCTGGCAGCCTCACCTCCTCGCCCGCTGTTTTGGCGACTGGGAAGGGTTGGGAGCGGCAGGCACAGCTCTGGGGGCAGGAGTTCAGAGCCCCGGGTGCGGGATCAGGAGCTCTGCTGCCTCTCCTCATGGGCCCAGCGATGGGCCCAGCTTGGCGGTGCGAGAGGTTCGATCCATCTGCTGGCCTTTCGGTGGAACGAGTTGGTTGGGGCTCAGTGCACTTTCCTAGAGGACAGGTGTTTGCAGAAGCTGGGGCTGGACAACAGGGCATGGATCACTCAATGATTGCCCTGTTCTGTTCATTTCCTCCAAAGCGCCTGGCACCAGCCACTGTTGGAAGACAGGATACTGGGCTAGATGAGCCCACTAGCGACCGTGCTTATGGTCTCATGCCTCAGTTTCCCCATTGCTAAGTGGGAAGTGATGTACTGACCTCCTCTGCAGGCTTCCTTGGTGTCTATGGCTGGAGAGCCCTGGACAATTGCAGAGGGGGGAGCACATTCACCTACCGCCCATTCTATTCAGTGCAGCCTCCCTCCTCCCCAAAGCAAGAGGCCAAGATCTTCCTCAGAAGCAGGGCTGGCTCTCCGCTTCCCTGAAGTCCTACTGCAGGACGCCCCAGCTGGGTGGTGGTCAGTGGGTTAGTTCCATTGGCCCAGGCAGCGGGTGAGCTGGCGCGGCTGCTCGATTCCAGAAGGGACTTGTGGAGTTAACCGTGCAAAGGCAATTACACCTCTTATGTAACTGACGGGGAGGGAGGGGCCGCATGGGGGAGCCTGCAGGGCAGCTGTTGCTGCTGCTCGGTCTGATCATTTACTTAGAGAAGACAGACCCTGGAGGGAAGTGGGTCCCGCATCCTGAGATGGTTTCATGAAAGCCAGGCTGTCTTGTGCCGTCCTGCAGAGCTCAGCAGAAGGGAGGCGGGGTGGCAGAAAGGGAGGGACTCCCTCTCCATCTTTGCTTACTGCATTTTTGGACATGATTTTCAGTTCTGATCCTCTGGAGCCTGGATCTCCTCTTTACGTACACGTGCGTGTGAGACACACCCACACCCGGGTACCCCAGGATTCCAGCATGTGCACACAGTAGAGCCGATCAGAAAATGGATTTTCCATCCTCTGAAAAATTGCTGAGATTTGGAAAATAAAAAATGGTCCCAAATTGGGATGAAAATTTCAAACATTTTTGCAAAATGAAAATCTGGAAAAAATGGTCATTTCAGGTCACTTGAAATGTTTTGATAATTTCAAAAGGTTTGATTTGGACCATTTTTAATTTTGTTTATATAAAACATTTTGAAGCAAAAAGTTAAACCTTTTGCCTCTGAAAATATCAGAATGGGACATTTCAGCATTTTTGAATATTTTTTCTAAATAAAATGTTGTCAACATTGATACAAGTTTGCAAAAGGTTCAGTTTGGTCAAAATGGCATTTTTTTTCCTAACAGAAAAACTGTTCTGGTGAAAATTTGTCAGCCAGCTCCAGTGCACATGCATGTGCATTCACACACTGGTGTAAAATCTCCTGGTGACTGTCGTTTAGAGAAGGATTTGTTGGTGAGAAAGGAGTAAAAGCACCAGCTATTACTGGCAACTCAAGCTGTGATTTATTTGACAAATTATCTCCTTTTCCACCCTGATCATGTCTTGCTCTCAAACCCACCACGATCCTAACAGGTTTGTTTGGTGGTTGAAATATTTTGCCAATTTTCCCCCCCGCCCCTAAACATGTTGGAGTCGGCGGATGCTTCTCAGTCTGTGACTTGTCTACTGGCTGGCATTTGGGATTCACCTGTTGAGCTTTATAACTGGTTGGCTAAAGTCACACGGCTTTACTGCTATTCTCTGATTGGGTGGCCTAAGCTTTATAAACTGCTTCCTTGTGGCTTCTTTTTATTTTACTTCCTTGATTTAGATGAGTCTCCGCTGCAGGGTTGAAATGGTCCATTCACAGTCATGCAGACAAAATAATCATGAATAAAATGAGGCTGGAAATAAGAAGAGAATTTCTGAGTCTGGGAGGAGGGAGGTTCTGGAATGCCTTCCCTATAGGAGGAGTAGGCAACATCCAGCTGGCTTTGAGGAGGAGCTCCATGAGTTTATGAATGGAATTGTAGGACAGAGCTGCCTCTGATAGCAGGGGACTGAACTCAATGAGCCAGGAGGTCCCTATGGGTCATATGAAGGTTCTTGAAGAGTGAATGATAATGGGGTGGGCACAGGTTGAATCAGTCACCAGCTTGTAACTTGGTTCTGATGCTGTTAGACCAGCTCTGCTCAGTGCTAGGGTGAAATCATTGGCTGCAGTTTTGCCTTTGGAGCTCGGCAAAGTGACAACTAATGCAGACAGCATTGGGGGCCATGAATAGGGTCTATGGGGCTCTGAAGGGTGGGAACCCCCAGGAGAGAGAGGAGTTTGAGGGGTACAGTGTGGTGTGATGCAATTAAGGAAAGGCATGAAGGCCATTCCGCTGTGGTGGCCTTTCAAGGCAGTCTTGGCAAATAGGAGAATTTTCTGGAGGGGGCTGGTCTGGTGTCAGCCAGGAAAGGTCCCAAGCAGCCCGTCTATGGGTTTTTTTTCTTTTTTAAGAGGCCACAAGCTGCTGCCCTTCCCCCCAGACCATCTATCTTCTCGGTAAGTACTAGCTGGCCCCCATTACTGGTAGTGTTTGGGTGCCTCCGTCTTTAATGAACTTCCCCTACAGCAGGGATGTGCTATTGGTCCACATTCTACAATAGACCAGCCCCTGCGGCCACATCGTCCCTGCTCTCTCCACACCTGCGTGTTTGTGGCATAGACATGTCCTAAGCAACTGGCCCAAGATCAGAGACTTGAACCCAGGTCTCCCAAGCCCTGAGCAAGTGTCTGAACCACTGGCCCACCCTCCCTCTCTGCCTCGTTGACTCTCAGGACAGACCTAAACTGAGGTCAGACAGGCCTGTTCTCTGGAGCCGGGGGTGGAGAAGAACCAAGGTGAACCACAACAGCAAAACCCCGGCTCAAACCGCCTCTTCCCGCGGTCGGTGAGTTCCTCAATGGGATCGCAGCTCCGCCTTCCCCATGGCAGGGTGTGCTGCTTCTGGCATCCCCACGTGCCCATCTGCTCCCGCCATCTAGTGCCTGCCCCCCTGGGGAAGGGAATCTGAGCTCACTCCTGAGCTGCCAAAGCTTGAATTCCTGACGGCTCCTTCGCCGCAGGAGATGTTGATCAGCAGTGGAGAAGCTTCGTGCAATGGTAACTCTGATGATATTCTTCTCTGGGGGTAATTCTTTCCCTTTCCCCTTACTGGACTCGTGCTAAGAGCCGCCGGGTGTAGAAATATTTAGATTTTCACCTGCATTGCAAAGTAAACCCAATAGTTTAAAAGGGGATGTCCCGCTCTTTGCATTGTGCTTATCTTTTGCAAGCTCCATCGAAATGCAACGCTCTGGGCCCCCCTGGTGCTGCCGATCCCTCTCCTTCATCTCACAAAGAAACCCCACCTCCCACCCACCTTGCGTAGCCTCTTGGACCCTAGACATTTGGGCTCATCGCCGAGCATCTCTGCCATGAGTGGGAAGAGCCCTGATGGACTAATGAATCAAGTGCTGTTTGTATCCACTCCTTAACCCAGCTCATGCTCCTTGGGAAGACACGCCCCCTTCCAGTAACACCCTACGGTTCTCCTTCAGGCTCGTCGTTTAGACCTAAACTTTAGTGACTAGCCATTTGACAGAAAAGCCGCTGGTACTGGTGGAGATTGGATGCCGCTCCTGTCCGGCAATTCCTATGAAGAGCTGACGTCTGATCTCCCTGGTCAAGTCCTTTGACACGTGGAAGTGCATCAGGGTTCTTAGCGGCGCGTGCACGCCCCTGGAAATGCTGCATCAAGGGAACCTGACACCAAGGATTTAATTTGTTTAATCTAGAGAATTTCTTTCAGCGCCGAGTTGGTTCAGTTCCCAGCAGCTGGGATGCTGGAAAATGCTGGAGGAGGTGGCGGGTGAAACGCCACCACAACCACTTACTCTCCACAACCACTTACTCTCAGTGTCAGTGGTTCGCTCACAATAGGAGCTTTAAAGCGACACTAGGCGTAAGTCATTACACCATGTGGCTGGGGAGATATCCGGCTTCTTAAGCAGACATCAGCACGTATTAATTCATTGTAAGAAGTGGGAAGTTGAGCTGCAGACCTGGAGGGTGAGATATAAAAGCCGGCATGAGGGAGCAGGAGCAGAGATACCGAGTCTAAACCCTGCTTCCACTGAAATCGAGGGATGCTTAACTCTGGAGTCCAGCATCCGTGGGTTCAGAGCCACGTGCGGGGCATTTACCAAGCGATGGTTCTCTCAGCCAGAGAGGTAAGTGCTTGGGAAGTGGCTGGGTTTTTGGTTTTGTTTTTCCTGTGAACTGATCAAAATGGAGTGGATCTTTTTATGGATACAGAGTACATTGAGTTAGACTCATAAGGTTGAAAAACCCTCCAGAGTTCTGGATGGGCTATAAACTTTCCTGCTCCAGGATATAAACCAACCTATAGCACAGGGGGGTCAGGAAGAAGCTCTCCCTAAGGGCCGATTATTCCATAACAGCAGCGTTTCTTACATCTTCCACGAGGCAGCTGGTGCTGGCCACAGTCGGAGACGGGGCACTGGGCTGGATAGTGATCCCTGTGTTCCTAAAGTTAATCTGTAAATCTAGTCCTTGAATAGTAATGGAGAGGTAGTCGACAGGCGGACTGCGGGCCCAATCCGGACTGCTGGACGCTTTTGAATGGACTGTGAAATCTTTTTATTTACTTATTATTGTCATCATTATTATTGTTTCATTTTTCTGGAGTCTGGATTTGGGCTATACCTTGACCAAGACATTTGGACCTTGACAAAAAATAATTGATTACCCCACGGTTAACTAGTTCTTAGCTTTTCTGGAGCCGTTTCCATTGCAGGGTCTCAAAGTACTTTGCAAAGGATGGAAAACTCCAGGCAAACTCCCAGAGGGCACAAACCCTCCAGGAACCAAAAGCAAAGGCAGATTGGTGTGAACCCCTAGAAACAGTTCTGCCCCTCGCTTCGCTTCTGTCTAAGCTGCTCTGCTGGGAAACGGCTGATAGGGCTGATTTTCAGGTGTTGGGGCTCGTGCTTCCCACCGGAGCTATCAAGGTAATAAGAAGGGTCAGCAAAGAGAACGGCCCAGATCCCATGGCTCGGGTTCTCCAGTGACGGATCCCTGATGCAGTCGCTGGCACCAGGGTGAAGCGGGTGTGAAATGCTGTCATGCAGTCTGGGTGAAGCCTCCTGGAGTTACAGCAGGGGTGGGGTGTGCTGAGCAATGTCTGTTGGTCCTGACAGCTGCACAAGGCCTGGGCGAGAGCCCTCAGAGCTGTAGGTTTCTCTCTGCCCTGCTGCAGATCCAGGAGCGATGCTTCATCCCCGCCTGTTGTGCTCCCGGCTCCGCTAGTGGCCGGGGTGATGGATGCGTCCCCGTGGGGCCAGCCGGAGAGGAGAGGTTTGTCAGCCCCGCCAGTGGAGCTGACACCGGGGAAGATCTATGAGAAAGGAAGCTGCAGGAGTTGTCTCCAGAGAGATGGCAACGCAGGCATTTCTCACCCCCGCACACTGGGTCAGATGGCAGCGTGGCTCACAGGCTCACGGGCTGGGGGGTGTGTCTGGCAGAGGGTGGAGCATCGTCTGCAAGCAGCGGGTGCGGATGGAGTTATTGGGGCTGCAGCCGGGGCAGAGCATGGGCTGAGTTTAAGGAGCCAGCGGTTGGGAGACCCAGGGGGGTCAAATGGACGATAGGCTCCAGTGTAGGGGACAATCCTGAGTCAGACAAACTGGGGGGCGGACCGGCTCGTGCTTTTCCACCTTTGACTCCTCTTACTGTTTCTATTGCCGTTGAGCCCACGATCCCGATCAGGCTGCAGTGCGCTAGGTGCTGTACAGACACGTAACATGGCTGCCAGTCCCTGCTCCAGAAATTTGGTCACCCGGGGTCTGCTCAGAGCAGGGACCTGCGGCTCTTTGAGGGGCTCCTTTCCCATCTCTGCCGCTGGCTGGGGCTGGAGGCTGCAGAGGAAGGTGCAGCCCCTCCTGTCCTTAACTTGCCTAACTGGGCAATGCTCTGTCTCCTCCTGTTCCTCTGGGATGGGGCCAGCTTGTGCCCGGAAGCATGAGGCTGAAGCTGTTAGCCCGGCCAGCGGCGGTTGTGGCCCAGAGAAACGGCCTATCGCTCCACAGCTCATGAGTTCTCAGCAAAAACCCAACCGTGCCTCGACTTTCTGCCAGTCCCTGTAGCTTCTGCCTGGTGTCCCCGCAGAGGAGCAGGGCTGAGAACTGAGCCTGCCTGGGCTGCGTCCTGACCTGAGTCACACCCGTCTCAGCTCCCCGTGTGTGTAGATGAAGATACAACCCATCTCGCTTAGGCCCTGCCGCTTTCCTTCTGTGACAAGTAGAGGGAAGGGTGGACATGACTCCTGAGGCTAAACTACTCTGACCTGGAAATCTGGAGCTGTAACCTGAGATGGAGGGGGAGGGGAGTTGACACCTTGGGGCTGGCAAGGGAACAAAGGGCAGGCAGACGTGGGAGTTTTTTGAAAAGGGGTTAGACGCTGGCTGGGGAAGAGGAGGGAGCCTGGATTCGGGGTCTCATCTCCCTGCCCCCCAGAAGGGCGGGCCAAGGGGGCCTGTTTGTACTGACAGCTCTAAGTGGGATTGTGTGCCTGACATCTCAAATAAACCTTCTGATCTACTGGCTGGCTAAGAATCACTGTGAATCCCAAGAAGTGGGGGGTGTGGGAACAGGACTCCCCCACCCCCCCGTGACACCTTCCCCTCGGCCTCCCTCTCCAGTCTCACCAGGGCTTAGCTTGTGAAATCAATCCCCATCCTGGCTCTGGGCAAGTGTGAGCTGCTCCTGCTGCCCCCCAAGAGACGGGTCTTTCTCTCTGGCGTTAGCTGCTGGCCCGAGCTCTCCGATGCTGCGGGTGGGGTCACTGCAGCAGAGCTGAAAGCAGTCGGGGAGGGTCCCATAGGAGCCGAGTCGCCCGGAGCTTTAACCATCCTAATGAGGGTTTGGAGGAGGCCTGGCGGTGCACGGGGCACCGCGAGGAGCCAGGCCCGACTTGCCAGCTGAGAACGAAACTTCAGTGACTCTGCTGCTCTCAGCAGTAAAACCCATGCAGACTTTGGTGCAGTGGAGGATCCCAAGGGGGGCTGTGGCTGGGGGGAGGGGGCTGTTGACAGAGCTGCATTGTGACCCAGGATTGGACTAGTGAGGGGAGATGGTAGGGCCATGTGTGAGGAGCCTGGGGGTGGGGTAGCAGGGATATGTGGGTCAGGAGTGGGGGGAGGTGATAGAGCTGTGTGTGAGGAGCCTGGGGGTGGGGTAGCA
>ML677388.1:3261393-3305349 GCA_007922305.1 Dermatemys mawii
TGTGAGGAGCCTGGGGGTGGGGTAGCAGGGGTCTGTGGGTCGGGAGTTGGGGGAGCTGTGAGACCTGTAGCCAGAGGCTTCATCTCTTGTGTTCTTTACAGTGGTTCAGATTCCTCCCTTTTAAAAGGACATTGTGAAACACTGGTGTGTGTGTTGGGGGATGGTGCAGCTGGGGCCTAGTGATCTGGAAGTCAACACTCGGGGAGGGGGTTCCCTTTCTGACACTTCTCCTGCTTCACCTGGAGGCTGTTGAGTGAGTCAAGTCCCTGCTCTGTGCCTCAGTTTCCCCATTTGTACAGTGGAGATGATGCTGTCCAACTGCCCCTGTCATGTGCTTTGGGGCTGGCCAGAATTATTCCCACCCCGTCTATGAGGCCCTGGGGCCTGGCTTCTTCTCACTCTCTCTTTCAGATTTTCTGTCTATTGTCTCCCCTTCATTGTCTTTCGTCCTTGTCTTGTTCTGTCCGATTTCCCATGACCCAGTCAGGAGCTGGCAGATCCTTGGCTGTGAACTCTGAGCTCCGCCGTCTCTACACAGGAATGGAGGAGAGGCTGAAACGCGGAGGAATTTGAATTTGGCTCCTCCGCTCCCGCTGACTGTCAGCAGGATGATGTACACAGCTGGGGAGAGGAGGATGCACGTCCGTCCGGGTGCTGCTGGCATGATACGTACAATGAGGGTACTAGCAATAAGGCCAAGTCCTGCCATTGTGCAGCCCATCTCTGCCTGAATGCTTGGCCAGAATGTCGTTCTTGGCCAACCCCTGCTGGGATCTCCGGGATGCTGAGTGACCCTCCTGCCTTGGAGTCAGCTGTTGCTCCACAGCTAAACCTGGACTAAGGACCTTGTCCAGGCCCAGGCCCCCTGGGAAGAGCCTGCTTTAATGTGCCCCCCAAATTTCAAATCTATGCGTGAGAGAGCACAGGCCTTTAGGAGACCGGGTTTTTATTCCTGACTCTTCCACTGACTTTCTGTGAGACCTTGGGCTAGTCACTTAGGTCCATAGTAATTAAAAGTCTTTGTGGATCTGGAGCTTACTCTTTCTGTGCCTCAGTATCCCATCTGTACAATGGGGACAGCGGCACTCCCCTCCCTCCCAGCGGTGTTGTGAAGCTCACCACATTAAGCTTGTGAGGCACTCAGGCAGTGCAGTGAGATGAGCACCTACTAGATGGACAGATTAGGGTGCTTGGTGCATTTGGGTAGCGTCAGGCGCTGAAGATGTAATTTACGCGTCATGACAGAATGTTCGATATGAGTTGAGAAATGGGCATTTGTGGTGTTTTGTGCGGGTGTAGGTGTCTGTGGGTGTGATTGTCTGTGCCTGTGTATTTTACTGTCGGGGGCCTGACAGGCCGGCCAGCCCATGGGGACCCCTGTCTCTCTTTCGTCTCTCTCCTCCACCCCCCTCCCCCATAGCTGTCTCCACTTGCATAGCGTGACTGCAGCACAGCGGGAGCTCCGGTGAGAGCTGACATCTGCAAAAGCAGCTGGATCCATGTTAGCAGGGGGGCCGGCGTGAGGACCTGGCATGACCCACGCCAGGGGTGATTTGGGGAGGAGCTCACTGCCCTGCAGCACCCGCGGAGATTGGTGGGTGTAGGGGAAGGGGCTCAGCACCTCGAGGTCAGGATGCAATAAACCCAGGTCTGGCTCAGCATGAGGACAAGCTAGGAGGCAGCAGGGCCTGGGAGCTTCCTGGAAATCTGCTGCCCCTGCCCACTCCAGGTCTCTCTGCGAGGGCACCCTGGCCTTGGACTCCATCCCTGGGGTTCTCTGGGGCCGGACGTGGGACCCAGCTCTGGGAGTGACATGGGGCAGGGAAGGGGATTCTGGAGCCCGAGTGATGCTGAATGCTCCCAGCTCCCTTCAAAGCCAATGTGAGCGAGCGAGGACTGAGTCTGAGTCCGGACCCAGGGCTTGGCCCAGTAAGTTTTGGGAACTTCAGTCTGGAGCAGAGGCCCCTGCCAAGGAGTGGGAGGAGAGGGAATCTCCAGGGGCTGTAAGCACTGTCGGGCTTCTGACTCATAGCTGAGCAGCTGTGGTTCCGTCCAGCAGAGATTGTGAGTGCAGTGTATGTTGTGTCTCTGCGAGGGGTGTGTGGGCGGTGTGCAGTGGATCTTTGTGTCTCTGTGTGGCGTCTGCTCGTCACCAAAGGGGGCAGGACCCACCAGGAGCGGTTGAGTAACCACTTGGTTGCTGACAGAGTCTAACAACTAGTGTCCGTTTAACACACAGGCCAGGCACCCTCACAAAGCTACGCTGCAGTTCTTGAGCCATGGGCGTTTTGGTTTAACGGCCGCCCGTGATGCTCAGAGGGACAGAGGCGCTGCTGGGCTCTGCGGCAGATCTGTGTGCACCCCAGGCTGAGGTGGAGGAAGTCAGCAGCCCCACGCACCGCTCTGGAGTGCACAGGGGATTGTGTTTCCCGGCCACTAGCACAAAACCCTGGGGCGAATGAGCTGGACTGGCCCAGAACCGGGCTCTGGTCTTTCCTGAGTGCTGGCTCTATTAGTGCTTAGTCTCCCCACAGCTGGCTCTGTTAGTTCCTGGTGGGGCTGGAGTCTCCTGATCAGACAAATTCAGACTTCCCGGATACACCCCCTGCTCTGTGTTGGACCCAGCCTGTTAGCAGAGGGGTGTCAGGAGCGGAGAGAGCTTTTATTAAAGATTGGACGAACCCCCTCGACAAACCCACATCCAATGATCTCCTGCTGACCTCACTGCTAAATAAATGTCACCAGGAAATGGCTGCAAACGCAGGAGAGACGGGAGCTGGCCACACAACAGCCATGCCAGGCATTGGGCTCAGAACAGTGGCTGGGAGAACCAGTGCGTCCCCTTTATAATGAGCAAATAATTCCCATGTTTCCTGTGAGCTGGTTCGTTATTTGGCTGCAGCGTTGGGAGGAATAATTTTCAGAGGGAGGGGCCCGATTCTCTTCCGTTACACCTGTGTGTAAATCAGGAGTGACTCCATTGATATCAGTGAGCCGGATTCACCTTTCATTTACACCAAAGTGCAAATCGGGAGTAAGGCCACAGAGGCCTTGTGGCTGCCTGGGAGCAGAACGAGGGAGTGAGGAGGATCAGGCCTATGGGTTGGCCAGGAATGGTTTCTTTTGAGTTTTCATCCTTTTGCTGTTAGACTCTGTGTGGTGTGTTCATGTGGGATGCCAGTGATCCCTCAGCCTTGTACACCCCTGCCCCGGGTGTGTGTGTGTGAATATTGCCCATATCAGATTTATGGCCCCATTGATCAGACCCAACGGAACAAGGCACTTGCATTCATAAAACATTTCACAAACCAGAGGCAATGTGAATCGGCCCAGCAGTCAGGCACTTCAATGGAGTTACACCACTTTATGCTAGCTAAGGTTCTGGCCTCCCGTAGTTATTTTGAACTGTAGGAATAACTCTGCCCAGGAGTCCTATATCCATGTCCCCATCATCCCTTGCTGCTCATTAGACTGTGGGCCGTGATTGCTGTTCTCCGGTACAGTTAGCAGGTGGAACAGATGTTTAGAGCCTCCATCGGAAGGAATCTGGCCATGGAAATAACCTGCCATGTGATGCTTGTAATTCGTCCCGGTAACAGCAGTTCGCTTTGCTCCAGCTGGCGCGCAGGGTCAAGGTGGAGAGAGGTGTTTGGCTGGAGGCTGAGTACACGTGGGCTAACTGGCTAACTCTCCTGCCTCTCCTTCGTGAGTTGGGAAACCTGGGAGAGGTTTGGATACTGGCCCAGGGCCTCAGCGACTAGCTGGGTGTCACCGGGCTGGCTGTCACAGACCCACTCCTGGGGCCCACGTCCACAGAGCAGATTGCAGGGCTCTGTAGGAACCCCCATAGTTTGTGACCCTGCCAGCCAGCCAGGGGGCTGAGTCCCCAGGATTTGTCCCCTAGTAGCCAGTGATGGCCAAGGCCTGTAATATCCTGTCTCAGGCCAGCTGCATGGTGGGCTGTCCCTGGAGGGACAGTTCAGCTGGGGCCGGAGCTCAGACTCTCAAGTCTATGGGGTTGGATGGGCCTGAGAGCCCCATCCCGAGCCGCACGTCCACACGGAGAGGGCTTTACATGGGGCCAGATCCCCTGCTGGTGTAAATCGGCATCACTCCATTGGAACGAATGGGGCCACACTGATTTACGCCAGCTGAGGACCTGGCCTGTGGGTTAGCCAGGAATTGTTTCCTTGGAGGTTTCATCCCTTTGCTGTTGGACTCTGGGTGGTCCTATCACCGGGATGCGTCGCCGGCGCTCGCGGTCAGTTGCAGGAGACGCCGGCTCGGGCTCTTGACTGTGGCGCCAATAGCACAATTTGCAAGTGGCTTTAATGGAGCTGCTCATTAGACCCCCCTCGCCTCCCTCCCTCCCTCCTCTTGCTAGGCTGCGTCTCCCAGCCGTGAGGAGTCCTGATTAATCCGGGCCAAGCTGCACCTGGCTGGCATTTCTTCCCGCTCCCGTGGCGCTGTTTTCCTGGGGATGAAGAGAGCACCCCACCCCTGAAGCAGCAGCCATTGGACGAGTTTTGTCTTGGATGGGGCGGTTTGGACCCCGCCCTATTCGAGGCTGGTGTCACTCCCTTTTGGGGGGCTTTGTTGCCCCTTAGAAGCTGGTCCCAGGCACAGGTTAAGGGGTCCGTGGCAGCCCCCCAGACACCTGGGCAGGATGTGTTCGGAACGGAGTTGGGTCTCTTCGAACTTGAACTTAAAGTGACGTTTAGGGAGGAGGGGAATAGAAACAAGCCCCAGGAATGTCAGGACAAAACTAAAAGGCCAAACCTGCAAATCTGACCCATCTAGTTATTGATGATATTACTGGGGAGGCCGTTCCTGTCCCAAAGACAGGAACCAGACAGGGACCAGACAGACAGAGCGGGCATTATGAGCCCTGTTATGCAGAGGGTGGAACAGAGCAATTCGGAGACTTTCCAGGGTCCCATTGAGTGGGTAGGGTCTGTGGCAGAGAGCAGAACTGAGCCTCAAGTCTTGGCCACACGACCGTCATTCTTCTCGGGGGCGTTGCCCAGCCGCTTGTGAGGGTCTCTTGTGCCCAGTGAGGGGGGCAGTCGGCTGCAAGACTTTGCTCCTGGTTGTGGCCAGCAGGTGGCACATTGTGGCTCTTTTCCCCAGACCTTGGCAGCTGTTTTGGAACTGTTCCTAATATTCTTCCTCTCGACTCGCTCTCGGTTTCTTCCCCTTTAGAACCTTTAATATTCCATTTATTTCCTGACCAATGTTTGTCCTTTTCAGCCTGGCAAATGTTAATTCTCTCTTTCCCCCTCCTGTGTGAAAGTCGTGGTGAAAAGCAGGCGTTCTCTGCTGCTCGCTCACTGCTGACCAGAGTTTGCAAGGGGCTCAGCTCCCAGCTGCTCCCTTTGTTCTCAGTGGGAGGCAAATTTTGGGGTGGGAGGCAGTGTTTCTCCATTGTTCTTAAGGGAGGGGCGGTTGGGGTAGGGTGGGGAGTCGCCATTGTTCTTAGTGGGAACTGAGCTCTTTGGAAAATCTGGCCCTGTGTCTGTCTGGGTCAGATTCAATCTCTTTTACATGGGTGTGAATCTGGACTAACCATATAGAAGTCAGTGGTGTCACTCTGGATTTACGCTGGCGTGAATGGGATTGAAATCAGGCCATTTGCCTCTCTGTGTCTCTTCATATCTTTGTCTCCACCTCTCCGATTGCAGGGCTGGGTTCCCTCTTCACTAGCGTGTTTACCACACTAACACCGTTGCCTTGCATGGGGTGATTCCGGATTTACACCACAGTGAGTGAAGCGTTTTTCACTTTCCTCCCCAGCAGCAGAATCGCCCCCGTTGTCACACAGATCTCTCCACCCTACCTGATACGTCCTATACTCTGTACCCGGCTCCCAGACAGGAACTCCAGCAGCTCTGCCCAGATTGTTCCCAGCCCCTCATCCTGGCTTTGTGTGGTGACTTGACAATGGTGCTCACTCTTCCCCCTCCCGCCTGCCCCCTTGGTGTTTGGTTTTGTGGTTCTCCTGTGTCTCCTGGTGTGGGCTGCCCTTGGCCCTGCTTCCCCTCTGCCTGGAAGGAGCTGGGCCTGATCCTGCTTTCTCTTGCTCCACTTGCCCCAGGGGCGTTACTCCTGCTGTGCACCAAGAGGAGACTCGCAGGATCTGAACACCCTGAAGAGGAGTGTGTAATTTACAATGTTGCCTGGCGAGCTGCTTCTCCCTAGTGCGAGAGCCCTGCTTAATTGCAGTCATGAATTCTCCACACCGTAATGACTGTCCAGCGTGATAGGGACCCATCGATTTTTCCTCTTTCTCGCACCCACTTCTTTTTGTTACCTAAGCAAGACGGGTGATGATAGGAGATGATCCTTCACTGATAAAAGCTTCGGGCACAGAACATAACAACCCTGAGTGCTTTGCATCCGAGAAGAACTCAGGCTCATCTAGCACTGAAAGGCAAAACTCCCTTTGATTTCAGTGGAAGCAGCATCAAGGCCCAGATAAAGACCCTATTGTTCTGGAAGGGCTTTGGCTCAGTTTGGGTAACTTCCTGGATCCATCCAGGAGGAGAGCTGCTGGGATCGAAGACAGCCTGTTCTTGCAATATGTTCAGCCCAGCTCAAGTGAGATCTCCACCAGCCAGGCTCTGTTCTCCAGCTGGTCCTTATCCAATTCTGCAGCCCCAAGTAGCTGTAGTAACTGGGAGGAGCAGCCCAGAGCCAGATGTATGGACTCAGCGAAGTTTCCAAAGTTCGTCCGTTGCTCAGGGTGGGTCGGACAGGACATGGGGGTATCACTTTTAACTAACCAGGGCTCATCAGGGAGAGGTGTGGGGGGTCTCTGAATTGTTGTCTTGCTGCGTCCAGCTCACTGCCCCTCATCTTGAACTGAGTGCTGCACAATGGAAACCCAGCTCCATCAATGTCAGGAGTGCCCCACGGCTGCTCTCCCGTCGGTAATGGAAACGCTCCTGCCTCGGCAGCTGGGAGCGCCTGTTGCTTTGGCAACTCTCAGGGTTGCTAGTTAAATGTTTGCTGTTGGACTTGGACGCTTGCAAGAGGGAGGAGGGAGGATTGATGAGCTGAGACAGGAGCGGTAGGGAATGTTTACAAGGAAACTGGACTGCATGAAACTCTCCTGATAGCACATTCCTTGATGAACCAGGAATTTGAAGCCGGTTCCGGTTTGTTTGCCCTCCCCAGCTTTGGAAACGTTCAGAGTCTGATTAGCATCCACACCAGACTTTGCAGCTTGGCCCGTTTCAACTGGTGATCAAACATCATCATCTCAAGAAAACCCGGGGTCGAGATTGCATCAAAACCATCCAAAGCTCCTGCTGCCTGGCCTCGGACCCGTGAAAGATTTGTGCAAACCTTGCGCTGAGGCCATGAAACCTCCTACTGAAACCACGCGAGTCTAACACCAAAACCAGGCAAACCTGGCCGGTAGTGCCGGAGTTCACGCCGTATCCCCAGAATGTGCCGGCGCCCCGGATGCCATCCGCCCCCAGGTGTCCCCAGCTCTGTCTGGGGGGGAGATTGGGGAGTTTGGGCTTCACAACGATCCCATGATTAAAGCTGCTGCAGGGCTGCAACCTTTGTCCCTCTTCCCTCTGCTGAGGTGGCCGACGTGGGAGTTTGCGGTGGCGGCGGCAGCAGCAGCATTTGTGATGTGGACGCTTGGTCCACTGGGGACTTTGAGCTCTCTGGGGAGGGGACTGTACAGCTCCTAGCACGCAAGGGTCCGGTCCAGGACTGGAGATCCAGGGTGCTACCCTGGTACGAACAGGGACTGGAGTGGGACTCAGCAGTTGGCAGCAACAGCTTTTGAACTGGGCTGGATGTACCAGCCTAGAGGCGAGCGGCTCCCTCTGCCAATGCTAGTTCTGAGATCAGCCTGTCCCACTTCTTTCCCCGCTTCCGCGTCTCTGGCTTCTGACTCTCCCCGGCTCCCTCCTGCTTGAATTTCATGGTGCATGAAGATCCGGGTGCGTCTGAGCTAAAGACACTTCAAAGCCCATAATGAGCTCTTCTTTATCTTCCTGAGCCTGTTAGGCTGAGCTGAGCTCTCTTCCCGCTGCCTGTAAGGCTGGACGTGATCAGTGCGCGCTCACGCCTTGATCTCTCTGTTCGTCCATAGGATGAAGCGTTTCCCCTTTTCTGCTCCCGTCCCTTTGTCTGCCTGCCTTTCCCTTCCAAGCCCACTTCTTTGCAGCTCTGTTCCTTTTTCCCTTGTGAAGAACGGGGCTATTCAGACACTCTCCTGGCAGGTAGCTGAGCCCTGCAAAGCCTGGCAGAGCCTTGTTAAAATGAGGAATATTCAACCGCCCAGATTCCTTGTTTAACTCAAACCCCCAACCGGAGATCTGAGCCAGATCCCATCTCCTGGCCCCCTCTGTAAGGACCAGCAGGGAGAAAACTTCCTCTTCCAGGGGAGTGGGAAGGTCTCAGTGGCTGGATGTTGGGTGGGTTTGGCCACAGGGCTCCCCCTTCCCACCTGGTACGATTAATTCACCTCCCTGTCACTGCCGCTTTCTCTCCACCTGGGATGGGACGGACGTGTCGTGGCCGTGGCCGGAGCCTGTTGCAGTAGCCGCAGGAGGCGCTGGGCGGGAGATGACAGATTCTCCCCTCATGGCCTCTGAGCAGGACTTTGCCTACGCCAGCGTCTCTGACCCATGGAGCCCCCTCGTGACTCCTTCCCTCCCCACTGTGTCTCTAGATGTCTGGGCTTTCCTCCGCTGCTGGAAGGGGCGACGAAGGGCCTGTTGGATTTACCATTGTGGTAGGGGGAATTAAAGGCCTCTCCAAACCAAGCCCCCAAAAGGGGAGCTGTGGCTCTTCCGGGGCCGGGCGGACAGCTGAGGGAGCGGGTAAAGGGCCGGCCGCTGGGTGCCTGGCTAGCCGGAGCTGTGGGACCCTGCAGCCCTCCTCTTTGAAAGCGGCTGGGGAAGGCCTGTTCCCGATGTCGCTCCCCGGCCCAGAGGACAGGCCGACTGTCCAGAATCAGGCTGGGAGAAGCCGCCTCTGGGCTGGCTTCTCCTGCCCCATGCCCGGCTTCGCAGTGAGTGGCCATGAGCAGCAGCTGCTTCCTTTCCCCTCGCTGGGAGGATTCCCTCGGGGACAGGCCGGGGATGCAGCCTGTCATCCCGTCCCTGCCTGCCGGGCTGGCTCGTCTCCTCCACGCTCCGGCCCAGTGTCTGGCTGTCAGCATTGGGGCTGCTGAGAGACGACGATGTCCATGGGCCACAGAGCCGCAGGCCCCATCCAGCCAGTCATGGCTAAGTTAACATGGACAGTGGCTCCTGGCTGGACAGTGAAGATAATCCTAACGTGGCCTGTGTAGGCTGCCGTTCCTTGGGCACCCGGGGGAGGAGGCTGGATCTTCCCACCCTGCCTGCATGAGGGCTTGGCTGCCAATTGGCTAGGCCATGCTGCTTCATGCTGCTGCAGAAACTTGGGTCCTCCGTGTTCTCCTGCATGTGGCACACAGGACAGTGCCGGGCCACCCCCATGGGACCCGAGGTCGGGGTGGAGCTGCGGCTGCCCACAGTGTGTCAGAACCTAGAGCAGCTCCGAGCACCCAGCTCTCTGCCTGGGCAGGCGGAGAAATGCCAGGGCCCATCCAGACCATTTTCTGGGCGGCGAGCAGACGTCTTGGTGCCCAGTGGCTTCGAAGGGCTGGCTGCCCCCAGATGTTCCTACCCTTCAGGAGAATCAAGTTCCCTAGGCCACTGGCTGTTTTCTCCGGCGTGCCCACATTAGCACCCCATGGCCACCCCAGGAGGGGATGATATCAGAGAACGGCTCCTCTCTTAGCTGATTGCTTGATGCCTGCCAGACCCTCACCCCGCAATGTCCCTTCCCCTCTTGCATCACCCTGCGGTTCTCTCTCTCTCTGGAGTCTTCTCTGTTCTGAAGTGGCTGCAGGATCAAACCAGGCAGGCTGGATCTCTCTCAAAGGGGCAGCGATCCCACCTCTGCCACTTCCCGAGCTGGCTGCCGAGCCTCGGCTGTGTGGGCTCCCTTCCGTTTCAAGTGTGCTCCTGCGGTTTTCGTTTTTCTTAGCACATTAATTGGAACAGCGAAAAAACCAGCCCCTGCCTGGCTGGGGCGGCAGCCCTGGCTCTTGTGGGCTGGATGCAGAGCTGGTGTAATTCAGCCCGGCGCCCAGGCATGCTGCATTATGCAAGCTGGGGACCCGGCCCTGTGGCTGCAATCGCTGTGGAATCCTAGGCAGAATCTCTTCCTCACCTCTTCAAACAGAGCCGACAAGCTCTGAGCTCCCTGTTGAGTGGCACCTGTCAGTTGTCTAGACGGGGCGCTGCAGGCGTTGGGGGGGCAGCTTGCTGTCTTGGAGCTTCCAATGCCGCCTCATGGGATCTGACGCCTTTCAAGATCCACCCTCTTCTATCGCCTTAGTTCATGAGCCATAGCAATAAAGCCCTTATCTGAGGCTGGCTCCTCTGCCTGGCTCTTGAGGTGACTTTGAAGCTGTAGGGACTGGGTGCTCTGTTCCCGGGGGATGTGCTGCTGCAGTGCTTTGAGATCTTGAACAGGAAGCTGTTCACACATGCTGATGCTCGTGGGGGCCGAGTGGCTATGACGCCTAAGCGCTGCTTCAGGAGATGATCGTGCTCTGTCCTGGTGAAATCGAAGCCCTAAACGTATGCCCGTGGAAGGTAAAGAAGTGTGGTTCCTGTGGGGCGGGTTGAGACTCAGCAAGTAACATGCCCAAGGTCACACAACGAATCAGTTGCAGAGCTGGGAATAGAACCCAGGAGTCCAGAGTCACAGTGCTGTGTCTTAACCAAAAGTCTCATCGCTTGGGGATTTTGCCTGTTAGCACCATTGCCTGACTTATAGCGGGAGCTCTGGATTCCATCCTTCAGGGGAAGATGTGGTCCTGCAGTCTCTGGAGGGGTCCCAAAGCACTTTATAACCTCTGGAAGGGCTGGATTTTGATCTTGTTTAGGTGATGTCACAGAGACGAGATGGGACCTAACTGGTGTTATGTGTGTGTGTGTGCTTACGTGTCAGGAGTTACTGAGGTTTTGCACTGGTATGTCCAGGGTTAGACTCAATTCTTTACCTAGAGGAATCGCTGCGTTAAGGCCTGATTCTGTTGCTCTGCAGCTCATGTTGCTGCTTACACCAGTGCAGAGTGCTGCCCATCTGGTGGATGTTCCATGCCTGCTTTGCACTAGTGTAAATGGTGCAAGGAGGATGGTGAATGCAGCTGGGCCTGTTGCACGGCTCTCGCATAGTGCGGCGCAAGGGCTGAGTAGTCGGATGATGGAGGAGTAGTGTCCCATTTACAGGTGCCCAGCTCCACGGTGGAGGGTCCTGCATCATTCTCCATGGGGATTCCTAGAGGCTGCAGTGTGTGTCACTGTCACGCCCGTATTTCCTTGCTCTGCCCTAGGAATTATTGCTCAGATGGGGACGTGGGGCAACTCCCAGCCCTCCCCTGAATGTTAATGAGTCAAGAAGACTCAGACAAATGGCTCATTAAGAAGCAGTGCTGCATTGCAGGATTTTTCATCCCACCGACCGCTGCATCGGCAGAGACCGCGCCTCTCTCTCCCCAACCCTAGTGAAGGCTTTGTCAGGGAGTCCAGGGTCTGTGCCAGAATTAACCACGTGCTTAATAAACTACCCCTCGTGCCCAGCGACCCGTCTGCAGATCCTCTGGGGGAGAAGGGAACAAGGTGCAATGGGCGTCATAAAGCAACCCTCCCATCTCTTCTGCGCAGAATTAGATCCTTCCCTTTCCCTGGTCCAGTAGGATAGAATTGGAGTTGGGGTTCTGACTCCCACCCCCCCGGTCCCCACTTGCTGATGGCAGGTTCCGGAGCCAAACGCCACAGCCTGGCTCCAATCCAGTGCGAACGTCTGAGCTGTTCGGGAGTGGACGCCTGCCTAATTCTTGAGTAGGGAGCTGGAATGCAGCTCTTGGAACAAAGGGCCCAACGCAAAGATGAATCATTCAGACGCTGCTGCCCTACCCTGTAGCTGCGCTCTAGGGATGGAACCTCCTGAATCCACCAACTCTGGCCCCTGGGCCTGGCTCCCTGCACCCTGCGAATTACCCCAGACTTAGTGGGTCAGTGGGTGTAATTCTCTGCCGTGTATTATGCAGGAGGCCAGGCTAGGTGATGGAATGGCCCCTTCTGGACTTATCGCCTAGGAGTCCGTGTAAAAGAATCATAGAATGATAGATCGGGGTGGAAGGGACCTCAGGAGGTATCTAGTCCAACCCCCTGCTCAAAGCAGGACCAATCCCCAACGAAATCATCCCAGCCACGGCTTTGTCAAGCCGGGCCTTAAAAACCTCTAAGGAAGGAGATTCCACCACCTCCCTAGGGAACCCATTGCAGTGCTTCACCACCCTCCGAGTGAAAAAGTTTTTCCTAATATCCAGTCTAGACCCCCCCACACTGCAACTTGAGACCATCACTCCTTGTTCTGTCATGTGGTACCACTGAGAACAGTCTAGATTCTATGATTCTGTGCTGGTTTAATGCTTCTCCCCATACATGGGTGCCCCGTGGATCTGTGCGTACGTCACCCTCTGCTGTGGCATGATAGATTAAGTGTTTTATTTTCCAGCTGTGGGACGGGGGACAGGGCAGGCAGAATGATAAATAGCCAGGCTCAGGCATTTGTGGAAATAAAGTTAATTAGCTGACTTGATGGAAGATACAGCACCTTTAGAGTGAGACTCAGGCAGTGAATTACAATGAACTCCTCTGCCTGTCTGGGCCGGGTCGGTGCCCTGGGAAGTGACTTTAGGCTCAAGGAAGAGGGAATCGTGGGGGGAGGAGGGAGCGATGTTATTGCTGATCCGACAGGAGTGCGACCTCCAGCCAGATAACGGATGAGAGAGCGCTCTTGATTAGCGGTAGAGGATCTCTCCTGCGTGCTCAACCCTCCCCCAGGCATGGGGAGCCCGGCGAGGCTGCATGCGTGTGGCTGTGCTGGCTCATTAGAAGGCAGATCTCAGTGACTGACAAGAGGCTTGTGTCTCCAGAGCCTCTGGTTAACGGGGCGTGGGGCGGTGACGGGGCATGAATAACCAGCCTAGCCTGGGGGGCGTGCCAGTACTGCTGGGCCTCATGGGGGCTGAACCACATGGCCTAACCAATGGCCTTGCTAACAGCCCTGCTGAGGGCAGCATGGTCCTGGAGGGTCAGGTGCTGGATTGAGCCTCGGGGATTCCATTCCTGGCTCTGTCACTGACCTGCGGTGTGTCCTTGGGCATGTCCCCTCTCTTGGTGCCTCCGCTTCCCTTCTCCCCTTTGTCTCTCTCGCCTGTTAAGCCTGTCAGCCCTTCCTGGCAGAGACTGTCTCATTACGTGTCCTTGCAACACCTAGCGCAACAGGGCCCTGATCTTGTTCGCTCCTCTAATATAAATATACATCCCACCCCCGATGGCTTTCGCCTTTTAGCATTTCTTTGCTCTCACTCCCTATTCGACCGCCTGCCTCTCTTGCACTTTCGAACCCTTTTCCTTTTAGCCTCTCTCTTGTCGCCATGCACTTGGAGGGCCCCTTTGCCAGCACCCCTCCGCTCCCGCCTCGCTCTGAAATTACCACTTGTTGAGCTTGCGTTTGCAATTACTCCGTTGATATTTGTCCTCCTTGACTTTTCAAATTCTGCCTCATCCCTTATTTATAGCTGCCGTGCAGTTTGTTTCTGCCCCTCTCCTGTGCAGTGGCCTGGCTGAAGCCCTGTCGTTTCGGTTTAGTGAATAGTAACTGGTTCTGAGTTCCCAATGAGATCAAATGTATTTGCAGTGATCTTTGCACCCTGCTAACTCCCTGTGCCCCCATTTTCTTTCTCTCTGGATTTTTTTATCTGCTTTGGGACAGAGTTAACCCTTGACACCTAGCCGGGCTGCCTGGGGCTAAAGCAGTGGGACTTTGGCATTGATTTCAGATGACCCCAAGGAAGTTGCTGTGGATCCATTCAGCAGCGACTGCTTTAGAGGAAGGAGCAGACATAGGCAGAGGGGAGAAGAATCTCCATCTCCATCTCCATCTTAGATCTCGTCCAAGTGATTGGCTTTAACTCAGGATCGTGAGGCATAGGGACACAGGACTAAGAAGGGACCACCTAGGTTGTAGAGTCCAGTCCCCTGCTACTGCAAGCAACTCTGTCCCATAATCCTGTCCCAAATTCATTAATATCCCTTCCAAATGCTTGTTGGCAGTAACTCTCATAACTCTGATCTTATCTGTGTAAAATGTAGATTTTTTTTCAGAATCTTGCTGATTTCTTGATCTCAGTGACATCCTGTGACAGTGAGTTCCACAGTTTAACGATATGTTATCCTTCAATTAGTTCTGAATTTGCCACCTTTTTAGTTGCATTGAATGTCATCTTGCTCTTTTGAGACAGGGAGAACAGAAGCTCCTGATCTCCCTCCTCTAGACCATGAATCACATCATCTCAATTCGTTATTACTACATATCTGCTACCAGATTATAAATATTTAACAAAAATAAGATCTCTGAACATTCCCACCCATGTATGTGCATGTTACTGCGGCACAACTCCATCTGCCTTCTTAATAAAACTTGGCACTTTGCACATCCAAAGCCCTGTGCGAACATTAACTAGCTAAGCCTCACAGCATCCCTTTGAAGTGTTTGGTATCCTCTCCGCTTTACAGAGGGGGGAAACTGAGGCACAGAGCAGGGAGGTGAATGTTTAGTTTGGTGCTTTCATCTGAATGGAAATTCCAGTGAAACGGCCATGCTTTGGGAATGTCCCTCCAGAAGCTCTGCAGAGAATACCCGCTGTGAAGGAATTAATTTGTACAGCCAGAACGGTGCTGGGAGTCTTGAAATCCGTCTGGGTTTATACAGATGGGAGAAGATGGTCTTTTGGCTAAAATGTATGACTACATGTTGGGACTCCTGGGTCCTATTCCTGGCTCTGCCACTGTCTCGCAGTGTGACAATGTGAATAAGCCACTTCATGCCTTGTGCCTCAGTTTCCCCATCTTTAAAAAGGGACTAATTCATTGCCCACCTCTGGGGCTTTCTGCAGTGTTTGTTGGGGCCATCTGAGGGAGGGAGGCTAACTGGCCGTTAATTTAAACAGCTCTATTCCTGATCTGTAGCTGTGTGAGAGGGAAATCAGGCCAGATGTGCATTGAGGATGGGTATAAAATGCCCACTCAATAGCTAAAGAAGATGTAGGCAGCACAAGTTGTTCAGGTCAGTTTGCCCTGGAGTTTTGATGCAGCAGCTTTGGCTTCAAAGAGGCTGCAGACCTGTGGGATGTTGGCTTGTCCACTTCAGTTAGCGGCTTGGAGATAGAAATGTCTCTTGTTCTGTCAGCGATGAGTTCCAAGCTGGCTCTGGGCCCCTGTGATTCAGTAAAACCAGCCACAGCAAAACATCTGTCAGGGAAACAGAGAGGGAAAAAATCAGCAAACAGGAATGAGCTATTATGTAGGTCAATGTACCAAGCAGTAAGATAGCGGTGGGAGTGTGTTTAAAACCTTCAAGGAGCAATGCTAAGCACATTTTCAGGCCGCTCTATCCTACTGGAGGGAGATTTAGAGAAAAGTGCTTTAAATTAAAGTACCCAAGAATCCCTTCTGCTTCGTGCTCAGCGAAGGCTGGGGAAATGCAGCGCAGAGAGGGGAAGTCGTTGCTTAATTCGGCCCCACCCCCTGTTATTGGCTTCTTGGAGCCCCATATACTGCAGCGGGGCTGGGGTGGGGGGGCTTTCAGAACAGTGAGCCGTGTTCCATGATGGGGCCAGATGCTCAGCTGGGCTCAATCCGTGTAGCCCCCCTGCTGATTTACACCATCTGAAGATCTGAGCACAGTACAGGAGTTGGGAAATCCTAGATTCTCATCCTGGTCCTGCTAACTCACTGGGTGACGTTGGGCAAGGCACTGCACTGCCATGTGCCTCAGTTTCCCCATCTCTGAAACTGGGGTAATGCTACTTGATGGCAGCAGCTTCTGCATTGATCCTGGACTAGATGGAAAACAGATCAGTGGGGAAAACCCTGCTCTCTTGGGAGCCAATGGCAAAACTCCCCTTGGTCTAGCAAGGTGTTAACTGTCCTAGGGATGACCAGGCAGACTGTGGATGAACCTCCAGTGACAAAGGGCCCAGGCAAGGCTCTTCTGTCCCATCCATCCCCTGCCTGCTGATGGTGCTGCAGGGGGAAGGGGTGCAGTTAGGATGCCCCCAGGTCAGGCCAGTCCTCAGCTGGCTTTTCAGCCCTTCGTGGCCTTTGCAGCTCTCCGTCCGTCGGAGCTGCCCTAACCCAGCACAGGCCCATGGGCCATGCACCGAGCAGCCCTGGGGTCACACGGAGCTTAAAGCCACTTGACCAAATGCCCCCGCTTCAGCCGGTAGCTTTTGGCTACAACCGAGGATCCTGCCCATTATTCCCTTGCTGGCTCTTCCCAGCCACTTCTGTCCTCCCCCTTCCCCCGCTCGCTCTGGGCTTTGAAAGCACAGTCCCAGCCTGTTCTGCCTGGCAAATCTCGACCATGCTGCCATGGGCGGCAGCAGCAGCAGTGATGTGCAATTGTGCTTCTCCGTGCAAGGGACGTGCTGCTCGCACGAGGGCTGGCACAAGGGTGCAAGAGCCTAGAGCTGACAGCACCAAGGGGCTCATCCCCTGGGCGGGGCTCTGCTTTCTCGGGTGGAAAAGCAACAGAGCAGGGACGGCTGGCACTCAAGGGGTCCTGACCTCACCCCTTCCTCGGAGCGACGCTTCTCTGTCCCACCAGAGCCAGCCCCAGGTTTTATGGGCCCTGCCTGACACCAGACCCGTGTGAGATGCAGCGGGTGGCACTGGGAGGCTGGGGATAGAGGTCGGTGGGAACCAAATGTGATTTGGATTAATGGCTCTCCCCAGGTGGAGGATGGGAGGGTCCGTCCCACCATGGAAGGGGGATCAGAGCCCGGCAGTGGGGCGGGAGCAGGGAGGGCTGCAGCCACTGGTGGGGCCTGAATTAAGCTGTTAACCCTTCCCATCCCCCTCCATCCCCCCCATGTCATATGCAGAGGCCTGATCCACTGGGCAGCGTGGGGGCCCTTGACCGGGAAACGCTGTGGGTTGGGGGCAGATGGGGAACCAAAAGCTGCTTTATGTAGGTCAAGCCCTCCTCACTGGGTCACTATTCTGGCTTCCAGTTGGCTGCAGGCCCCACTGGAGGGCTGTGCCCAGTAGGGAGATGTTGGCAGCATGTGGGCTCCAACATGCCTAGGACTTGGGCAGATGTTCACCCCTGCGGTGTGTGCCCCATCCCCTTGCCTCAGGTCGCTCGCAGTCCCCCTGCTCACCCCAGCTTCTCTCTCCCACCCCAGATCCTCTTCTAGCCCCTCCACTGTCCCTTTCCACTAGAGGCCTTCTTAGTGTGTACTGAGCTGCCCACCGGGGCACCAGTGCTCTGGGGAGAGGCGGGGCCGAGCCCTACTGCGATGCCAGGATCGAGGGAGGGAATTGTCTGACACGGGAGGGGCGGCTCCCGGGGGGCAGGGCGTGATGGAGAGGGGCATTCCCTGAGCCTTGCTGGGAGAGCTGCGCAAGTCATGTCACTCTGTGCCTCTGTTTCCCTGTCTATTGCATGGGGATGATACATCTCTAGTCCTCTGGAGTGCGGTATGGGGAGGGTTAATGCTTTGGGAGCTCCAGATGGCAGGCAGCAGGGCAATCCTAGTACCATCAGCCGCAGTGAAAAATCAGTTCACAGACTGTCCTGAATATGGGAACAAGGGCAAACCCCATGGCCTCAAATTCCACTTCCCACTCCCCTTTCTGTGCTCAGTTTTCTTCACCTTCTCCATTGTAAGTGCCCCTTGTGAAGCCCTAGGGCCTCTCTCAGAGCTGGGGCCATACAGGGCCCCCATTGTCCTCTGGGATCATGGTGACCCTTCTCTCTCATCTCAAGGCATTTCATGGTCTTCTGAGGCCAGGCCAGCCTTCCTGCGTTAGCACAGAGGAGCGAGAGGCAGCCCCTGGCTCTCTTGGGGTGTCCTTGGGCAGCTCCCTTCACCCATGTCAAAGGGCTCCATTCATCTGAGGAGAAACAAGGTCGAGGATCATTTCCTTGCAGTGCAGTAAGCGCACAAATAATCTTCTTCAATGAGCTAGAAAATGTTCATCTGTCAGAGGAGAGGGAACTGAATGCCACAATGCCAGTCCCTGCATCGCTGTGTGTGTCAGCGGGCACGCAGCGGGAGGCTCCACTTGCCACGGGCCACGCTCCCCCAACCTGGGGGCTGGGCAGCAGGGCCGCCCGTGTGTTGCCCAGGCTTGCCCACCCTAGAAGAGCCAGCGGATGCAGAAGACACTCAGAGGAGGTTTAAATGGGAACATATAATAGCTGTGGACAAACCTTGGGCCTAGTTTTCCAAGATGCATGTGACGCTTGTTCTGCAATATGCACTCAGCCACAGATCTGAGTGTGCAAAACGGTCACTTGCATGTACAGACTGCACGCCCTTGTGCGGCATGTGGCGCGTGATTGTGTAACGGGGCAGTTGTGCATTTTCGTGTGCAAAGGGGATTGCGTGGGCACTATTCCATTTGTGGCTGGAACTCCTAGTTCATCCCCAAGGCCCCTGACCCTGAATGCTTTGCAGTTCTGAAGTTTCTCTTGTTCTTCCCCTTCTTAGGCCACTCTTAGACCAAGAGCACCTTTGAGGCAAATCTTCCCTCCCAAATCCCTGGGCAATGGAGAGGAAGGATGGCCCAGTGGTCGGGGGACCTCCATTGGTACTTGGGAGGCCTGCGTTCAATGCCTTATTCTGCCAGGGGCTTTCAGTGCGACCTTGGGCAAGTCACTTAAGCTCTCTGGGACTTGGTACCACCCCTAGAAGATGGGGGTAATAGAACTTTCATCTCCCACAGGGGTGAGGAGGAGAAAGCCATTGATGGGTGAGATGCTCAGTTATTACACTAATGGGGGGCTAGATATGAAACCTGCTCTGTGTTGAGAAAGTGCCCGTCACATCCTGGGCATGTCTGGAGCCAGGGTGGATTTGTGCTGCCCTCCTTTTGTGGGTGCAACATTTGTTTCCCTGCTTTGAAAACTTGACCTTAAAAAAAAATATGTCCCTCCTCCGTCCCGGCGTCCTTAGGGTTCCTGCCATCAGGAGAAACAGAAGAAGCCAAGAGGCTCACCTGCAAACCAGGGCTGGATCTTGATTGGTCAAAGGGGCCAGGCACCTTCTGGCCATTCTTCCAAACACGCCTGTCTTAAAATGAGGGAGAGTGGAAGGGGCCATGAGGTAAACTGAAGGGCAGCGAGTGACCCTCGGTGGCAGAGGAACCCTGGTCCCTGCTTCCCAGCCCTGTGCTCGGAGGTTGAGTTTCACATGCCTTATTCAAACATCCGACTATAAAGAAGTGATGCCCCATATCAGCGATTCGCAGGAAAGGGGGAGGGGTGGCTCCTTCACCACAGAGATTCTGGCCCCTCCTTCCACTGCAAGCAGATTTGTTTTGAGGGGAAAGTCCCCTACATGAGAGCCTGGTCCACAGCCCAGTGAAACCAGTCTGACTCTTTCCATTGTCTTCAGTGGGCTTTGAATCAGGCCCTTTGTTTCTCTTGTAATTCCCCCTCCTCTACAGTACCACATTGGTCCAGTATTTTACACGTTTGTTTATAAAGTAATTACTTACAGGGATGACAAATTTCTAACTAATTATACAATCACTTTCTTGTGCGAAAGGACTAATGAAATATCCATGACCTGCTTTCAGCTAATTCAAGTTTTAAGAAAATAATTACACGATATAAAATGATGTACTAAATTAGGTGATTCTTTACTAAACTCTTTTTTTAGACTCAGTAAATTTTACTAATACAGTCTAATAAAATACCACTGTAACTGGTAATACATTCAAATATTTGCTTCCTATAATTCTTTTCACTGATGACTCATTATAAAAAAAAGTAAAGAGATTAAAAGTGCAGTCAACATGACCTGGTGGGATTCCATATTTATTTTCTTCTGATGACTGTAGATCAAATTTGCTCAGTTCATGAGTGGAAAGAGCATTTTTCTACCTGCTGCCGCTATATCTTAGCTTGGTAGTGCAGGTATTGCCCAGTGACTTGTCCAAGGAGCAGGTGGTAGACCAGGGCTGGAACCCAGAAGTTTTTTGGTGCCTAATGGGGTCTGCAGACAACGAGGCCATGTTGCCTTCTATCTGCGGGGTTGTTAAAGCGGACAGAAGGGATCTGAGAGGATGGCCTCACACATAATGTCTGTGGGGTGGCTGGAGTGTCGGGTTATGTTCAGCACCAAGGACAGATCCTCAGGGAAGCCAGACGTCTTAGGGGAGACCAAGGGGGAAAGGCAGGATTCAGAGGGCTGCGATAGAGAAGGCCATTCTGCAAAGGTTTTGGGTCACTGTTAGTTAGCAGGTCAGCCTGGTGCAGCGTGATTACCGAGTGGGGGAGAGACAGGTGAGCAGAGAGGCCAATCGAGCGAGGGGCTGATTTGCAGTTTGGGGTGTGTAAAGTCCCTGTGAGCTCTGCGTTGGCATTCGGGGTGGTACGTGCCTGCAGGGTGGGGTGGTGGGATCCTGGATTGGGGTGGGGGAATGGTGGCATGTGCCCATGGAAGGAAACATCTACCTGTCGTGCTCTGCTAGGCCCCAGCATCAGGGCCTCCAATAGGCCATATATATATATATATATATATATATATATATATATATAAAAACCCCATGAGGATCTATAGGGGCTTCCCACTGTGTAACCTTTTGGCTAGGGCTCTGTATGCCCTGGATCCAGACAGCTGGGGCAGAGGGCCCTTTGGGAAAGTCTCCCACCCAGGGCTTCAAAACAGCCTGTCGCCCCCTGCAAGCTCAGGACAGGAGCAATTCTCTCCCCCAGCACACTCAGCGGGAAGCTGCATGGCCTTGGCCTTGGGCGTCTGTCCCTCTTTCCCCATGAGGACGCCTGCCTAGGTTCCAACCCAGCTGTCAGCCCCGGCCAGTGAACTCTGCATCGCTTGCCTGCCTGGGGAGGAGGTGTGGCTTCCCCCTTCCTCTCATGTACGTGGGCTTGCGCCTGTCTTTGCTCTGGGCTCAGGACTCAGGTTGCTTTGGCTTCTGTGACAAGCCCTTCCCGAGGAAAGTGCCCCCACTCCACTCCCTGCACTTCTCAGGCTCTCTCTGCCCCACAGAACGGTGGCAACTTCTCGCCCGAGGGAGGAATCTCCCTGGAAGTTAGTGACCGAGACCCCCGGGACCATGAGACTAGGAGCAGGGGGTAAGTGAGACAGGAGCTGTTTTCCTTCTCTGCAACTCTTCTCCTTGGGGCCACTCCGGGGCCTGCCGGAGCAGATGGTTTGGACGAGCTCGTTAAAAATGATCCGGCCAAACGATGAGACTGAGACGCAGTTTGTGCTGCCGCTGGTGAGGGAAACCCGTGGGTAGGGCCACTGCAGGCACTGAGCCCCGTTTTCCCTGCACGTATTACCTTTTCTTCTTTACACGGTGAAACTGAGGCACCAAGCAGTGATGTGACTTGCCCAGGGAGACTGTGGCGGAGCCAAGAACCGAACCCAGGAATCCTGCCTTCCCAGCGCCCCCTCCCAGCAGCAAATTCTCAAGTTCTCTTAGAGCATTCTTGTTGATTCACTTAGTTACTTAAGGCCTGGGTCATAAATCCTCCCCTGGGCTCACTGCTCTGTCTGAGGTAACAGCATGGTGACTGCGCCCTGTGTTTGGAAAGGACGGCTGGGGGTGAAGGGAAGATGGACAACTGAGGGGAGGGCTTGGGCCAGGTGGAAACCTTCCCTGGAAGGTCCGAGGAGCCAGCCCTGCCTTGCCTGTCTCTGGGATGGGGGCCTGGGCTGAGGAGACACCAGCCACACAGGCTGGGGTGGCTTCGGGTCTACTTGGCCTAGACTCTGAGTTTCTGGGTCACACAGACAGTGTCAGAGCCGGGAAAAAATCCAGGAGTCTTGGCTCCTAAACCATGTTCTCATTTCTGGACCAAACCCCGGCCGCAGCTGAAAATAGAACCCAGGTGTCCTGGCGAGGCTGTGCTCAAATCCTTTAATCAAAGGCGAATTGCAGCTGTGTTGCCATTTGAGGCCTCTCAGACTGGTTCAGATACAGTAATCCGGGGTCAGGTTTGAAACTGAACCCATGATGGCTGTCTGCCTGTGTGGGAGTCCAGTCCTCTTTGCGGGACCGGGGTCTGCACCAAAAAACACCCCCTGAGCCCGCCACTAGCTGGGAGCCTCGGTAGAGCTGTGGAAACGGAGCTGGGCAAGGTGGAGTCCCATGGCAAGAGGCTTTGCAGGGAAGTTTGCACCAAAGAGAGGCACTGAATCCCCCCAGCAACCCGGATGGGCCGACTGCAGCAAACCTCCCTCCGCAGCAGCTTGGCCTTAGCCGCACTGGCATGTTTTGTTGCCTGTGGCGTGCTTGGAATTATTAGCCCCCTCATTTGAGGGGCTGCTGGGCGGGTGTCTGCTGCCACCAATGCACAGACAATGAAGCGAGGTGCCACGGGCCAGCAGCTGGGCTGCGGCTCTCGAGAGACAGCCCAGGGAGCTGCCTTCGTGCCTTGCAGCTGCTGAGTTGCTCCAGGGCTGGAGGGGCGTAAATCAGGGCAGTCTGGGAGACAGCAGCCATTTATCAGAGGTGCCAGAGCGCTGCAGCCCCACCCCTCGGCCTGGCATGTGCCTGCCCTGGGGGCTGCATGGGAGCGGGGATAGGGCTACAGATGCTGACCCCAGCTCATGGGCCAGGGGAAGCCTCCCAGGACCGTGGGATCCACGGCTGGAATCTAGTGCTCAGAAGACGTGGCCTGGGAGGCGGGTAGCGCCATTGTGTCTCTGCCCTGCAGCTGGGATTGTGGTTAGAGCAGGAACCTGGGAGCCAGGACTCCTGGGTTCTTTTGCCCGCTCTGTCACCGACTCGGTGGCTGTCGTTGGGCCATTCACACGGCCCCCGCGCCTCCATTTCTCCCATTGTAGAGTTGGGGGAAATGATCCTGCTGGTCTCTGACGTGTGTTCTGCAAAACCACCGGAGTGAGTCGGTGCCCTGCTCTGCTCCCAGCGCAGCCGCGTGTCCAGTCCGCCCACTCGAAGGGCAATAAATCGACGGGCAGCTTCTGCAGGTGAACTTCTCTGGAAATGCCCCTGGAAGGTCCTCTTAGCAGCAGCAGCAGCATGTCCCCATTACTCACCAACCGACCACTCTACACTTCCTGCAAACGGCAGTAACAGGACATGCTAAAAAGCCTTGTATGGTTCTTCGAAGGCTGGGCCTTGCTGCCTGTTGCACTGGCTTCCCAGCCCCCTGCTGCCTGTAGAATAAGGATTGAACCTGGAGCCTCCGACTCTTGAGTTAAAGGAGTCCTTTCATTAGCTGGTAGCAGTAGTTGGTTATTACCCTCCAATGGAACAGCCACTATTAGCGAGACACAGCACATGCTTTGCCAATACAGTACACCCGTGCAAAGCTGTTTATCCTTTCGCACTGTTCCCTGGGGCAGATGCCACTGCTGCTTTGGTCTCCAACCCACATAGACTCTATGGGAAAGCAGGAGCTCGGCAACCAAGCACCGGTGAGATTTGGACGATTGGCGACTTGTCTAACCCCAGGCCAAACCCTGATCCCAGCTGTAACCAGGAAGGGAATTTAGCCAGGAACCAAACTTTCCAGAGTGTGAATCTGGGCTGGAAATTTGATTTTTCTCTTGACAGTTCTGATAGTTCTGGATGGACCAGAACTCCACCCTCAAAGGCGTCTGCCCCAGTCTCTGGTTCTTCTGCTTCCAGAGAGATGTGGTGTAAATGAAAAGCAGTGGAGGAAAACAAGTTAACCAGACTTTTCCATGAGCCTTGATTCCAAGCCCATTATCTGCTTGAAATCTGTGCTGTTGCTTCGTTGCTTTGTTTCCCCCTCCCTGTCCCATTGCATCCCCTGGTAGATGTCCCACTGCACACAAGGCAGTTGCTATCACAGCACACATCTCTAGACAGAGCAGTCTAGCCAAGTCGCTCATGAAGAACAGAATACCCCCTTGCCTAGCGCCATAAGCTCTGAGGCCCTCCAGGGAAATTAAAGTTGTCCGCTCTTGGCATATGGGCCATATATTTGCCTGCCCAAGTCCCAGTGCCCTGTGGTTATGAGTCCCAGTTTGCAATCTGCCTTACCCTCTCCGATGGGGAAAAGATGCAGCAGAAGCAAAAGTACGCAACTAACTTTGTGGTGGGGGAATTGCTGATGGGAGCTTCTCCCGGCATAAGATGCAATAAAAGCAAGAAGTGAGTTATTTGTAATGGTAATTACGCTCTTCCAGTTTATCCTAGCACATAATTGTGTGGGTGTCGGGTTCCCCATGGCAGTAATTACCCTGGTGCTAAATGGCGCAATATTAAGACGTATTTTTTTTTGTAGTTTACTGTAACAAATTCCATTCTTATCAACAGCTGACAAGCCAAGATCCTGCTTTAGTTACACCCATTTCCAGTCTGTTGGTGGGAGCCATTTCCTGAGGAGTGAATTTCAGCCTGGTCCCCTCGCCACCTTTCCATGTCATTCCCGAGTCATTCTGCCTTTGAAATCTTTGTACTGTCCCTCTGCTGCCTCTGGTTTCCCCCATCCCCATCCGCTCTCCTTAGGGTTGAGGTTTGGACCTTTCCCTCAGCCAGGAAGGTTACAATCGCTTGAGCAACTCAGCCCATTGCTTCTTCTGATCCACTCGCCTGTCTCTGACAATGGCCGGATATTTAGATCCTTCTCTAATGTCTAGAGAAATGAGTATTAAGCAGGCCTAACCCAGCAGCTCTTGCCCCCATACTCCTCCTGGGGCCAACCCTCCTCCCTTCTGCTCGATTCCCTTTCAAGTGGGCAGAGCAGGGTGGTAGTTTGCCCAAAACCCACTGCACGTTCCTGGAGACTGTTGGCAAAGGCATCGTCCTTGCTCTGTCTTCCACCCCTCTGGATTTCTGGAGTCTAAGGCACGAAGAATCATGGTGGTCATCCAGTCTGATCTGTGTAGGATAGGCCCGAGACCTGCCCTGAACTGATTCCTGCTTGAACCAGAGAATTTTTAGAAAAACTTCCAATCTGCAGTTAAAAGGGGCCAGAGCTGTTCCGATGGCTATTTACCCTCACCGCCTGTATTTACCCTCACCTCCTGTATTTACCCTCACCGCCTGTATTTACGCTCACCGCCTGTATTTACCCTCACCGCCTGTATTTACCCTCTGAATTTGTCCAGCTTCAACTTCCAGCTTGGCTGTTGTTAGACCTTGGGCTCTTCAGGCTAGCAGACAATTATCAAACTGCTGTTTCCCAGGGTAGCATCTGAGCCGCACTAAGCCAGGGTGAGTCAACGCCGTGTCAGGCACAGGTGAGAGGAGACCTCGTCCGCTCGGCGAACCACAGGCAGCGCAGCTCGTATAATAGGCAGGCACTGACCGTGTTCCTGGATGCCGGAGGGTGAAGCAATTGGCCGAGACCTTTCTTCAGCCCAGCCTTGAAATTAACCATTCGAGCTTCAGAAACGCTTGGAGGGAAAGGGCCTGTTATCTGGGCTCTGTGTTGATGGTCCTGAGCAGGGCCTGTCTGATCCAACTTCGTATCCCAAAACCCAGACTCGCCCAGCGTGCACATGCTGAGTGTCGCCAGGGCCCTCCTGCCTCTGCTAGCATCGGACCCTGCCCGCTCCAGCTGTGTCCCTTTGCCAGCCCCAGCCGGGCTCCAGCCTGCAAAGGGGCACAGTGAGGTAACCCTGGGAGCCCAGCCAGCTCCTGCTCCAATATCCCCAAGTTCACCACCAGCCACAGCTGCCTTTTCCGCACTCCCTCGGAGATGCGGACGGGGGCGGATTCTGCCCCATGGGTGTGGGGTGCGGCACTGGGGCCTGTGACAAGGCTGTAAGGGGGCTAGTTCAAGGTCAACCCCCCCACCGCCCGCTCCAGTGAACCATGGGGCCCAGATCTGCTCTGACGGGGGTTTGGAGGCAGCGTTTCAAGCTGGGGCGAAGAGCAGGAGTCCAGGGTGGAATCCAGGCAGCAGCAGTCCTGGCCTCCCGCCCACCCCGTGAACCCAGCCAGCATCATTTCTGGGAGAATGAAAGACGGTGGCCATCAGGCCCAGGGCACTGCGGGATCGGCCCCATCGATCCAAGCTCCTCCCTTTGGCCAGCCTGGTCTCCAGGCCTTTGTCCCCTCAAGTCCCAAAGCTGCCCCGTCCACCGGGGCAGTCAAACCCCAGGGCCCTTCAAACTGTGGAAGAGTCGGGGGGAGGGGAGACACCCCAGCGGCCCCGTGCTGCTGCCTCTCCCTCCGCAGTCCCCGTGAGGATGAAGGTGCCGGTTGCCGTCCCCTTCCCCCTTGCCCACCAGCTGCCTGGATTCATTACAGGCTGGGCGAATGTTCTTGCTCAGGGCTCCACTTCCCTGCCGCTGGCAGCTCTTTATGAGAAAATTACAGAGCTGTCTCGCACAGGCCGGGCCTGGCTTTGTTTAATTCAACTAATTCCCCGGCACAATATTCCCGCGTGGCGCATAATAACCGGCTCCTCTGCTGTTTTGACTCCTCCATACCAACCTGTTTGCAATATTTACATCGATTTGCTTGCTTCCTTTAATGCCAGGAGATTCTACTACTGCTACCCTCTGCCCCAGACCCCAGCTCAGCCAGGGCACTGCAGATTGCAATAAATCCGTGGCCTGATTCTTCAGGGTGTGCGAGGGGAGCACAGCTTCCTAGTCCCTGTCATTCTCCAGATTGCAAGAGCACTTAGGAACCCCAGCTGTGGAGCAGGGCCCCACTGTGCTAGGCCCTGTACAAACACAGAACAGAACGATCGTGCCTTTGCTAAAAGCAGAGAAGAGCTCCCCTTCCTTGCCCTGTGTCACGGAGTCCCTGGGGCGATGGTCTGGACCTGCTCCTTAAGAAGCCAGTCAGGACTTCGGGGGGAAGCTTCTTCTCCGTAAACAGCCCGTCTCCAAGGCTAGGAGCTTCACAGGTTACACCTTCCACCTTCCTGGGTCTGACCTCAGAGCATTCAGCACCTTCTGCCCCTCTGTGCGCTTCCCGCAGTGAGCCCAGCCAGGCAGGGTCCTGGGGAAGCCCGTGGGTCTGCACCCCAACTCCACAGTCAGACGTGACTCTCAGCCAGCCAGTAAACAGAGGTTTATTAGATGACAGATGATCTAAGACAGAGCTGTAAGCAGAGCGAACGCGATCCCTTCGCTGGGTCCATTTCGGGGGCCAGAGAGCCAGGCCAGCCTGCCTGTAGCTCTCTGCCTCTTCCCAGCCAGACCCAGACTGACAATCACTCCCCAGCTCCTTTGTCTCCTTCCCAGGCAGGCGGTCAGGTGACCTCTTCCCCCCACCTGGAGTCAAGTTACAGCTTCAGGCATGGACACCTTCCCACAATAGTCAGAGGAGCCATTGAGAGCATTTCTATTCCCTCACACCCTGGCTTTGAGGACCCCCCACCTCATCAGCTCTTCTCTTCCATGAGAGCTCCTTGTCTGGAAGCAGCCGCTGTCTCAATAAAGAACTAGGATTCATTTAGGCATGAGGATGAGCCTGATTCTCCCTTCGCTTTACACCACGCTCATGCCTGTGGGAGTCCTCTGAGCCCGAATCTCCTTGTGGGCCGACTCGGGAGTGGGTCTGCAAGGAGGCCTGCCCTGTGGCGTCTCCTGGGAGGACAGCTGCCTTTTCTTGTAACAGGCAGCAGCTAGGGAGCTTCAGACGGAGCAATTAGGGAGCCTCATTAGAGCAGGAGTCGGATTGGGAGGGAGGGAAGTGGCACCAAATGATCCAGCCTTGAGGACAGAGGAAAGGCGAGTGGAAAAGCTTATTAGAGGAGCCACGTTCCCAGGCTGTTTCATTCTCGGCCTGCTGTGCTGCTTGTGGTCCCGTCCCTCTGGAGGCCTGTTCTGTCACCAGGAGACCTGGAGAGATCCCAGGGCAGCCTTGAGTGTCTCTCTCCTGGCATCTCCCCTGCAGCCCTCCCGTTGTTCTGCCAGGCCCCCTTCGTGGCGAGGGGCAGGGTCCCCCAGAGCCCAAAGCGGGAGCTAAGTCCCCTTAGTGAATCCTGGGCCTGAGCAGTCGTGGGTGAACCGGGGAGTCGTTCAAAGGGGAAATTCAGCACTTGGGAAAGGGAGAGATGCAGCTTTGGCCAGAGCTTGGCACACTGTGGGCACACAGCTCTGCCAGTGCAGCTCACCTCCCTGCAGACCGAGCCCTGGGCTGCCCATAGACAGCTCTGCTGAAGCTCCTCAGTCCCACTCCATGTTGGGGCAGACCCTCAGCGGGTGTAAATGGCTGTGGTGGTTTGATTTGCATCAGCTGAGGGCCCCTCCTCCTGGCTTTTGCCTGAAGATTAGGAACCAGTTTTCTGATCCCATTTTCCTACCCCTAGTGTCAAGCCATGCCTGGCTCAGAACCACAGCGTGGCTCTGACTCTATAAACAACTGCAGTAGGAACGGGCTCCTCCCTTGATCTGCATCAAACTCAGCTCCCACCCCAAGTTACCACCAACAGGATCTAAGGGCTGAGGAAGGTGGCTGCAGCTGAATTCACAAGGGAAGACAACGGCTGCCAGTCCTCCCTGTCTCTCTAGGAACAGCCACCTCTTTTGCAATTACCTTTGTCTCAAGTACTGTCTACCTTTCCTAACATATCAGTTGAAGACAGGTTGCCCTAGGCGCCCTCGCTAAATATGCTAACAAGAGCGCTAATGACACTTGTTAATTAGCCAAGCTACGCTGGAGAATAAGTAATTTCCTCGTTTATAGTCATACCAAAGCCAGCCCTCTGACGAGTTCTAATGAGATAAAAAATACACACGCAATCCCCCGTGCAGACCCCATCGTGTGTTTGCTCAGTGTCTGGGATGCAGGCGGTTGCCGCTTGATCGAAGGAGGCCACATGAATCTCACGCTCTCCAAGGCAGAGCTGCTCTCTCCACACCTTCAAGGGGCGAACCTGGACCCAAAACAGGGGGACTGGCAGATATTCTGGGTTTGTCTCATTCCCCCGTCATTGCTGCTTAGTTTTTAAATGCCTCCTTCTGCATTTCCCTTGTCAGCTGTTTTAAGCATCTTCCCTGCGCTCTCTCCCGGCAGCTCCAGTTCATGGAGATGTAGACTTTCAAGCCAGATGGGATCATTATGAGCATGTAGGTTGACCTCCTGTCTGACCCAAGCCATACAACCTCACCTAGTCATTTCTGCATCAAGTCTGCAGCATTGGTGGAGCAACGGCATAGCGCTGGATTTAAAGACTTCAAGTGCCAGAGGCTCCATCACATCCCTTGGGAAGTTGGCCCAAAGGCCAATTAGCCTTCACTATTAGAAAACTCAGTCCTATTTCTAGGCTGGATTTCTCTAGCTTCATTTGGCCACTGGATCTCATTCTGCTTTTTGTTGCTAAGTTAAAGAGCCAGCTGCTGTCAGATCTAGGAACTTGTAGACTGGGATCAAGCCACCTCTTAACCCTTCTCTTGGACACACTAAAGAGATGGCGCTTCTCACGTCTCTCGCGAGTAGGGAGGGTTGCTCTTTTCGGACCCCTCTCTGATTGTCAGTGTCCTTTGTCAGGATCCTCTCTGATTTATCAGGATCCTTTCAGAAGCGTGAACGTCTGGCTTCCAAGCCAGCTGAGCTAAAGATGGTCCCAGGGTCCGTGTTTCAGCCTTGGATGTCTCAAGACCTCTTTGGCTCCTCAGCTCAGCAACTAGGCTCATAGGTAGAGCTGGTCCCCTTTGGAATTAATGGCTTTTAAAATCTTAGAAGCTTTTCATATTAACAAGTCAATTGAGTGGCCAGGTGTACTGCTCAGACAGGGCCTGTCCCACCTGCTCTCTGCAGCTTTCAGTCTCTCTTTAGCTGCTGTTAGGACAGGGAGCAGACTGAGCCGATAGAGAATGGGACTTTGCAGGATTGAGGAGTATGGGGAGGCCAAGGCTGGAATAGCAAGAGGAGTTGCAAGTTAGGATGAAGAGAGTGTGGGGAATCCCTGGCTGAAAAAGCAGGGGCTGAAGTGGGTCAGGCTTGAGGGGCATTGGCAGAGCTGTGGGGGGGGGGGCGGGTATGGGGCACTTTGCATTTGACTTTTGTAGCCTCGCAAAACAGCTGAGTCAAGACGCTTCCGGCAGCTTTCAAAAGCCATTGTAAACAAAATGTTCCCATGGCCTCTGAATTGATTTGTCTGGCTCGTGCTTTACGGTGGCACTAGGTACTCTGAGCTGTCGAGCTGCGTATTGATAAGCTATTGCCACTGTAATCCCGCTGTCCAGCCCATTCCGGGGGAGGCTGGTGTCTGTCTGTCTGCCAAGAAGATGTGTTGCCATGTGGCTTTTCTTCCTCTTTAACATGGGTAGTTGAATATTTATTAATACTTAAACAAATGATTTGTGCTCTGTAGGCTCCCACACGAACCAAGCCCTGAACGATCTCCTAGGGGAATCAGGTGACTTTGTTTCTTGTGTCTCTGGAGATGGCGCTTTGATTTTTTCATGGGCTGCTAGAACTAATCTTTAAAAAAGGGTGAAGGGGAGAAAAGAAGCAATGAGGTTTAACAAATTTTCCCAAGCCAGTTCCCTTCCCTCAATTGCCGCTGGGAAATATTTGCCAAGAAGCCTGTCGCAGAGCCGAGGACTGAAATCCAGTTCAGTGACTGACCCGTAAGACCACGTTTCCTCACAGTTTTACTGCTCTGGACAGTTTCTGCCTCCTCGTCTACTTTGCTGGCAGTACCTAGCCCCACGACTCAGTCTAGCACTGTGCTTCCCTTCGGGTCTGGTTGAGTAACTAGTGGCCGAGTCATTTCATCTGGGTGGGTATTTGGACGGGAGGCGTCCAAGCACTGTGGGCTCAGTAGGATCCATTTGAGCACAGAGCCCTGGTTTGGTATAGGTGGGAATGGGTCACAAAACCAAACTTTCCCTGCTCATGCTCATTAAAGATCCCATGCAGTTATAGGGTTAACGGAATCCTATGCCCTGCCCAGATTCCAAAGGGGGTAATTGCATTTTGCTTCCTTAAAGTCCCCTTAAAATACCCCCCAGGGGTATTCTCCACCTCTGCTCCTAGTGATAATTAGCATATGGTACGCTGTATATGTTCAAAGCACTAGACCTTCATTAACTCCTGTGAAGGAGCATTACTGTTCTCAAGACGAGATGGGGGAAACTGAGGCAGGGAGGTGGTGAGTCTTGCTCAAGTCCAGCATTAGAATGGAGGGCCTGTGGATTTCCAACCCACCGGCCCACACTGCCTAAACTCCGGTGTACTATAGGGAGGCAGTATTTCCTAGTAGCTAGAGTGCTGCCTTGGCACTGAGACCTGAATTCTATCCCTGTCTCTGCCACTGGCCTGCTGGGTTGCCTTGCATAAATTACTCCCTCTCCCGCGCCTCAGTTTCCTCATCTGTACAATGGGGATCATGATACTTTGGGGATCAAGTGCTTTGCGATCTACTGATGAAAATTGCTATATGAAAGCTGGGTATTATTATTATTAAGCAGACGCTGTGTCCTGTTTAACAGATTGTTGTGAGTGATTTGAAAAGTGCTTTGGGATCCTTCTGGTTGAGAGGCAGGGAATAAAAAATACACACACCAAACACCTAGGTATGGAATGGTGTCCCTAGCCTCTTGTTTGTCTGAAGGGGGTGATGGATGGCAGGGGAGAGATCACTTGATCATTACCTGTTAGGGTCACTCACTCCGGGGCACCTGGCATTGGTCACTGTTGGTAGACAGGATACTGGGCTGGATGGCCCTTTGGTCTGACCCAGTACAGTCATTCTTATGTTTATCTTTCATCCCAAATGCTTTACAAGGTATCCCTGTGGGTCCTGCCTTTCACCCTATGGAAATACAGCTACCTCTAGGCTGGAACATGACAGCTGTTCAACAGCAGTCTGCAACATTCCTCATTGGTTTAGGACAGGAAGTGAAGAAAGATCCCAAATCCACTCGGAACTGCAAGGAGAATGGCAGGAGGTAGACTATACTGATTCAGTTTGGCCAGGACAATGGGGTCAAAGCCCTCTGCTACTGGGAACAATGCCATGGGATCCTTAATGACAGTATGGGGTAAAGAGCTTGGTTTTACCTCTCTGCCAAAACCCAAGCCTAATGAGAGTCCTCCAAAGCACCACTAGGTCTTCCAGAAGTGCTACTGCAGGAGCGAAGGGGTTTGGGCAGAATGCTGGAATGTTCTGTGTAGCAGGACTGATGAGGCATTGGAATCCATATGGATTCAAGAGGGTACAGTGCCCCCCTAGTGACTCAGCATCATGCCCTATAACACCAGGGCTTTTCCATACCAGAACTGATCTGGCCCACCCCTGGTAAGCATGGAAGAGATGGAAACATCACAGCTTAAAGCAGCATCGCTGTAGGCTGCATCGATTGCTATTAGGACTCCCATTGCTTCTGAGAGACTGAAAAAAGCAGCTTTCTCCCTGGTAACCAGTGGGTGTGGCATGGAACAGCTGTTCCCTGCCGCGGGGGGTGGGGGGTGTCTGAGAACTGGGTGCAATGCCGGGGTAACCGCTTAGAGTCAGGTGAGCATGGTGAATCGCCCCAGCCAGGGCCGACTCACGCTGGCCCCTCACCAGTGTCTAAGGAAATAATCATAAAAACAGCAATGCGAGAGACCTGCCAGGGCCTTCTCAATCCCCGGAGACTGGTCATGGCTCAGAGCCCACGAGACAGCCTGTTAGAGGAGGCAGGCAGCTTGGTTTGAGCCGCGTGTTGAATAACATGCCCTGGGTAGAGTTTAACTTTCTTTGCTCAATTCCTTTCTTCTTATTGTTTGCCTGCTTTGAATGGGGAACTGCAGGCACTTTGATAAATGGACTGATAGGTTCCTGAGGTTTCAAGGTAGCTTCTATAAATACCTCTGTAACCTCTGCTGGAACACGGCAGAAGTGCCATTTGGACGGTTTGATTGAAGATCTGCAGGTAGAATGAAGATGGATTGAGATTTCATATCGCAGGGGGCCCTCTCTCTTCTCCGGCTCCTTCTTTCAGCACATGATCAGCCACGTGAGTGGAGCTGGTTGGAAAAATGCAGAACCATTTTCCACTGGCCAGTGCAGTTGTGATTAAATCAAAACGCTCAGGATTAACATTTCATCTAAGAGGAAAACTGTGTGTGTTAAAATTTCATCTAGGAGGAAAACTTTGTGTGTGAGGAGATTGGGGGTGGGAGGAAATGTTCTGATAATGTTGAAATGTCCCATTTTGACATGATGGAATAAAATCTTTAGATTTTTCATTCTGAAACAACTTTTCATTTTGATCGGTTTTTATTCTGTGTTCTAGTATGTATTATAGTAGAACACTGACCAAAATTGCAATGAAATATTTAAATGGATCCAAAACACATTTTTTTTTAAAAAAAACAATTTCTTTTGTGGAGACCTTTGAGATTTTCAGCATTTGTTCTGATTGGGAGTGAAGCCAGATTTTGAAATCTCAAAATCCTTTAATTATAAGAACCACCATACTGGGTCAGACCTACTCCATCTAGCCCAGTGTCCAGTCTTTCAGTGCTTCAGTGGGAATGAACAGAACAGGACAATTTATTGAGTGATCTATCCCGCTCTTCGCCAGTCCCAGCTTCCAGCAGCCAGAGGATTAGGGACACCCAGTGTTGTGTGTCTGACTATCTTGACCTATCCTCTGTGAATTTACCTAATTTTTCTTTAAACCCAGTTAGACTTTCACAACATCACCTAGCAAGGAGTTTCACAGGTTGTCTGTGTGTTGTGTGAAGAAATACTTCCTTTTGTTTGCTTTTAACCTGCTGCCTGTTAATTTCATTGCATGACTCCTGGTTCTTGTGATATTGGAAGGGGTAAATAACTCTCTCTACACCATTCCTGATTTTATAGACATCTCTCATATCCCCCTCGGTCGTCTCTTTTCCAAGCCGAGCAGCCCGAGTCTTTTTAATCTCTCCTCATATGGAAGCTGTTCTATCTCCCTAATCATTTTGGTTGCCCTTCTCTGCACCTTTTCCAATTCTAATATATCTCTTCTGTGTGAAACAGAACGTCCATCCTGTGCCGACTCTGCACAAGAGCAAGATTTTGGGCTGGGCTCACAGACCTGCCTTACCTGGGGCTCCCTTTTCAGCACCCCTAATTTCTCTGTCTTTTTGGATTTGATTGGTGGGTGCAGCTGGGTTTTTAGACTCGAAGGGCCAGATCTTTGGCTGGTGTAGATGGGTGCAGCTCCATTGAAGTCAGAGGAGCCGTGCTGACTTACACCATAAATTTTGCCCACATAGCAAGGTGGGTACAGAGACCCCTTTGACAGTTCTCCGCATGGGCAGGGTGAAAGTGCCAAGGGAGGCGGGGCTGCCCACGAGCCAGGGGGATGGGAGCCGGCTAACGCATCTGTCCTATCTCCGCAGGGGACCCCCGCAGGGAGCGTTCGGCAGAATGAGGCCGTTCCGTGCCAGGTTCTGACACCATGAAAGGCTACCATGGGGAGCGCAGCCAATCACAGAGCTCCACCGGGCACCCGTGTCACTGCATCCCAGAGGACTGTGAGCAGCCCCTGGACTACGTCCGCCCCGGCCAGGAATCCAGGCAGTCGTACCTCCTCAGCCCCAGCGAGCCCTGTTCTCTGGATCACCGCTACTGCCCCTCTCGGAGCCCCGGGATCCCCGCCGAGTGCCCGGGCGGGCCCATGAGCCTGACCGAGCCACTCTCTGCCAGCAGCAGCAGCACCTTCCCCAGGATGCACCATACGCAGCCGCCGTACGACTCCTGCGACGAGTGCATGGCGGCCACCCACCCCTCCAGCAAGATCAACCGCCTGCCCCCCACCCTGCTGGACCAGTTTGAGAAGCAGCTGCCGCTGCACCATGACGGCTTCCACACGCTGCAGTACCAGCGGGCCAGTGCCACCGAGCAGCGCAGCGAAAGCCCCAGCCGCATTCGCCACCTGGTCCACTCGGTCCAGAAGCTCTTCGCGAAGTCTCACTCCCTGGAGGCCCCGGCCAAGCGGGAATACAACGGCACCAAGATGGAGGGCAGGGGGGACGGGTACCACCATCCCCACCATCCCCACCCTTCCCGGCACGGCAAGCGGAGCAAGAGCAAAGACCGCAAGCTGGACTCCCGGCACCGGCCCAAGATGATGGGCTGGTGGAGCTCTGACGACAACCTGGACAGCGACAGCAGCTACCTGGTGTCCAGCCGGCACGCCGCGGACCAGGGCACCCAGTACTGCCTGGACGCTCCCGAAAGTGCCTTCAGAGACTTGACCTTGAAGAGTCTAAAAAGCGGGGGGGAGGGGAAGTGCCTGGCCTGCACTGGCATGTCCATGTCGCTGGATGGCCAGACGCTGAAGAGGAGCGCCTGGCACACCATGACAGTCAGCCAAGCCCGGGAGGCGTATCCCGGCTCGGGAGGCAGCCAGGAGAAAGCCTTGGCGCTGCAGGAGGCAAAGGCCAAAGACACAGGCTACCATTACCTGCAGGTGAGGGGTGCGCTGGGGGGCGAGCTGGCTTGGCTGCAGCGGTTCCCATCCAGCCTGGTCGCAGTGTCTGGAAGTCACTCTGCCCTTGTCACCATCCGTGCTGCATCTCCCAGCTCTGCAGAGAGCGGACGCAGCGCCAAGAGCAGGTGTCCCTTCTACACTAGGGCTTGCAGCAATGGGGAATGTCTGGTAGAAATACCCCAGTGCAGACAAGTCTCTGGATGCTCCTTGACCTTTGTCAGGGGCCTTCCCCCCTCTGCCAACCGGACCCATGGGTTCTTCTTTATAGGCTGGAGATCTGGGGATGAACTTTTTACAAAGCCTGGCCGCCCCGCTGCACACGTCTCTGCCCTCTGCTCACACAGCCCCCTGGGCACACATGCAGCTTTCGGCACTGGGGAATTGCCACCTCTGCTCTGAGCCCGCAGGCATGGGCTGGGCTGCCCGCCGGGCAGGCTGCCATGGCCTTAACCCAGGAGTTGTCTCTGAAGCGCCATGCGAGGTTGCACAGAAGCACGATGCCCCCAGGCCATGGTCAGTGGCTGCTGGGCCACCCTGTGACTGCTCAGATGGGATTCCCAGGGCAAACTCCCCGCCCTGCGTTGTGCGGCGGGGCATGCAGACAGGGCTGGACTCACTGCGCCGGGCTGCCGTCACAGCAGGGAAGGCAAGTGAACCGTGGAAAGCCAGAGAATGTCCCTGTGTGGCTGTCACCTGGGACTCGGGGCTCCCAGAGCTGCAGGTCCAGTGGGCTGCTGCCACCTATGGGCAAGACTCTGTCGTAGCGCCTAGAGTCCGGGAGCAGACGGGGCGGGAGGCCGGGATGGGATGCAGAGAAGCTTGGGGCTGGTCCTTGTCTCCAGCGCTCTCCCCCAGCTGAGAGTCACCTGCTTCCCATGGACACAGCCAGTGAAATGCCCCTCAACCAAATGCTAAAGAATGACCTGAACTATCCGCCCCCCATCCCTGTGCAGGGCTAGACCCAACCTCACCCCCACTGTGCTCCACACACCCCCGTCCCATCCTTGCCAACCCCCTGCCCGCACACACCCCGTGCCTCCCCCCACTTTGGAAGGCTCTTGGTTTCATTGTGGCCCCACCAACAGTCATGTGGGCTGGAGACCGTCTCTTTCCTGCCTACTTCCCAGAAGCCAGGGTGCCCACGCTCTGCTTTGACCCCCTTGGCTGGGGCTTTGGTTTGCCAAGGTGGTGGTGGTGGGGCTTTTGTCAGGGAAAGGACCACGCCCAGCCAGCGCCAGCCTTCTCTGCTTCTCCTTACCCAGACTCATGGGCCTGCAGGACTTTCAGAGGTGCGGTGATGCCTCTCCCCCAATTTCTTCTGCATTGGGCCGGTGGATTCTTCCACACGTGACCACGTGGTGCAAGGGGCAAACATTCCTGAGCTGGCACTGACTTAGGGGCATCAGTCCTGGCTCTTCCCATTTTCAGTTTGGGGGGGAATCTCCCTGTTCTAGATTGCAGGGTATTCCGGTGGCCCGAGATGACTGGGTCCCTCCGGGTATCAGGTGGTAAGAGATGAGCGTGAGGGCACTACAAGGTGATACCATGTGCAAATCCTGGCATTGTTTCATCCCAGGATGCCAGAGCACCGTGCAAATCCTCACACCTGGTCTGCTTTGATAGGTGCTGCTGGACCCTGGGAAACTGAGGCACAGAACAGGACAGGGACTTGTCCAAGGTCACTCCGAGAGACCTGAGGAAGAGCGGTGTGTAGCTCAAAAGCGTCTCTCTCTCACCCACAGAAGCTGGTTCAAGGAAAGACATTACCTCACCCAGCTTGTCTCTCCTATCTGTGACCAACCCAGCTGCAACAATACAGCACAGAGAGAGCCAGCGGCAGGAATAGAACCCAGGAGTCCTGACTCCTGGTCTCAAGACCAGGCGTCGCTGCTTCCACTGCAAAGCAGGCATCTGTCCAACCCAATGGCAGCCACGCCGTTCCCCGGTGAAATGGGTCTGACTTTGGGAAGGTCACTGCCAAGCAGGCACACGACACCACCGCTGCCGTGACTCGGCACACCAGCCCCTGCGGGGGGGGGTACTTCCCGAGGGGTCTTGCCTGCTTCTCCCGCTAACCGCAAGCACCCCCCCGACTGACTGTTTATTTACTGATCTGGACTGGGCCTGTGGTAAGCTGCAGAGCACGTAGCAGATTCCCAGCCTCTTGCCGGTCCAGCGTCCGTGTCCCCGGCTCCCTCCCGGACTGTGCCCTGCAGCTGCAGTTCTCAGGGTAGCAGGTGACTGGGGGAGGTGAAGGGTGGGCTTGTGCGTCAGGCCTTGAGCTGAGATCAGAAAATGGGAGTTCAACTCCCTCCTCTGCCTTAGGCATCCCGTGTGACCGTGGTCACGTCGCTTAGCCTCTCTGTGCCTCAGTTTCCCTGGGGTGAAATGGGGGTGATATTGCTTCCGCTCTCCTCCCCCCCGTGGTCTATTCAGATTGTAGGACAGGGGCTGTCTCTCGCTATAGGTCTGTACAGCACCTAGCACGCTGGCCCCACCCCTTCTCTGGTGTTCTGCCCCCACTCATTACATTCTCCCTCCCTCGGTGGCTCACTCTCCCCCATCCTCACTCACTTTCACAGGCTGCAGTAGGGGGTTGCGGTGGGGGGGCGGTGAGGGCTCTAGCTGGGGATTGAATGAGCTGGGCACAGAGAAGGGCGCAGAGTTTCTCCGCCCTTGTTCTTAGCGGTGGGATCAACGCTCAACTTCACCCGCGCTCCCTGACAGCTGGCCGGCGTTGGCTGCTTTTAATGAGCGCTCGCCTTGCCAAGGAAAGCTCCCCTCCTTCTAACATGTCCCCCTGAGAGCTTCTCTCCACTGCACCATCGCTCCCTCCGGCTCTGGCAGCTGGCGCGGGAGGTCCGAATGGGACCTGCTGCTGTCAAAGGGCGCCTTTGGTAGGGCTGGTTCAGAGAGTCACCCCACACGGTTCCCTTTACAGGTGAGTCTAGCCCCAGGGCAGAGCTGTGGCAGATAGAGCATGTGGGTCGGCGTGTGTCTGCCCACGGCAGGGCGGTTCTTCTGTCAGTGAGAAGGAGCCACGGCCCTTGCCGCTCAAAGGGAGACAAAGGCCGGATCAAAGCGCTCCCAGCTCTAACAAGGAGAAAACAGCAACGGGGACGGCCAGGGGAGAGGTGGTTTGTGAAAATGCATCTGCATCCTTCTTCACAGCATCCTTTGCTGGATCTCTCTGTCTCCCTGTAGGGCCCAGCACCTCACCCACGTTCATGGGTCCCTTTGGGGGAGGGGAGGGTCACCAGTCTCCCCCTACGGAACCGGGGTGCAGAGAGACTCACCCAAGGGCATGCGCAAAGCTTGGGGCATCTCAATCTCCTGCTTCCCGGTTCGGTGCCTTAGCCGCAAAGATGAGCTGCTTCCGAGAGCCCCGGAGAACCTGCTCACGCCCAGAGGGACCTGTCCACAGACGGCCTCAGCAGCAGCAGCTCAAGATTTCCAGCTGCCATCCCGCCTCTCCCTGCTAATGTCCTGCAGCCCCTGACTAGAGAGTGCCCAAAGTGGGGACAGATTCTGCTCTCCTACCGGTGTAAATCTGGAGTAACTACAATGGAGTGGCACTGGGCTAAGGGGAGGATTGGGCCCTCATGGACCACTGAAACCCTGCTGCTGTTGGCACCAGGGGCTGGGCTCTGACCCATCTAACCTGCTTTGCAGATACACAGTTTCTGAAGAGGCTCCAGACCTGGTTCCCTGCGGTGTCCCATCCACGCCAGCCTATGTGGGACTCGGTGGCGTTGGCTAGCATAAGACCCGGGGTGATTGTGTGCAGAATCAGGCCCTGGGTTTCTTTATTTAGAAATACCATGTATGTACAGCGCCTAGCACAATGGCGCTCTGATCTCCACTAGGCACCTGGGCTCTCTGACAGCGTTCTCAAACGTATTTCATCAGGCTCTGCTTCTTTGTGCCTGGAGTCATTTAGCCTCCACCCCATAAATAACAGTTTCCTCCCCAGGGTCTCGGTGTGGCTGGGCGTGGAGGGGATTTGCCCGGCAGGGTTCTGCATGGGATGGGCTGGATTTCACTGGGTGGTTTCCCATGCCGGGATCCACGGGGAGCTGGCAGGGCAGGCAGACCCCCTCCCTTCCACTCCATCTTAACAGGGCAGGGGCTCTCCAAACCCCAAAGCTGTGCACTCCAGCATGCTGGGCCTGCAGCTGGTGACATGGCCTGTCCAGGCCCTGGGCTGCCTCCGGCCTTGGATTTCCATTGTAGCCCGTTGGGAGTCCTCCCTGGGTCTGCTCTGTAGCGTGCACCTCCCAGGCCCTCGCGGAGCTCCCTGGCTCCCGAAGTGCAAATCCCAGGGCCTGTGTTCCTCAGTGCCCAACCTGCCACTGCACCCCCTCCCCTGCACACACGTGCCTCTTGGGCAGCAGAGGCAGAGCAGAAGTCACCCCGGTGCGAGTCCTTCCAGTCTAAGGGAAAACTGAGACCCTGCCCTCAGCTCACACATGGCTCTCGGGCCAGATCCAGGAGCGTTCACCTGCTGCTGTCCGAGGAGCTGGGACTGAAATATCAGGCCTGCGGGCGGGCGGGCGTGTCCGCGCCCCTCATGGGGCCAGGCTTCCCAGCGCTTAGCTGAGCAACGCTGCTGTTTGTTTCGCACCACTTAGCACAGATTGGAAACATGTAAATGATCTGCCTTCCTAACGAGCCCATCGACACCGGGCCTTCCCCTCCTGCCGTTGGCCCAGCTCCAGCCTCTCCATGGTGGAGGAGGGAAAGGGTGGGAATGGGCCCGTGTGTGGTGGCATGGGTGTACATGGGAGATCTCCGGGGCCAGATCCTGTCCGGGTGCTGGGCCCTTTCCGCCGCCCTGGGTCTGAGACGAGGCCTGTCAGGAGCAAGCCCAGCGCTCTGGGGAATGCCCTACCCTGGTGTCATTCCAAGAGACAGGAGATACTTTGGGCCAAATCTTGCCCCCAGGTATGCTGGTGAAAATCTACAGCAACTCCACTGGCTTGAGCAGCGCTACTGTGGCTTTACACCCAGGAGTTAGTCTGTGCACACCACTCCATGCTGCGATGTGGGACACGGATGCCCTGGCTGATCTGGGGGGCCAGGAAGGGCCACATTTGTGCGGTTGTAAATCTGGGGAGTCTCCACTGGGATTCAGTGGGGTTGCTGCTGTTTCAGGCTGGCGTAGGAGGGAGCAGAACTGCTCTCCCAAGATGCAGTGGGGCAGGGGGTCTCACTCTTCCAGGCCCCAGCGGCTCCCCTGCCAGTTAGCCAGCTAGGCAGAGCTGGAGGTGGTTTGTTGCGCTGCTGCCTTTCCTCCCCAAGAGGTGGCTGCATTTCAGCAGCGCCCGGCAGGCTTGGGGATGAGAGGTGCTATAGCAACCTCAGAGGTTGTGCTGACCCGACCCCTCTCCATGGGGCTCTCCACGCTGCAGGTGCCGCAGGACGAGTGGAGCAGCTACCCAGCGGTGGGGAAGGACGGCGAGATCCCCTGCCGGCGGATGCGGAGCGGCAGCTACATCAAGGCCATGGGGGACGACGACAGCGGCGACTCAGAGGCCAGCATCAGGGTGTCTCCCAAGGGCTTGTCCCGGCGACATGGCTACCGCCGCTCCTCCAGCGTAGACCAGGCCAGGACCAAGTAAGAGAGGGCAAGAGACCAGGCTGCTATGAACCAGCTCTGGGGATGCAGGGAGGTGGAGCTTGGGGAGAGGGGTTGGGGAGGTGGGTGTAGAGGAGAGGGGAGGATGCTGGGACCCATGGTTGCAGGGTGGGGGAGGATTTTGGGGTGAGAGGTGCAGGGTGGGAGGGGGACGGTTGGGGGAGGATGTTGGGGGAGGAGTGGTTGGGGAAGGATTTTGGGGTGGTGGTTGCAGGGTGGGGGAGGATTTGGGGAGGAGTGGTTGGGGAAGGCTATGGGGGCGCTGGGTTCAGGGACTTGGGGGTTGCTTTCCTTAGGTTTTAGTGAGCGGTGGATTCCAAGGGTTCTCTGGCAGGGAATTCAGGCTAAAATACACAGTTTATTTTTTTCAAAGTGAAACTCCATAGAACCATAAACCCCTGGATTTCAGCAACCTGCCCACACATCCCACCCCCTGCAGATTTGCAGTTTAAACATCCTAGGCTCAGATTAGTGCAGGGGCATTTGAGTATGAAACCGACCAGCCTCACAAACGTCTCCTTGCCTGTTGTAATTATTCTTTATTATGTGTATTAAGGTAGTGCCCAAAGACCCTGATCGCGATTGCACCCCATTGCGCCAGGTGCTGCACATAAATATCAAAGGAGAAAGACCCTGACCCATAGATCTTTCAGTCTGGGAGAGCAGGACATGGGGGAGAATTTCCAGGCAATTAAAATCTTTCAATTTTCTTTGTCCTCCATGAGTGCTGGCAAGTAGATTTGCACTGTGCAAAGGTCAGTTTTGCAGGGCTGCTATAAACAAGAAATGCAAGTGTTCGGTCCAGTTTCAGGGCACCCAGATTTTCAGAAACGCTCGTTCAAAACGCCCGTGGGTTTGATTTTGTGTGGGTCTGTTAAAAGTGTGCACAGATGATATTCGGTTTATGTGGACATTTGCATGTGCAATTATTGCAGCTGTATTTGCATTTGCTTGTAAGGACCTGATCCTGTGCTTGGATCATCAGGCACAGACCGAGTTCAGGAAGGCTCTGTGCTGATGCAGGGTGCACAGAGCGGATCCGATTGCAGGATCGGGGCTTAGGTGAACCAGTGTCTGGAGATTTTTGTGCCTGCAGATCTGTGAAACCAGACAGTGAGTGAAACCCTGAAGTTAAAATAAACTGTGTTGGGGTTGAGAGAAAGTTTGAACTGTTTGTCTCTCTCAGGGTCGGGTCTTGTCTATGCCGGGATTTTAGCCACTGCTGAAAACCCCTGGCTAAAAGGGATGCAAACACAGTTTGCACCCACACAGGGGGATTTCACATTGGTGCAGTTTATCTCTGCTGCAGGAATGGGGCAGCGAAAAGGGGAGAGTTACTGGGATAAACTGCAATAGTGCAAATCATGCTGCAGTGTTTACACTAGGGGTTTGCAGTGGCATAAATCGTAGTGTCCAGGTGAAAACAGTGTTTGTATTAAGAGTTTGCACTAGTGTCAATTATGCTGGACTGGTGCAAATTGTGTTTAAACCAGAGGTTTGCACCATTGCACATTGCACTAGAGTGGTGTCAATCAGGCCTGCAGTAGGAGTTTGCACTGTTGCAGAGCGCACTGGGCTGGTGTACATTGTGTTGTGTTAATGGGTCACACCAGTCCCTGTGTCCGCAAGGCTGTAGTGCTCTCAAGTGTTGGTGGCCCAGGTAAGGACACACCTGCTGGTTAACCTGCTGTTTCTCTCAGTGGCATTGCCTCTTTGCCAGCCCTACAGTGCCACCGTGGGTCAGCAGCTTGCCCTCCTGTCCTGCTTATCGACACCTCCCTCTGCTGTGGGTGTCTGTGGTGTTCCGTGAGCCACCCAGCGAGGGCTCTAGGAATCCCCTCCTTGCTCCGGGGCTACCGGGGAAGACCGTAGAGGTGGTGGCGAGCTCGCGTTGGGATGGCGGGTGAGTGCAGGGCGGGGACGATGATCTGCCAGTGCAGGGGGCAGCAGCAGCTGCAGACAGGAGCCCGGTCGCTGGGCCGTTTCCAAATACTCTGCTTGAACATGTTGCTTGTGGTCCGAATCCTCTTTCCCCCACTGTCTCTCATTAGGTTTGCAAGTAGGCACTGTTCTGATTCATATATCTGTAACTGTCCCAGCTGCTGCACCCCGTCCAGAATGCACCCTCGGGGACAGGGCTACGGACGCTCCTTCACCACCGGCCAGGTAAGGTGGGCAGTGCCCATCGCTGCGCCTGGCTCTTGTGCCCGGACTGTCCTGGGCCCCCAGTCACTGGAGGCAGGGGGCAGACGGTGTTTGGGCAGACTCAGCGCGCAGGGGGCTGGGTTTTCCTAAGAGCCCAACTGGAGCTGAGGAAAGCGCCGCATGTCAGGTGCTGAGTGGAGCCATCTGGAGCTGGGCATCGGACTCAAGGTTCCCAAGTGGCAACAGGGTCTGAGACACGGGACGGGCCTGGCTGCTCCCCACAGACCTTCTGTGCCACATGGACACCTGACCCCTCCCACCTCCGGGGGCTAGTCCCGCCAACCGCTGCATGGCCTGTGCTAATGCTCATTCCTGGGGAGGTGGCAGGCTTCCTGCATGCACCAGTGACGCTCTGCCCCTTCCGCGCAATGGCTGGGCTTCTGCTACCCCCGGAGACACGCTGCCTGTGTGTCCTCCCCGTCCGGCCAGAGCTCGCCTGTCTCTGCTCCCCCGGAGACACGCTGCCTGTGTGTCCTCCCCGTCCGGCCAGTGCTCGCCTGTCTCTGCTCCCGTGGAGACACGCTGCCTGTGTGTCCTCCCCGTCTGGCCAATGCTCGCCTGACTCTGCTCCCCCGGAGACACGCTGCCTGTGTGTCCTCCCCGTCCGGCCAGCGCTCGCCTG
>ML677388.1:3331798-3781576 GCA_007922305.1 Dermatemys mawii
CCCCCCCCCCCCCCAGGTAAGGTGACGCTTCCCTCACGTCTCGGCCAGGTGGAGGGTGGCGGGCGGGGGAGGTAAACGCCAGCTAGCTCAGGATGGGTTTAGTTTGGCCAGGGTGAATTGTCCGTAGCCCCAGGGGAGGCGGGAGGGGGTGTGTGGGGCGCACTAACTTTCCATCTTGCCCATGCACACAGCCTAGCAACCCACAGACTGGGCTCCCTGCCTGGCTGACTCACTGGCAGGGCACCCAGGAGGCCTGGCCTCCAGTCGTTTGCTCGCTCCATGTGGCACCCCACACCAAGGTAGGACTTGAACCCAGGCATGTGCGTTCTCCCCTGGGCTAACCCACCTGCCTCTTCTCCCCATGCTCAGAGTCAGGAACAGAATGTGTGAGGCCTGTGTCACAGGCCCCACGGCCCTCGCAGCACCAGGAAGAGAACCCAGGCGTCCTGAGGCTCAGTCACACACGGCCCCTCCCCCTTGGCTGTACCCAGCAGCCAAACCTTCAAGCCAGCGTAGTGGCCCAGCATACTGTGGGTGCCCTGGGGGGGGGGGGGTTTCGGGGTACCCCGGGGGGGGGGGGGGGTTTTGCTGGTGTCCCCCCCCCCCCAACCCCCGCACCCAAGGAAAAGCCAGCACCCCCGTGTGGGAAGAAGCCTGCGGAAGTGCGGTTGGAGGGCACTGACAATGTCAGGATACGGGAAGTCGGGGACACTATTGAGAGCACTTCCTCCAGCATCGTGGTTCTCACACAGCTGTCAGGCGGGCTGGGTTCTGCTGGGGCCCGGCATTGTCTGGTGCAGCCCCCGGGAGAGGTGCACTGTGTGTAACTCCGCTCCCACGGCTGGGCCGTGCCGTGCCGGGGGATTGTTTGGGGCCTGCGGGCCCGTATTGTGAGTTGTTGGCACCGGGCTCGGGTGACTGGGGTTTCTTATTGATGGCAGCACAATAGGAGGCCCAGGGACCTGGGTGCAGGCAGCCCAGGACGGAGGCTGCCATTGTGAGGGGGAAGGGGAAAGGCAGCCTAAGACCCCGCCACCGCCCCGGGCGGTGACTGCCCCAGGCGTTCTGGCTCCTGTCACTGGGCAGGTCACAGGCGTGCTGCAAGGACAGTGTAGCCTGCTGGTTAGCACAGGATCCTTTGGAGCCAGGCCACCTGGATTTCATTCCTAGCTCTGAGTGGGGTCTAGTGGATACAGCAGGGCTTGGGTGCCAGGATGCCTGGGTTCTATTGCTGAGTCGCTTGAGGGGGGTTGGGGGGGGGCATAAGCAATTCACTTATACTGGGTGCTGCCCCACTGGCCCGGAGGCTGCGTTAAGTTGTGCGTGGGGCTGGGCTGGCCGGCAGTAGAGACGCAGGCTTTGTGCTGCATCTCCGGGCCATGCTGGCCAGGGCTCCATAGCAAAGATGGAGGTTGGGGGGTGGGGGTAGGGCGGGGGGGGGCGGGGCCCATGGGTTTTTAAGGTTTGGTTGGCTGGCCGGGCTGGGGGGGGGGGCCCCCCCCCCCCAGCCCGGGTACACGACCTGCAGGCCTGGATATGCCCAGCCCCCCGCACTCCCATGGGGCCACATCACCTGCCCAGGTCAGCACTGCAGGGGTTGCAGCAATAGAGGAAGAGGAAATGAGCCACTCGGCTTGTGCCAAAGCCCAGCGGAGCCGGAGGGACAGGAAGCCTCAGCTGACCTGCTGCCCCCCCCCGCCCCTGCCCCAACAGCCATGGCTGGGCTTGGCGGGGACCTAGCTGCAAGTGTCCCTCCAGGGGGCACTGCCTGTGTGGCCTGGGACCCCCATCCAGTGCCCAGCAGGCTCACCGTGGGCCAAGCCGAGCTGGCCGCCCTTCGGTCCAGCAGTTCCCAGGCTGCTCAGGGTACCATCTTCTGGGCCACTGGCCTGGCACAGTCCCTGGCACAGAGCTGGCATAGTTGGGGGGGTGGGCGATGGGCCCATTCTCCTCTCAGACGATGAGATTGTTTCCGAGCCGGGCAATTCAAGTGTGTGTCTCCCCCCCCGGCCCAGCAGCTCTGGCTCCTGAGCGCTGGGAGCAGGATGGGGAGATGGGCTCAGTTGACACAGAGCCAAGCTGGGTCACAGGCCTCCCCCGAGCCACCCTGTTGGGACCTAGAGGGGTCAGGCTCCCCCCGAGGTTGTGCTGGGGGCGGGGCTGGGGGTGGTGGTAATGGAGTGGGGCCTGCAAGGGTGGCACAGAGCAGCTCTGAGCCTCCAGGATGCCCCCTGGATGCCCCAGGGGGCCATTTATAGCCACTTTGCCCCCGTGGGCTGCTGCTCTATAGGTGCCATGGGGCAGCTGGGACGTGGCCCTGTGGCCTCTCTTCCCTGCAGAGCATATACAGCCTAGGCAGGATTAGGGGACTGCCCCAAAGCAATCCCACCCTCCCTCCCTCGGAGCATCCTTCAGGGAACCCATCCGCCCCACACCCCCCAAGGGGTCTGTGGCCTGGTGCAGGCCCCGCGTGCAGGGAAACCCAGCTGGCCCAGGCACAAGGATTTGCACGGCCCTTCTTCTGAGAAAGTGCAGGCCGGGGTGTCCTTAGGGCAAGGCCTGCGGGCGGATGCGGGTGGTGACAGTTGAAATGTCCCTAGAGCAAGGCCTGCGGGTGTGGGCAGTTGAAATGACAGTGCCTCCTCCCACCTCCCCGTTCCTATAAAGACAGGCTATTAATCAAGCAACAAATTCATCCCTGCTGCAACTTCATCGACTTCAGCTGGCTACAGGGGAACTGGACTGGGTGACACAGAGCGAAAGAGGGACTCACACAGTGACACACACACACAGGCAGAGAGAGAGACAATCACACACACACAGGGATAGGTACAGTCACACGTCTACAGACAGAGAATCTCACACAGAGGAAGAGGTACTGTCTCTCTCTCTCTCTCTCTCTCTCAGACACCCTCTCCTCCCCCCCGCTGGAGAGACAATCACACACACAGACACACAGAGGAAAAGGTACAGGCCCTCTCACACACAGTCATGTATACACACAAAGGAAGAGGTACAGTCACATACACAGAGGGATAATCTCTCACTCCCTTCCATCCTCCCCCACACACAGAGGAGAGGAACACTCTCTCTCTCTCTCTCTCTCTCTCTCTCTCACACACACACACAGTTATATACACAGCTAGAGAGATAAGCACACAGACAGAGACATATAACCACACACACGCACAGGCACACGGAGCACCAATCACACACAGGGAGACATTCTCTCTCTCTCTCTCTCACACACACACACACACACACACACACACAGGGAGATGTACAATCAAACACACACACACGCACACACGGAGAGACAATCACACACAGAAGTAGTTATATATACAGCTGGAGAGACAATCACACACACACACAAAGGAAGAGATACAGTCACATATGCAGATGGGGAGACAATCTCTCACTCCCCTCCATCCTCCCCCACAAATGGAGAGGAAAACACACACACACACACACACACACACACACACACAAATAGTTATACACAGTTGGAGAGACAATCACACAGACAGAAGGAGACATAGCTACACACACACACACACACACACACAGGGAGACAATCTCACACACACAGAGTTGTATACACAGCTAGAGAGATAATCACACACACACAGAGCCATATAACCATACTCGCACACGGAGAGCCAATCACACACACACACACACACACACACAGGGAGATGTTCTCTCTGTCTCTGTCTCTCTCACTCTCACTCACTCACTCACACACGCACACAGAGGGAGATGTACAGTCAAACACACACACACACAAAGAGAATCACACACAAAAGTAGTTATATATACAGCTGGAGAGACAATCACACACACACACACAAAGGGAGAGGTACAGTCACATATGCAGATGGGGGAGACAATCTCTCACTCCCCTCCATCCTCTCCCACAAACGGAGAGGAAAACACACACACACACACATACACACACACAGAGTTATACACAGTTGGAGAGACAATCACACACAGACAGAGGGAGACATACAACTACACACACAAACACACATAGTTAAACGCAGTTGGAGAGCCAATCACACACAGAGGGCGACATACAGCTACGCACACACACACACACACACACACACACACAGAGGGAGATGTACACACACACACACGGGGAGACCTCTCTCTCTCTCTCTCTCTCTCTCTCTCACACACACACACACACACAGTGGGAGAGGTACAGTCAAACACAATCAATCACACACACACACACAGGGAGACATTCTCTCTCTCTCTCTCTCTCACACACAGAGGGAGATGTAAAGTCAAACACACAATCACACACAAAAGTAGTTATATATACAGCTGGAGAGACAATCACACACACACTAAGGAAGTGGTACAGTCACATATGCAGATGGGGAGACAATCTCTCACTCCTCTCCATCCTCCCCCACAAACGGAGAGGAAAACACACACACACACATTTATACACAGTTGGAGAGACAATCACACACAGACAGAAGAAGACATACAGCCACACACACACACACACACAAGGGGAGACCTCTCTCTCTCTCTCTCACACACACACACACTCATGGAGAGACAATCACACACAGACAGAGGGAGACATACAGCTACACACACACACACACACACAGAGGGAGACGTACACACACGGGGAGACTTTCTCTCTCTCTCTCTCTCTCTCTCTCTCACACACACACACACACACACAGAGGGAGATGTACAGTGAAACACACACACAGAGACAATCACACACAAAAGTAGTTATATATATATACAGCTGGAGAGACAATCACCCACACACAAAGGAAGTGGTAGAGTCACATATGCAGATGGGGGAGACAATCTCTCACTCCCCTCCATCCTCCCCCACAAACAGAGAGGAAAACACACACACACACACACACTTATGCACAGTTGGAGAGACAATCACACACAGAGGGAGACATACACACACACACACACACACACACACACACACACACACACACGGAGATGTATACACACATGGGGAGACTTCTCTCTCTCTCTCTCTCTCTCTCTCTCACACACACACACACACTCATGGAGAGACAATCACACACAATGGGAGAGGTACAGTCAAACACAATCACACACAATCACACACACACACACACACACACAGAGGGAGACGTGTTTTCTCTCTCTCTCTCACACACACACACACACACACACACTTCCAACTTAGGTTATTTTTCAACTTCCTTCTGACAACGCCCCGCTCCTCTCCGTCACTGGAGCCCAGCACGTTCCCAGCAGCCCCCAGTCCCTTTAATTCTAGGAATAACAGCTGCTGGCTGGGTCTGGTTCCCCCGACCCCAACCGCCCAAGGGCCTTTGCTGCCCCTTGCTTCCGTTCCCATGAGGCCGTCTCTCTCTCTCTCTCTCTCTCTCTCTCTCTCTCTCCACACATTAAGTGCTGCCACCCCCCCTAGGTACACCATTTGCATGGAGAGACTCAGACCTTTTGAATCCCCTGGTGACCACTTGTCCCGGGGCCTGGGAGTCACTGTGCGTTCCAGGAACTGCCACCGCTGAAATAGCCTTTCTTATCTGTTTATGTAGTTTCAGAAAATAGTCTCCCGCTAATGCTGCTGGGAGCGATAGGGTGGGCATAGGAAATAGCAAACTCCGAGCGGGTCACTCCAGCCTTTATAGTAAAAACGGGGGTGGGGAGGACTGGTGGGGTTGGGGGCGGGGACACAATTTTACACACTGTACCTAGTGAGCCCAGGGGCTGGTTGACATGAACCCAGGGGCTGGTTGCTGAGAAATGGAAAGTTTCCCTGTGGAACCACCTGTAGACTTTGCTAGGATGGCGCCGAGAGTCTTACAGAGCCAGGCCCTTTCTAAAGCCTGGAGCAATTGTCTAGCAACCGCGCTAGGCAGATGAGCCTAGAATCCCAGGGGTGGAAGGGACCTCAGGAGGTATCTAGTCCAACCCCCTGCTCAAAGCAGGACCAACCCCAACTAAATCATCCCAGCCAGGGCTGTGTCAAGCCGGGCCTTACAATGTTACAGAGTCCTGATCGGTCAAGGGGACTCTGCCCTCAAGGTGTGGAGGAGATGATGACGGACGCTGGCTAGAGGAGCCGCGCAGCCCCATAGTAAGAGCTGGTCCTGCCCTGAAGCGCTAACAGTCTGGGCCAGACCGTGACATGCTGGGAGAAAGGCAGGACTGTGGCCTTAGCTCCTTTTTGCAGCTGGGGCCCTGAGGAACAGCCAGACTAAGGGAGGTGCCTGGGGTAGAGCAGGGCATTCCCAGTTCAGTGCTTTAACTGCATGCCTGTGTATGTGTGTGTGTGTGTGTGTGGGGGGGACTTTCACATGTAGTTACATACATGATGCATGGGGGTTTAGCATGGGAGCAGCGAGTCCAAGGTGGCCTGTATTAGGCCGTGGGGACAGCCACCATGCCCAGCGAGAGACCCAGTGCAACAGGGTGTGTTTCAAGCCATAGCCCCTCGGGGGTGGGGGTTGTTTCCTGCTCTCACAAAAACCCTCCTGCTCGGTGACTATTCACTCACTGTATTACGGGAGTGCCTAGTGGCCACAGCCCCATCGTGCTAGGTGCTGTACAAACTAGACAAAGAGAGTGTCTCTGCCAGAATACTTACCAGCTTACCAGTTCTTTCTGCTGCGAGACCCCAGCAGAAAGAACTCCCCTGTTCCAGCCCTTTTATGCTAGGTGAAGGGGCTGGCCTGGTGTAAAAGGGGCCCTTGAGCCGCAGGTTCAGTCTGGTGAGGTGGCCGCTGGCATTGGCCCTGTGCCAGGCATCCTTAAGGTGCCCTCCCAGGAGCCTCTTGCAGTGACTGGCACGAGGTGCGTTCACGGCAGGCTAGTGGAGAGCCCAGGCTGCTCTGTAATCCAGGGAGGCTGCCATAAGTTAGACAGGCCCCCAGGGCTGGCTGTGGTATCTCAGGGATCATGCCAGGCTCCGGAGCAGCCGAGGCTGGGGGTGGCATAAAACCCCCTTAGCTCCCCACTTCCCATGGGCTGCAATTTTGGGACAGCACAGCCTGTTACCTACAGCGCTTTACCAGCCTTGGGATGTAGGTAGCTGAGGATCATTCATCTGACTTTACAGATGAGGAAACTGAGGCACAGAGAAGCGATGCTCCTTGCTCAAGACCACACAAGAGGTTAGTGCAGAGCTAGGAATAGATCCTAGCTCTCCTGAGTCCCAGCCATGCGATCGTAAACACTTAACCCTGCTCCTGCCCGGCAAAGTGCCAGGGTTTTTTTCTTTTAGGCTACAGCATCTGAGCCGAAGTGTCTGCACATCCCAGGCCTAGGCCGGGTTTTGTTTGGTGTTGTTCTGTGGGTGTTATCGAGAAGCTGTTTCCTGAGCTCTGAAGAGAACGGGAGGGGTTGACTGCCTGGGCCTGCCCCACATTATCACACAAAGGCAACGGCAGCCCTGCCGCCAACTTTGTATTGCAGGAAAAGTGGGACAATCCAGTTTGCAAACTCCAAGGACAAAACCGTAACAGGACAATAGAATGTTATCAGGAGACAACAAGAGCGTGTCAGCCAATCCTGGGCTGGACTTCTCTCATGAGTGCCATGTGCATCGCCAAACCCTTATGGATGCATTGCGGGTCCAATCCCATTGCTCCTTTTCTGCACAGGACACTGCTTCTGATGAGTACTTGCCCTGTGAACCCATTCTAGAAAGATTATTCTGTTAAGCACTTTATGTATCATTACCCCCATTTTACAGATGGGGAAAGGGAGGCACAGCTGGGGTCAGGCTGTCATTGAACTGTTCTATGGCTGTTTGGAAGAGGCAAAAAAGGCTCCCTCGGAGCCAAGCTGGCTCCTTTGGGAATTCCTCCTAAAAAGCATCTCCTGCCTCTCAGTGGCAGACATTTCTGCACATCTTGGTGCAGTTGTGTGTGCCCCATGACTGCGGAAACCACAAAAGGGCTGAGGTGCCCAGGAATGGAATTCAAACATCCCCCTAGCCAGGAGGCTAGCACAGCAGAGCTGGGGGAATGACGTGGCTTTCCAGTCAACGCAGAGGTGTGGGCGGGTTGTTCCACTCATTGCGTTGCCTATGGGTCTCAGACTGAAAAACACTTACCACCGAGCAACATGCTCACACCCCACAGGAGGCGGGATGGGGCTGGGCTGGGGGGTCAGGCTCTGTTACCGAGCTGCTGTGTGATGTTTGGTCTCCTCCCTCCGCTTCCCATTTCCATTGCAATCTCTTCGGGGCAGGGACTGTTTCTTACTATGTGTCCAGCACAGCAGGCCCCTGACCGCGGAGCCCTGCTCCTCTGGGGTTTCAATCATCCAATGCCTCAACCCAGACCCAGTGCTGCCACGCTACCAACCAGCTCCGCTCACGGCCCAGCTCACTGTCCTACGGCCCCACTCTCCCCTTGGCTGCTGCACAGCGGGAGCAGAGGCCTTGGTAGTGAAGTGTATTATCTCCCTGGCTGGCCTGTGCAGAGGGGAGAGGAATGGAAAGGAAAGGAACCACTTGATCACCCTTATCAGCTGCAACCTTCTATTTGCACAAGGGCTGCCTGCCCTCCTTCCAGGGAAACACGCCGTGTTTGTGTCATTCCAGGCACACGGACAGAAGCAGGGCCTGGCTGTCTCCTCGGCTCCCAAGTCTGCCCTGGCTGGCCCCTGGAAATGGCTCGCTGTGAAAATTAACTCCTCTCTGTTGTTCTTGGAGGGCAATGAAGGCAGCTTCCCACAGCTGTGCGAGCCCCTTGCCGGCACTTTGGGTCACTAGGGCAGCCAGGGCCAGCCTCATCATAACACGAAACAATAGCACGCCCGGCAGCATTATTATTCCAGCTCACCTCCCCGCCGGAGCTGGCACAGGGAGCTCAGAGGCTAGGGCAGGGGTTGCTGCAGGTTCCAGACAGGGGGGCTCATGCTTGTCTTGTTTTTCACCTTGCTGGAGCAGTGGGAAAAGCCTGAAGCCCTGGCTCTGCCAATGAAAATATTCACTCCAGGCCAGGAGAGGGAGCAAAACAGAGCAACCCAAACAAATAGCAGACTAAGCACTCGGGCTGCCCTTGGCCAGGGGGGGCAGAGGCATCTGCACAGTTACCTTTCACACAGGCATTTCCTCTCCCTTCAGCACACTGAGGGTTCCTCTCTTTGGAGAGCCAAGTGTGTGTGTGGGAGGGGGGTTTTCATCAGTATTATGATAGCACCTAGGGGAAACTGAGGCACAGCATAGGGAAGTTTTCCACGTGTTTACAAAACAGGTCACTCACAGGATTGAAATTCTCCCCCGCTCCAGGACTGGCTCCAGTGGGAATTTCTCCTGGAAAACATCTACACTTCTCCTCCCTGCCAGACATTTCTGCACATCTGTGTGTGTCATGCAGGATGGTACCTCACACTAGCACCCTGCGAAGGATGCAGGGCCTAACTGGTGTCTGTCTCACACTTGTGTAACTCTAGGGATTCCTAGACTGTAGTAGGCTATTATCCATTTTACAGGTGGGAAACTGAAGCCTAGAGAGACTAAGTGACTCAGCCACGGTCAAACAGGGAGTTTGTGGCAGAGCTGGGGATTCAACCCAGCTTCCCCAAGTCACAGATTAGTACCTGAAACACATGACTAGCCCCCCTCCCTCTGGAAGGGCAAAAACACCAGCAGCTCCCCACGCACTCTTCTGCCATCCCTACTAATAGCCAATATGTTGCACTCAGGCTGTATGCAGCCTCACGCCTGAAGTGTACAAGGTAGATAAGCAGTAGCCCTGTCTAGCAGATGGGGAAACCAAGGCACCGAGACTTGCTACAGGTCACGTGGTGCATCTGTGGCAGAACTAGAAAGAAAACACAGACAAACCAGAACTTCTGCAGCTCAGCCCCAGGCCCTGATCACTAGTGTCACCGATCATCCTTACAACAAGAGGAAAGACCATCAGAGGCACTGGAACAAACTAGGAATCCTAGCCAGGGAGAGCAATGGTACGAATGAAAAAGGCAACTTTCCTAGGAGAGGAAGGGGTCTGCTCCCTGTTGCTCCACTTACTGCAGTGATACAAAGCTGTTAACGCCAGGCAACAGGGAGGAAACCTCATAACTTCACAGCTGCTGTGGTGGGTCTGTCAGGCTAACAGAAGGGCAAAGCTGGAGTCGATTTGCTGCCCCTGCAGCAAGAGAATTGTTTACTAGAGTTTCCAAGCAAGCAACAAGGCTGCACCTGTGCCATGGAGGGCATCAGCATCTGTGCTAGTTGCAATAATACACCAGGAAGCCTCAGAGCTCGACTCCCAGATCCCCACCTGGATGAGGCAGAGCGGACAGGCAGTTTGAAAGAAAAGAGATGGTTCTGCCTGTATCCTGAGCACACTCAATGTGAAACCAAGCAGGCCAATGCCATTTTTACAGGCCTGTGGCATCTACGGCCTCCCTCTATTTCCTTCCACAGAGGACTGCAGGGCTCCTGTCCCCATGTGCTCATCCAGCACATGAATTCAGTTCACAGCTGGAAGGGGGGGAAAATGCATCTTCCAGAGTTATTTTTGAAACCCTTTTTACGCAGCAGTTTGCCAGAGAGAATGGCCTGTTCTGGTGTATTTTAAGCCCTCTGGTTATAGAAGCAGAAAACAATATAAGAGTTTCAGTTTATCTAGAGATCATTTCCACCTATTATGTGAGAACGGGTGAGTACATGGCCCGACTTGCACTTCATTACTGTACTTTGGAGAGCACATGAACAATACAAGAGAGGCCAGGCTGGCCTACCCCCCAGGCCAGGCCCCTGCGAACCAGCTCCAGGACACTCTCTCCCCAAGAGTCAGAGTCCCTCCCCAGCACCGGCTGTGAGAAACCAGGAATAGAGTCACCCTCAGATGCATAGATCCCAAGGCCAGAAGGGACTATTGCAATCATCTCATCTGACCCCCATATAGCACAGGCCCGAGAACATCCCCCAAATAACTCCCAGAGCAGATCTCTTAGAAAAACATTCAGCCTTGACTTAAAAACAGTCAGGGATGGAGACTCCACCCCCATCCTTGTACACTTCATCAGTCTGACTTTGTCTAGCTCCAGTTTCAGACCTTGAATAATGGGTTCTTCACTCTAGCAGAGAAAAAAGCATAACCATGATCCACTCCCCTCCCCCACAGGTACTGTAACAAAGTCACCCCTTAACCTTCTCTTAATTAAGCAAAATCAACTCCAAGAGTTCAGTCACTAAGGAAGGGTTTCTAATCCTTTAATCACTCCCAAGGCACATCTCTGAACCCTCTCCTGTTCATCACCATCCTTCTTGAATGGTGGGTACCAGTTCTCCACACAGCACTCCAGCAGTGGCCACACCAGTGCTGAAAATAGAGATTGAATAACCTCTCTACCGCTACTTGAGAGCCCAAGATTGCCTGAGGCCGTTTGGGTAGAGTCACACTGGGAGCTCACATTCAGCTCATCCACTACAGCCCCCCCCCCCCCCATCTTTTTCAGTTCCCTGCTTCCCAGGCTAGAGATCCCCATTCCGGGAGTATGGCCTCCTATGTTCTTAGCTGGATACATTTAGCTCTCTTAACACACACAGGGCTCAGTTTACCCAGCTAGCTCTGAATCACTGATCTCTCCTCTTCACTAGTTACCACACCCTCCATGTTTGGGGCATATGCAAACTCTCTCAGTGATCACACTAAGGGGGAAGACTGATTTCAGTGTGACTAAGGGCTACAGTATGAGACTGCTTGCGAGGAAGGGCTGAAGAAAAACTACTCAGCCATGATACTGGGGTGTGTGTGTGTGTATTACACTCTGGTACACACATATGGAGGGAACAGAGGTCATTCTCATTCTGTATAGGTCTGGTCAGCACCTGGCCTTGAAGTTCAAACAAGACCATTTCTGCCTCAGTTGTGAATGATGTCAGCAATCTGAAAAGATCGCCACATTTACTAGACTCCATGTTAATGTATAGTGGCTAGCTAAGATGTCATTCAAAGTGCACCGCTGATCATTACAAAGAGGGCAAATCAAGTAACCCAACTTGTCACCATAAAAAGCAGGGGGCATTAGATGGAGCACTACCCACCTAGACGTGGTACATTAGATGCTGAGAGAAAGCACCACACACACACTCACGGCAGGAGATATTTTATGTCAAAGTTTTATTTGACAAAAATGTAACATTAAGTCTGCCAGAAAGAACTGAAGAGCAACTTCCATCTGCTCCTCTCGCAGCCTGGAGCGTGCGGACTCGGTGAGATAAGAATACAGACTGAGCAGGCATCTGCGGTGGGTTGGCTTACATTAAAAATGGAACAAACGATCAGAAGGACAGAAGGTTAGACCCGTTCGGTTTCACAGCTTTGGGATTACTGAGGCACAAGTCACTGGAGCCTGCTTTCTTGAAGAGGGACAGCAGGTTTCCCCTCAGCCCACCATCCTCACAGCATTTCACACCCCAGCAGGGGAGGACATTTGTGCAAACAAACAAAGTTACTTGATTTTTCCCCCTCCTCCCTTTTTAAAATTAAGAATTTTTTTAAGTGACTTTGGTGCTCATTAAAGTGAAATAATCAACAGCCTGAACGGTGCACAAGAGCACTGTGCCACGAAGCTCTACACCTCAAACCCCAACCCCAGCTACTCCAGTATCTGATCTCTGCTGGGCAGGAGTTGCCAGTGTTGTTGACTGGTGCAATCAGTCCTTAGCTGAGAGGCTGAGGAAAGGGAACCTAGGAAGAGTGTGATCCATCTTCAGCCCCATCAGTGGTTCTAGGGCTCTGAACAGAGCAATTCACTTACAACCCATCCCTGCTCCCCTCCACCCTGGCCACATCAGTGAGCAGCCCCATTTCTGCTTCACAAGTGAAAGCCCCTCGCTCCCAGCAGATCTGAACACACAGGAGGATCCCTGGAAAGCAGCTGGGAAGGGAACCCTCACACTTAGCGCTAGTCATCCAACAGCTTAACAGAGCCAGTGGCAAATATTGGGCATTGAACCTGCAGCCATTTTACAGTCAGACCAGCAGGTTAAAAAAATAAATAATTAACCAATGGAAATCTGGGCCTCAGAAATGAGGCCATTTGGGGCAGAGGACTGGGCCTGTTACTGCAGCTACACATGGGGATCCGTTACACCTACAAATACATGGAGAGCAAGTTACTCAGAATGTACATGGGGAACAGCACTTCTGACTTTGCTCTGGGGTGACTGGACTCCAGGGAGTAGGAATTAGGTCCTGTGATACAGCCTTTCCACAGTGCCTCAGGGTCTCCTCAGCCTGGGCGGGGAAGTTACTGAGGAGTGCAACTCAGTGTGGCAAGATCTAGAGGGTGGGATTATTTTGGCAGATGACCCAGAAGAAGAGGACAAGATGTTGGGTTTATGAGCAGGACCAGCTGCTTTGATACTCCAGTGCCCCCATCCCCCAAATTCATCCTTACAGCAAGTGGCCCTATGGAATTTCTAGGCTGAAGCCAAACACCTGCAGCTGCTAAGATCTCAGAGGCACAGAGACTTCTCCCACCCCCTCCTTTAGGAAGACAATCGTTTACCTAGGCTGGACCAGATTCCACAAGCTAGGAATTAAAGATTTTGGCTAGAGAGATTTAGAGTTCAGAAAGCACAGCTCTGATCAGAGAGGATGGAAACCATGGGGCAGGAAAGGGGAATCTCCCCAAGTTATATTAAGGCTATTTCCCCACATCCATTGCCCCAAAGACTCAGTAGTTGGTCCGCCCAAAGGCAAAGCACCTTGGGTCTGAATGCCAGCTGCACAATATCCCAAACAGCTTTCCACTGAAGATGCTTCTGGAGCTGAAGAAGGGATGTCGTTTGGTTTCCATGTCTACACAGTTTAGAGAGAAAGCAACAGCTCTCCTGGGACTGCAGCTGGAGAAAGGTGGACATATCAGGATCACATGACACCCGTTACTTAGGGTCTTTTGTACAGACAAAGGCACCAGAGAATAACCCTCCCCAAGGGAGCCCGAGATACATTTCGCCAGCAGAATGGTAGGAAGGGTCCTCACACACTGTAAACGGCAGCCGGCTGGCTACAATGCAGCACCCAATTGAGCCACGTGTCTGTCCTAGGACACGGCCAGTCTGCAGGGAGATGCACACCCCTAAAGCACATCTACAGCACCCGTACTTTAAATACAGACACACGATGGACAGTGGAGAGCAGGAGGGACCTGCCAGTCAACCAAAGTGCATCCCCAATAGGAGCTTTTGTTCTTTTTTTGTTTTAAAGCCTCTAGAGCAAACAGGTCCTGTGGCCACGATGCCCAAGAACCACAGTATCCCCTTGTTCAATGGCCAAGGGACACCCCCAAGACAGCAGCCTGGTTTCAGGGCTCTCCTAGACATACTGTTTCTTGGAAGCAGAGCTGCTGGGCCGGCTGGCCTCTCTCTCCTGCAGGGGCTGGGCTCCCGGGGCGTAGGACTCAGGGGAGGGCTTGCGGCCACCGCGCAGCGCCAGGTTCTCCTCGGTGTTGAAGTTGGCCCAGTTCTGCTCGCTCGACAGCTTGTTGTAGGCCAGGTAGGGAGGGGAGTGGCTCTCGCTCAGGGGGAGGTAGTGACATGGCTTGCTGTCTGGGAAGGAGTCTATGTCCACAGCTGGGCCGGGAGGGGAGGAGGAAGAGGCCTTCCTTATGCTGCTGAGCAGGTTCTTGCAGCAGAGGTGGAAGAGTTCCAGGAGGTTGAGGCCCAGGGAGATCAGGCCCACCACCATCATAAAGATGATGAAGATGGTCTTCTCAGTGGGGCGGGAGACAAAGCAGTCCACCTTGTGGGGGCAGGGGGCCCTCTCGCACACAAAGATGGGCGGCATGAAGAAGCCATACAGGTACCACTGGCCTAGGAGGAAGCCAGCCTCGAAGATGCTCTTGCAGATCACGCTGATGATGTAGGTCCACATGAGGGAGCCGCGGATCTTGAGGCGGCCATCCTCTGCCATGTCGATCTTGGAGATCTTCTTCTGCACGGCTGCCAGCGCCTGCTCCACCTTCAAGTCTTTGATCTGCACCGCCCGGAGCTCGCTCTCCCGCTGCTTCAGCTTCTCCTCGCGCCCTGAGAGGTAGATGACGTGGCCCAGGTAGATCAGGGTGGGGGTGCTGACGAAGAGGAACTGCAGCACCCAGTAGCGGATGTGGGAGATGGGGAAGGCCTTGTCGTAGCACACGTTGACACAGCCTGGCTGCTTGGTGTTGCACAGGAAATCCGACTGCTCGTCCCCCCACACTGATTCCCCAGCCAGGCCCAGGATAAGGATCCTGAAGATGAACAGCACTGTCAACCAGATCTTCCCGATCACTGTTGAGTGCTCCTGGACCTGGTCCAGCAGCTTCTCCAGGAAGCCCCAGTCCCCCATCTTCTAGGGGGTCTTGTGCTATTGGGTGGCAGATAGAGAACAAGAGTTAAGTCAGCCTGACAGTTTGACCTTCCAGCCCTGGCTTTCATAGAAACAAGGGGCAGGAGACACACGGGGCTTCCTGAATTGCCACACGGCCTGGCAGCAACTCCCCACTGCTCCGCGCCATGGCTAGTGGCCCGTTCGACTAGGAACCCAGACAAGGGTCAGGGGGACACCACAGCCTGCCCACACCCACACTGAGCCCAGGTGCTGGGTTTTAGCCAGCTCAGCCTGCAGTTCTTGGGTTCTAGAGAGCCAAGTGTAACACCGTGGGTGGTATCGCTTCGAGGACCTGGCAGCTCTGTAGGGAGCAGGGGTGGGAAGCACTCAGACGGGCAGCTGGTGTTGGGTGCTAACTGGCTGGTGGGGTCAGGCTTAGGGTTACCAGCTTCCTAATCACACAGAACAGAACATACCTTCCCCGAGGCCCCACCCCTTCTAGTGCCATCCCCCCCCCCTCCACTGCTGACTTTCACCAGGCTGGGGCAGGGAGTTGGGGTGCAGGAGGGTGTTTGTGGGCTCCAGCTGGGGTGTGGGCTCTGGGGTGAGGCTGAAGGAGGGGACTCCAGGCTAAGGACTGGGGGCATGCGGGCTCTGGGAGGGAGCACGGCTGCAGGAGGGAGCACGGCTGCAGGAGGGAGCACGGCTGCAGGAGGGAGCACGGGAAGGGTTTGGGGTCCCAGCAGTGTTTACTGCAACTCCCATGTTGCTTCAGCCCCTAGACACATGGGCAGCCAGGGAAGCTTCACACACTTTTAGCAGCCTGACCGGAGCCATCAGGGTCCCCTTTCAACCAGGCGTTCCGGTCACAAACCGGACCCTGGGCAACCCTAGTCAGGCTTCAGGGGAAGCACAAGACATTGTGTTCCCAGCTGAAGCTGGAACGTGAGTTTGCTACGCTGGCTCAGTCATCCCATCAGAGCACAGGGAGGGCTGCTCCTTCCTGGGAGCCCTGGGCTAGTTATCGGACACCAAAGCTTGTCACTGGGGATTTAAGCAGGCTGCCCTTTCTTCCAAAATACTAGGGCTGCAGCAAGATGCTGGCCTTCCAGTGACCCAGACCCCCGCCCCGGGAGACCACAGATACCCAGCAGAGAAAGCTACACCAGCCAGACAGCATTAGCCACTGAAGCAAGGGGTGGGGGACAGAAGACCCCCTGTCACCTGATCATTGCAGGGCACTGCTAAGCCTGGGTAGGTGACTAGCAAGTGCAGCTGGAACGAGGGTCAGCACCTTACAGCTGGGACATGCTGGTTTTAGTTAAAGGTGCAAGGCCAGGTAAGGGGAGCCCTCGGTTTCCTGGCCAGCTGCCAGCACTGCCCCCTTAGCGCTGCCTAGTGTGGGTGCCCCTGGAATTTAGGGGCTCAGCACAGCCTCGCTCACATCAGCCCTTGGCAAGAGCTCTAGCCAAAGGGCAGCTAACTGAGAAGCCACCGAGGCAGGACTTAGACTGTAGCTGTCCCTTGGCTTCTTGGAAGAGCTGGACTAGTGCCACAGGGCAGGTTAGTGCCAAGGCATCCAGGTGCCCAGCAGGCGCTGTCCCTCAGCAAGGCAATAGGTGGGTGTAAGAAGTTAGAGACAGACCAGTTCCCCCCCGCCCCGCATTTTTAGATGCCTCCCCTGCAGCAGAGCTGGCGGCTGGGTACAGACAGCTGTACAACACCATGTGCCCCCCCATTCAGTAACCTTACTGAGGGGCTTGGCAGAGACCCAGCAGCCCCCTTGGGCAGGAGCCCAGCCCCCCAGGAAGCCCCCCTGCTCCTGCCCCAGGGAGCAAGTGAAGGGGGACAGGGTGGGTGTGTAAAGGGAGGACACAGAACTCCAGGTGCTCGCTCCTTCTCTGCAGGGTCCCAGTAGCAGACAAAGCAGAGACCCCCCCCCCCCAACACCCTTTGGGGGGCAGAGTTTAGCTACTGGGAGCCCAGCTCAGCAGAGCCAGACCCGACGTTAGTTCCCCAGGCCCGTCAGGGGAGCAGTGGAGAGACAGGGCGGGTCAGCGGCAATTCACTACCCCGAGGGGAGAGTCACTCACCCAGCTCCTTCAGCGCTCCGCACAGCGGCCACCCCTCGGGAGAGAGGCGTCCTCCTCCCGCAGCACCACGCCCCTCCCCGGGAAGCTCGTTTGTAAGGAGCCGCTGTCAATTAACCAATTAAGGGCCCCGGTGGCTCTTCAGCGCAAGGACTCACAGGTGGGACGGGGCCAGCTGCAGTCAGGAAAGGGTTAAACGGAGTCATCCCGGTGCGAAGCCCAGGGCTAAGGCACGCACCGCCCGAGCTCCCAGGTGCATGCACCGGGCTAGGACACAGACCCCCCCACCCCACACTTTGGCATCCACCAGCCCCTTCCCTGCAGCCTCTGTGCCAAGCCCCATGCCCAGGCGCAGCAGCTTGGCCATCCCTGCCCACGCTGACACCACTGGCTGGCTTGGAAGAGGGACCCAGCAGCCAGCTGGGGGTGGGGGGTTACTCACCTAGGCCAGGCCCAGCTGTGCGACGCCCCAGGCTCCCTGCTGGCCCACAGGCTGGGAATCAATTGCTCCGGCGAGGTGTGTGTGAAAGGGGGTGACAACCTGGGGCTCTCTACGCAGGAGGCTGCTGCTCCCACTGAATCCCTGAGACTGTTATAGAGCAGGAGGAAACTGACCCGGGATAGAGTTACACGCGGGGGGGGGGGAGGAGCCGCAGGAAACTGGGGGTGGGTAAAATGAATAATTCGGCCGCAGAGCCCTCCTTTAAAGGGACAAGTGTACGGCTGAGGGGGGGGGGCGACTGGATTCACTGGGAAATCACAGCAGTATCAGGGGGCAGAGCACAAGGCCAGGAGTGGGGAGCGGCCCTGGGACGGGGGGAGAGGTACCCTGCTGGGCTCCCTCCTCTTTCACAGGGAGTCCCAGATGGGGCCGCCTGGAAATAGGAAATGGAGGAAAACAAGCCAGGCAGGGCTGAAATAATAATACTATCAGGCCAGGCCAGGGCCTCACCCGCGCAGCCAAAACCAACACTGGGAAGGGCTGCTGGGAAGATCCCAGGCCAGGGACCTGAGCTGTGAGAATCTGGGGACATCCAGGCCTCTGTGGGGGCATCGCCCCCGATAAAGCCCGTCTTCCCCTGAAGCCAGGGAGGAACTCTGGCGTTTGAACCAATGCGCCAGTGCCCAAGTGTCTCAGGCTGGGGGCTACGGGAGCTGGACTTCAATGGGAGCTGGGAGCCTAGGAAGTGCCCGCGCTCAGATGCTTTGCCAAGGTCTGTCTCCCCTTGTCGAGCTCCCTCGTGTCCTAAGGGGTAAGGCCCTGGCCCAGTGAGCTCACATGGGGCTCTGCTTTGGGGGCTGAGCTTGCCGGATAAGTGTCTAGCAGGGGGTGAAGGTGAGCAGCTTGCCCTGCTGCTGGGGCTGGCCGGCACCCCCTAGGGTTTGGGACGCTCTGAGTTCGGGAGCAGGGCAGACTGATCCCAGCTAGGCGCGATCCACCGTAAAGGGCCTGATCCTTCCTCCACCCTCGCTCGCACTGAGCAGCACTTACCTGGGAAGCCCCATTGATTTCAGCAGGGACTAGTCACCTGGCTGAGGGCTGTGCGACAGCAGTGAGGGGTATAGGCTCGATCGCACACTCAGGGAGGAGATGACTGGCTCCCAGGGAAGGGCCGAGCGAGTTGAGAGCTCCAGGCAGAGGAGATGGAGGGGCGGCCACAGCCAAAAAGGGAGGGCGGCACTTGCGGGTTCCATGGCAAGGGGGCATGAGGTTGATTATTGCAGGGGAATGGGCCCAGAGGTGGCTAGTAAAGAAGACAGGGCTGAGGGCCAGGATTAGAGGGTTAGGACTCTAGATGGTAAAGCCCTGACCACACTGTGAGCCCTGGGGTTTCAATACAGGCTAATTAAAACTGGGTTGAGAACTCCTTTGAGAACGTGCCATAGGATTTCCCTAATCTACACAGCGCTGGTCTCTCTGCCGCACTCTGACTCTCTCTCATGCACACACACACACGTGTGCACACACGCACCTGTCATGGGGCAGCATTTTACACCCACCATACATTACACCAGTGGTTCCCAAACTGGGGTTCATGAACCCCTGGGGGGTGGCAAAATGTTACCGGGGTTCTTGGGAAAAAATTCCCTAATGGCGGACAGAGCTGTCCCTCGGGACCCCAGGCAGCACAGAGCCAGCAGCCCGGAGCCCCTGGACTTCCAAGGGGTAAGCAGATCAAAGCAAGCATCTCTATCACACGGAGGAGATTTAAACTTCAAGACTCCTCATAAGAAATGGAAAGGGAAGTGGATATTTTTTGCTGTTTTTAAAATGATTTTGCAGAACAAGGTTAAGCTTTGTTGTAATGTGTGTTCTTTGCCTGGACTGCTGCTTATGTAGGAGGACCTCTTTGTGTTGGCTTCTTAAATACCTCCAGACTGTTTCACATCCGACACTCCTGGATGAAACATAGGAGCCTTGTCTTATAACAGGCTTATTCAAAGTGATACAAGCTACAAAAGTGATATCTTGGCAGAGTGTTGCTGTTTTCATAATGTACTAAAAATACTGTAATGATTAATAATAAATAGTGTGTAATAAGCATGTCAAAAACAAATGTTATATTTCCAAGATCACTGCTTTTATCATTTATACTTCTGTAAATGAGAAAATGCCTGGAAATATTCATTTTTAGGAGGGGATTTGCAAGACTTGACACGTTAGTGAAAGGGGTTCATGGGTTGTTAACGTTTGGGAACCACTGCGTTACACTCTCTTTGTGTAGGGTCCAGGACAACGTGTGGTGTGAAGCAAGACACAGCTGAGCCCAAAATCTCACTCCCTGGCTATAACCTGCTCTGCATTCACATTTTGTAACAACGTAACATGTTGGTTTACGGGGGTGATTTTTCCCCCCAATACAATTGTATTGGTACAAACCCTAGTTCCGTGGAGAGCTGTACCAGTATAAAGGTGCTTCCACCAGTATATTCCCTCTCCTCTCTGGTCGGTTGCATTCCTGACCGCCCAGGCACTCTGCACATAAGGGAGCAGCCCCACCCTTTGGACAGAAGGAGAAAGGCACTTGCAGGAGGAATCCTTTACACTGGATCATACAGGGGTTTAAAAGAATGAAAAGTTTACCCTTATCCACCTAAATAAGCCCCCGTCCCTCCTGCTTTTCTCGCTCTCCCCCAAACAGAGGGGATACTTTAGGGCTGCTCTTTTCCAACCTGCGTTCCAAAAGTTCAGCTCCTGTTATGAACTGACCAGTCACCCACACTGAAAACTATGCTAGGAGCAGCTAAGGCTGCAACAAATGGCAGTGAATTGAAGCTCATCTCTGGCCCGTTTTCTGCCCCGGGACGTTTGATCTTTCTGCGAGTTTCTGTTTCTCCAGTGGCTGATGTTCCCTTCACTATATTTCACTCTGTGCTTTGAGCTAGTGCAGGGAACGTGGACACAGGCTCTTCTCTGTTCAGACCTGGCCTTTTCCTGGGACTCATTGGCATGGGGGTCTAGGAAATGCCTCGTCCTTGCAGACGTGCCCCAGAAGTGTCAGCATTTGTCAGCAGTGAAAGCGAGGGACAAAATCACCAAAACAAAGAGGAGTGTGATGCTCCTTGGTGACGAGGTCGCTGTCTACCTTTCCTCCAGGGCTGGAGGTCTCAGGATGGCCTCTCTAGTACATCTGCCAGAATGACGGAGACATGACTGTGCTGGCAAAGGCAATGCTAGGTTTTCTAGGGGTGCGGGCATCTCCCAGAGGGGAAAGACCAGTGCTGCTCGAAGCAGAGAATTTGTACTTAGCTAAAGTCTAAGGAGTCCGGGATTTCTCTCCCTCCTTGTCTTAGAACCTGAGCCAAAGCCCAGGGGAGTTTTCCCACTGACTTCAGTGGGCGTTGGACCAGCCCCTGAGAGCAGGGATAGGTGCTACAGGTGTGGCCAGGCAGAAAGGAATTTCTGAACTGCCGGTACATTTGGGAGCCACGTCCCACTGATCTCAGCGAAGCGTTAGTGCCTGGAGTGGTGCCATGAAAGGGTTAATTGGAAAATCTACTGGGAGATGGTGCCTAGCAGGGGAGAGGGAGTTTGAAGCCCCAGCAGGAGTGAGTGTTGACAGGCCCTTTACCTACAGCTGGGGCTGTTTGAGACTGGATTAAATGGAACTCATCCCTCTTTATTGTAATATTTATCCAGGGTTAGTGAATAATTGATGCCGATCCCTTCTTGATTTCCTGCGGGGACAGAGCCTTAGAGGTTAATGACAGGCAGCGAAGTGGCAGGCTGCAAAGTGGGCAGTGCACATCCCGGAGACAGGCCTGGGCTGAGCATCAGTGGCCGGGACAAGGCCACGCCTAGAGCCCCCTTCATGGTTCAGGCTCAGCTCTGCTCTGGGCTGAGCCGGTCCCTTAAAGCCAAACAGGCGAACTTCTTGGTTTGGGCTCATGCATCCATCCATGCATCCATCCAGCCAGCCCAACTGCACCTCCATCTACCTCTGCACTTACCCTGCTCTCTCTTTCTCTGTCCCATCCCTACCCTATCTCAGCCATCCGGCTCTCCACGAACCAGAGACAGAAGAGAATTTTCCTTTCACCGTGCCAGAGCCAATCCCCTCTCTTCTCCAGATTTGGTAGCAGTTCTCCATGGCAGTGGTTCTAACCACACCTGGCCACAGTTGCACTGATCCTCTTCAAGCTGCAAGGCGGGTAAAGTGATCCTGTGCTGGTGACCCGCTTTGATCTCCATTTCAATCCTGGGGCACTTTGTGTTTCACAAACTTAAATCCAGGCCAATATCCATGGGCAATCTGGAGCAGGGACAGTGTGGTCCAGCGGTCAGGAGACCTGGGTTCTATTCCTGACTCTGCCATTGAGCTGGTGGGTGATCTTGGGCAAGTCGCTTCCCTGCTCCATGCCTCAGTTCACCCTTTCCCATTTCACCCTTTGTTTATTTAAACTGTAAGCTCTTTGGGACAGGGTCTATCTTTTATGCTATGTATGTACAGTACCTAGCTCAGTAAGTCCCTAATAATGGGAGCAACATATCCTAAATGAGATGCAGTGGTCCTGTGCTGAAATAGGCAAGTGGTCCTTAGCAGAGGCCATGTCCCACGGGCTTCATCCCTCAGAGAAAGCAGGCATGTACCGATAGATAAGCAAAGTAGTGTTTATTTGGCCATTCCATTCCATGGTCGATTACACAAATCAAATGTTTGTTTGGCCACTGGGGGTGGGACACGCATCCCCCACCCCAGCAGGAAGCAGGACAGCTGTAAAATACAAAATACTAGTCACGTTGCTGGTGAGCGGTTTTCAGAGCGCCCCAGACAGCAGGGGTGAGAGAGGGGCACATTTACAAAAAGAAAATGAAAGAATTTGGCTGGGTTTGACAAATCCAAAGCCGACGGGATGGATGCTCAGCTGGTGGAAACGGGCTATGCTGGTTCATCCCAGCTTAGGAGCTCGTCTCACTGTGACTCTGACCCAGCACAGATGTTTGACAAGTAGCTGCTGAACGTTTCTTGTCTATAACTTTTTTGGAGCTGTGCATTGCCCGAGAGAGAACTCCCTGGATGCTGCAGCCACTCGGCAAAATGGAGCGAGGACTGGTCTGCTCTGCGCTTAAAACTTATTCTGGTCTAGCGACATCAGGCAGGGGTGTGGAAAAAGCCCCCACCCAAAGGGTATGTCCACACAACAGCCACCCAGCTATGGTGCTACAGAGACAGAAGGGCTGTTTCTGGCAGTGCCATTAATCCACCCCCTCAGCGGCGGTGGCTTTGTGGATGGAATAATTCTTCCCTCGACTTCACCACGTCTACACTGGGGGTTAGGCCGTGGTTTCACAGCCCTAAGCAATACAAGCTTGGGCAATGTGAGTGCAGCCCAGACGCTGGAGACAAAGCCATGCTGACAATCCCACCAGTGCAGATGCAGCTGTGCTGACAGAAAGAGGCCTTTGTCAGCATCTGGAGACTGGGCTTTTATACAGGCAGAAAAATTCCTTCTGTTGGAGTATGCTGCATCTACACTAGAGGGCAATGCCGGCATAGCTTTGTAGGCTTTGTAGTGTAGATAGTCTGTGAGTGGCTACCTGGCATTCATTCTTCAGGGGAGGAGTATGAGGGAGTTATTAATATCAGGGGCCGGCTGCAGTCTGCTGCACAGTGAGTGCAAAGTGCTAGCAGATCAGAAGTAGCAGCCCCTTTTTACACCGGTGCAAATGGCTGGTCCAGGAGGCTGTGTTCTCCTGCATTTGCACTGGTGCCAGGTGGGTACAGAATGTTACCAGGGCAACAGAGAACTGGGCCCAACATGCAGGACAGTGGAAGCAGGTTTAGAGAAATGGCTGCTTCTCATTTGCATGCAGGCCATTTGACACCGCTCTGGGCGTATAAAGGGAGAAAAAGTTCTGGTTTTGGGGTCAAAATGACTTTTTGTTTCAAAATTTAAATTATTTTTACACAATTTAACTTAAGTAGAAAAAAGGTCAACATCAAAACAAAAAGTTTGGAAATTCTCAAAAGGAAACCTCTCATTCGACCAGATCTGGAATTCTTTTTGGATTCTCAGTTCATGAACATTTTCTCGATTTTGATTTTTTGTCCTGATTCATGATGGGAATTTTTATTTTGAAATCTCAAAAATTCTTGTGGGATGGGAGAACATTTCCCACCCGACACTACAACTTGTTAATATACACAAACCTTTGCAGCATTCTTGGAGATTGCTTTGTGAGGGTCTGGATGTCTCCCGGGAGGTGCAGTCACTCCGGACTCTATTTTAGTCAGAAACATCTTGACAAAGTTTTTAAAAAATCCAAAGAACAAGAACTTCCTGCAACTATATATACACTCCGATTCCTCATGTCTTATGGGCTTCTGTTCTGTCCTAGTCAACTATGCAACATCTGTTACCTGGCAGCATGGGTCTGGATTTCCAACCATGGTTAACAATAAACTCACTGGGACGGAGTCATCTCTGGTGTATTTTGATTGACAACTCAACCGGATTTGACTGGAGTTACCCCAGGAATGAATTTGACACGTTTAATTTGAATTTTACGTCCCACTCCCATTTTCAACCAAGAATAGGAGAATTCATTTGGTTTCAGCCAGAAGCTACTCGGTAATGGGGGTTTACCGAGTTCGGACAAAGTTTGAACGTTCAAACAGAAAACAACTTAAATGAAAAATTATGAGGGCAGAATTTTGGCTGGTGGGAATCAGCCGAGCTCCATTTACAGCATCTGAGGGTCTGGCCCAGCACACATCACAAACCCCCAAACTCCATGAGGCTGTTCCGCTGCATCTTGAAAATATACAAAACTCTTTCCCCTGCAGAGTCATTGTTACTCTTGTCATTCACTTCAGAACGGAGAAGCTGGGCCATGGAACCAGTTACAGCTACTGCATCTGCTGTTTTCTCTAGCATTAGCTAGTGCATTAACTCAAGGTTTGGATTTAGGATGTTTTACTGACTAAACTTTCCCAGGCAAAGTTTAATGCCCTCCCTAAGCATCCCAAGGCACAACAAGGGGGCTTCTTTGCTCTCTGATCTGAGTGCTTTTGGGGAGACGTTGACGTTTCAGCGATAGATGCAAACTAGAGACTCTCCCAAGAGACACACCCACAATCCCACTCTGCCTATGACTTTATTCCCACAGAATTGCTAGACCCCAGGGGCTTGGTTCTTTGGTAAGGTCGTGGTTCATGGGAAAGGCAGGGATTTGCTCACTGCTTCAGTATCAGAATAAAGCCCCTTCCATCAATGTCCTAGTTAATGAACCATTCGCTGAGGTACTGCGCCCAAGTGCCTCTCTTCGCAATGTGAAGGGAGCTGGCGTTTGGGGCGTGGCAGCTGCGAGTCTAGCAGAGGGGGAGAGAACAGGAGACAAAAATTGTCCTTGGCAACTTTACCGTAGTCATTTCTCCTAAGACTTAACAGCCAGCCGTCTCCTCCCTTCCCTTGTGGCCTGTCTCAGCATGTAGGAGGGAAGCTCCAACCTGCAGGATCACATGGAGTGACTTGATAGCATGTAAATAATGAAAAGCACACACTTTTTGGATTCACACATCCTCCTTGGCCTGACAAACCTCCCACCTGTGCTCTGCATGTTAAGAGCAGCTGCAGTGACTTACTGCCAGGGCCTTGTCCTTTCTGCCCAGTCCCAACAAAATGGAGGCAGCAGCACATAGTCTGATGAACACAGCAGCACATAGCCACACAGACAGGGAGAGCGCCTGCCTTGGGGACACGCCTCCTCTCCCTCACTTTGTCAAAGCCATCAAGGTCCCATTGACATACTCCAGTAATACTAGTGGCATGGCAGGCAGCCATCTTGGAAGTCAGTTGTCTCTGGACAATGTCAGGGCTTTCCCCTTCCCCGACACGCTCTGTCAGATCACAGTCAAGTTGGGTGCGGAGACCCGGAGGGCATCCAAAGGCTTGTTCTTGGCCTTGCAGTCCTGCTGCTCCAGCTTGAGGTGGCACTGGCAGGTGGATGTCTTGCTGTAGCTGACCAAGTGCTTGGTGGAGTTCTTCTTCCACTTGTGTAGGCTCCGAATGGCCCGCCTGAAGATGAGGTAGAAGATCTCGCAGACAGTGAGGACAATGCAGATGGCGGAGGCCCCCACCATGAAGTAGGTGAAGACCTTTTTCTCAGTGGGCCGGGCAATGTAGCAATCCACGATGTTGGGGCAGGGGTCCAGGTTGGTGCACTTGACAAGGCGCGGCAGGTCAAAGCTATCCCACATCTTGTGGAGGATGTAGAGGAAGCTGATCTCGATGGCCAGCTTGAAGAAGAGGGTCAGGAGATAGGTCCACCACAGCCCGCCGTGTTTCTTGCCCGTGTTGCGATAGAGCTTGGGGCAGTTCTCACCGTTCTTCTCCCGGTTCTTCTTCTCCCGGTCTTCCCGGTAGGCCACGTGCATGATCACCAGCAGGGAGGGACAGGTGACGAAGATGAGCTGCAGGGCCCAGAGGCGGATGTGGGAGACGGGAAAGAAGTGGTCGTAGCAGACGTTGGTGCAGCCGGGCTGGCGCGTGTTGCAGTCAAAGTCCTTCTGCTCGTCTCCCCACACGCGCTCTGCCGCCACCACGTAGACCAGCACCCGGAAGATGAAGACCACGGAGAGCCAGATACGCCCGAAGGCTGTGGAGTACTTGTTCACCCCGCTCAGCAGGCCCTGCAGCGTCTTCCAGTCCATGGTGATGGGCGTCGGGGGAAGCCAGACTCACCTAAGTCAGAGAAATAGCAGGTGAAGGGAATGCAGTGAGAAATATCAGATGGCCAGATCCCCAGCTGGTATAAATCAACACAGCTCAGCTGGGGTGAGCAGAGCTTCGCTGACGTATCCCAGCTGGGAGCTGGCCCATGGAGTTTTTCTCAGCGATTCTCTTGGTTATGAGAGAACTCACATTTCAATACCTTGATCCTTGCAGCACTGCCCCTGTCCTTGGAGCAAACATACCAGGGGGCCCACCTTTAAGAAGGGATCTGTAACTTCAACTCTTTTAAGTGGAGAAGTGCCCAGCAAGAGGGCAAAGCCTACAGGTAACTATGCCCCCACACCCGGACCATTGACCCAGGCTCTGAGACTCACTGTTACGGGTTTGGCTGGGTTTTTTTGCAGTGTGTAGACATACCCTGAAGCCCGCAGGGCAGCACACTGGCGGGGAATGTGATTAAGCTGGCAGAGACATTGTGATAGCCCTCGCCCAGGCTGAATTGCAGCCACTGGGAGGGTCGTTTCTCCCCCTTGACTGCTGCGGCTGCAGGGGCCCTGGTGACAGGAGAACTGGTGGCTTGGAGGCCAGGAGCTCCAGAATGGCTCCACCCCAGAACCGCTTCCAGAGCGTCTCTTTGTGGAATCTGGAAGCCAGTCAATGTGCTCCATCCGGAGCTGGGAGCATGAGGCTGAGGCTTTGCGGCATGTCACTGGGGCCTTGCACCCGGGCTCAGGAGGGAGCAGCTCCTCTTGGCTCATGGGTTTTACTAGGCCAGGGGTGAAGTAGATCCTAGATCTGGCACCCAATACATTCTTCCTCCTTCCCGTCCTCCTTGGTACAGACAGATCATCAGCCCAATCCAGACCCAGTTCCTTAGTGACCAAGGCTGGGATTTCCAAAGGGATTCAAGCCTCCAACTCACATTGCAGTTCGATAAGGTTTGGGCGTCTAATTCCTTAGGCCACTTTGCAAATCGCAGCCACCAAAGTCAGCCTGGGGATGAGGATACAACTCACGTCAATCCCACCGGAATCCAGGATTTATCTAGGTCAGCTGGTGGCATTAACTTGTGCAGTGCCGAATGTTTTCCTGTAACCTGCTGAGTCACAACTGATTTGGTGCATGACTCATATGTATTGCTCCTGGCCTTGACAAAGGCTTATTAGTAAGAGATGACAAATTGGGCAAGGTACTTACCTGCAAACCAAAGCACTGGACAATTAGCTACCTGATTCTTCGCTCCTTTGCACTGGTATAAATCAGGGATGACTTTACTGAAGTCAGCTGGTAAAAGTGAGTGGAGGATCAGGCCCTGAGATTCAGACCTAGGGCAGGACGCCTGTGTTTCAATGCACTGAACACTGTGGAGGTCGATTTCAGTGAAAGAAAGACGAAGCCACAAAGGCAAGCTTTTAGGGGAGTTTGGGGCATATGCCCCAATATACAAGCTATGCAGGGTCAGCCTTCGCCTTACTCCAGTAAGACAATAAAGCAGGAGTCACATGAAACTGACTGCCAGAAACCAAAAACTTGGTGAAATATTTTGCAGATTGGGCAGGAAACAATTAATTTAGGCTTTTACGCCTCTCAGTTAACACCTGGAAACAAGAGGAGGGTATAATAGTCTAGAGATGTACAGAAATGTATTAACCCTTTGCTGATATTGGGGTGCAGATCTTGCAACATGAACGAATGTGTGACCATTCCCAGAAAAGACAGATCCAAGGTATTTTGGTTCTGTTTGTACAGCACCTAGTTCAATGAAGTCCTGGTCCTTGACTAGGTACTAAGGTAACACACATCAATAGTAACAATGCTAATACAGGTGACTGATCACTACAGAGCAGGTCTGAGAATCAAAATACCACCCAACGTGTGAGCAGAGTTGGTCAAAAAACTTCCACTGATTTTTTTTTAAAACAAAAAATTGGCTTCTCTGGGGAAATGAATATGTGTGTGACAAATTTCCCTTTCCTTCAAGTTTTTGAGTAAACGAATAGAAAATTTCCATTTGAAACCTAAAGCAAATGAAAAATTTTGGTCTGAAATGAAGTGGCACATTTTCATTTCAATTCGTTGAATCACAAAGCTCCTGAAACATATTGAAATACATGACTTTTTTTTTTATGGAAAATCTCAGTTTTGATCATCCCTATGGGGACACAGACCTACGTGGGCAATGAGAAGTCCTGTCTCCTTGCAGCAATTCCCATGAGATCATTAACTGATCAGAGCTCGGTTTTGGGTCCCTTCTGAAAGCTGGCAAAACACCCCAGTGACTCATGGCAAAATTGCCATTTGCTGGATGGCCAATGGCACTTCCTGTGTATTACCGTCTTGAGCACTGAACCATCCCATCCCTGCTTCGCCCCCACAAAAGCTCCTCGAGGTGGAAATGGCTGTGGTCTATAATACGTAACCCTGCAGAAATATGCTCTTAATGAGCCAATTGGCTTTGCTTGGAGAAAACAAGAGGGTTATTACACCAAAGGGCCTGTGTTTATTTAGGGCACTTCCTTTAGGGTTAGTGAAAAACATCTGTCCCATGGTGTTAATCTAGGCTGAGAGACAAAACAAACGATTAGCCAAGTAACATTTGCAGATGAATCGTGGCTTGGGTTGCTGTCTGGCTGAAAACTAATGTAATTGGCTACTAAGGAACTCTCTTATGGCAACGGAGACAAGAAGCAGGGACTTGGCTCCTTCCCCCAGTAGCTGCCCCGCGGCTAATCAGGGTGGCTGATGCTCTGCAATGCAGTCGCTCCAAACACCATCACCTCTCCATGGAATGGCACAGGGCCCAATCCAGGCCTAAACCAGTGCCTTGCCCAGTGCCTAAATGGCCACTGAATAGGAATTGCAGCAGCTGCATAGTATTAGCCATCAATACCTGGCCTTTTCCTTCTGTACCAGATCCCGCTCCCCAGTCTCACTTAGGAGGCCCTGGCGCTCCTCACTGCAATCTGCGACCCTCCCCTTAGAGATCCCCACTCCTCCTCTTGCTTCATACACCTCTCTGTTCCCTCTGCCTCCTCACACTCACTCACACAGCTCTGGGCCTTCTCTCATGCTGACCCCTGTGCTAGGAACACTGCCTATGCTCCACGTGCCAGGCACCGGCGCTCCCCTTTTAACGCACGTCTATTTCAAAGCCTTCCTGTGCTGAATTCTTTGCCAGTGATGTCTCTGCGCTGTCCCATTCCTAAATGATTGCCTCATACCTCCTAATGGCCTGGGCTAGCCGCGCTGCACAGGGACATAGTGTGCAAAGCACCTCTAGATAAATAATAATCATCCCTAATTGTATCCGCTGCAGCCCACACTTTTTAGGATGACACACGAAGCACATCAACATGCTGGCTCCCGGCCCAAGCCAAGAGGTTGAGTAATGGTCCTAGGTCAATCCCCATTACTGCACTGGTTAGGTGGGAGGCCCCTGGACAATGCTAAGAAGAAGGTCTCTGAAATACCCTGCGGAAAACTTAGTGCCTCTGGACTGGGATGAATTTCACCCTTTGAAAACAGCAGCAGGCAAATAATCACAGAGAGGGCCAGACACGCAATGGTTATGGGGGATAGGTCCATCAGCACCTATTAGCCTCTATTTGCTGGAAGCTGGGAATGGGCGACAGGGGATGGATCACTTGATGATTCCCTGTTTTGTTCATTCACTCCGGGGCACCTGGCATTGGCCACTGTCAGAAGACAGGACACTAGGCTGGATGGATCCTTGGTCTGACCCAGTAGGGACAATCTTATGTTCTTATGACACTGGAAACCCTCAGCAGAGATCCTCTGCATTTCACTTTGAATGTCCAAGGAGGGTTTTGTGATGTTTGCCTTGCTTCAAATTGCAGGACCATTTTTGAGTCAACATGCTTCCAGTTGTCCTGAAAACCTGTACAGTTTTTGAGCACACCCCTCTATATTTTGCAAATGTTCATTTGGATAATTATTTTTTAAATACTGAAACCTGCAAAAGGGCAAATGCTCAAAATCTTTCCCTGCAAAATTGGCCTTTTTACAAAAATGACGACATTGCCTGGCTGTGGAAGGTGCTGGGATAAAATTGCAAAGCCCCTGGTGCCAAAAATTCACAGGCAAATGCACCTAGGGTGACCTGATTTTATGGGGACAGTCCTGATTTTGGGGGCTTTTTCTTCTCTAGGCTCCTATTATCCCCCATCCCCCATCCTGATTTTTAACACTGGCTATCTGGTCACCCTAAATGCACCATCTTTTTCAGATGCGGCTAACCAGAACAGAGATAACCAACGGCTTCTGGGCTTCAGTCCTTATCCTGAGGTAGCAGCAAGTTCCATAACCAAAAGCCCTGATTATTCTTTAGACGTCTGATCACTGGATGTTTGCACTATTCATGCAGAAAGAATGTGCCCATGGTGATGAAATGAATCATGGGAAAGAATAAATGTTCCCTGGACTGGATGAGCTGGTTCTAGACAATATCAGGCGTATTTTATAGAACTCACAAAGGCCTTGATCAAAAGCCCGTTGGAATGACTCCCATTGACTTCAACGGGCTTTGGATCAGAGCCAAAAAAGAACATTCAGTTTTAGCCACTGTAAAGGAAGTTAGTGAATGTGAGAGCGGGCTGAAGGATAGAAGGACTGATTCACAAATATGTTAGGTTCTGGTGGCTTCCGCAACAGAAGACAGAAAGGCCCACTAGAAAGTGCCCGAACTATTCAATGGGACACTGCTCGTGGGCATGGGACCTTATCCATGTCCTCCAGGATTTAGAACATTTCAGGGACATGCCTGAAGCCCTAGCTCCATGGGACAATGGGGTCTTGCTGTAAGCATGTTAGGGGACAAAAGTGCTTTACCTGAATCCCCTGACTCATCACTGTAACGCACACGTGGGCATAGTTTCCCTCAATGGATCGATACCATGAGGCTGAAGGCTCTTCTGCTTTCTATTGATAGCAAGGAGACTCACCCATCCCTCTAGTACAGAAATTGCCCATGCAAACGGAGGCCTGAGGGTTGTTTGTGCCTGTGCAGTGTTCAGATGACGGTTACAGGTGGTGTGAGAGCCAAGGATAGGCCCGTATGCAAAGAGAGATGGGGCTGGGTGGGGAACACAGCCGAGTGGGGAGATGCTGGGGCGTTATAGCGTATTAGAGGGAGTTCAGAGCAAGTTGGTGCCCTCCAGTGGCAAAGACATTTTGGTTTCCAGGAGAATCTTTATGAGCCAGGGCTAGGAACCATCAATTCCTGGGATTGGATAATTTAGCAGCATCCAAAGAAGAGCATGAATCCTACAAGAGGGAGGAGAATGTCCCCCAGGCCTTCCAACAAACATTGAGATACAGACTTTCAGAAAACAACAGCCTGATCGGAAGCCAATTGACTTTGGATTTGGCCCTAAGTGTGGTTTTCTTTCTATAGCCTAGCAACATTTAGACTCATAGACTTTAAGGTCAGAAGGGACCATTATGATCATCGTCTGACCTCCCGCACAAAGCAGGCCACAGAATCTCACCCACCGGCTCCTGCAATAAAACCCTGACCTATGTCTGAACTATTGAAGTCCTCAAATCATGATTTAAAAACTTCTGAGAGACTCTCCCATGCTCCCTCCTTTCTCTCCGATTACTGGACAGTTCACCACTTCACTCTGGAGACAGGAACCTTTCAGACACGTTGCAGCTTCTAGTGATCCGGGACGGGTATTTAATTTTTACAGACCACACACTATAAATCTTTCCTGAGGCAATGTGAAAAAACCCAGCCTCCTTTTCCCTTCCACTTTCCCTAGACTCTTGCACTCTCTTCTGTTCTCCAGAGCTAAACCCCAGCAGCCTGAAATAAATACAGAGTTCCTTCACAGCTGGGTATAACTCGACTTCGAAAGGGAGGGGGAAATTGTCTACTTTGTCTTTAACATTTGGACATTGTTTGCAAAATATGACAAATAGTTCAAACCAGGAATAGATTTACTCAGAATGAGCTCATCTGCCTCATGAAAATACTCCACCGAGCGGTATATTTCCTTCCAGACAGACCTGGGAGTACCATTTACTGATCTACTCAGGTCAGAACTTTTTCCTAGTGCTATTCTCTGGCACCCAGCTTAGAGTCCCCTATTCAATACTCCAGTGAAACGGAAGGTAAATTGCACTCACCTGCACAGCTCTCTGTCAGTCCTGATACTTCCCGCTTAACGAAAAAGCAGTCGGATCTCCCAGAACAGCCCTGTTTAAGGTCTATGCCATTGAACAGTTTCTCCCGCAGAAGGAAGAGAGGGAGAGAAAGGCAGCATGAGGTCTCCAGCTCATCTCCATGCAACAACCTCCCTCGCTTTCTGCTCAGCACGGAAGGCGTGGCCCTGCAGGAGGTGTGCAAAGGGAAAAGAATTCTTCTTGGGCTGATAAACAGGTATAAGAAGCCAGGGGGAGCAAGGGCAAGGCCTAAGTTTCCCAGAGCTTCACTCAGAGCCAGGACGGCTGTGCAGCTGGGGAGCAGGGAACGAGCTTTCATCGAGCAAAAGGCCGTAACACCCCCAGACCAGGGGACATGTGCCAAGTCAGCAGAGTGTTCTCGGCCCTATGCCCCAGATTCTGCCCAATGCGGGCCCGGATTGCTGAACCTGGCCTCACAACACCCAGCGGGACAAGTAGGATGGAGAGTTTGGTCTGGCACGGAGGCAGCCAGGTTGCTCTGGCTCCAGAACAGGGGGCCCTAGGAAGGGAGCTCAGAGCTCAACCCCTCCACTGCCAGATGAGGTCTGCCCTTCATCCTGTCTCCTTGCACACTCCTGGGTGCTGGAGAGGGTGGGAGCAGGGGATGGCCAAGAAACTGGGGACTTACCGCTGCTCAGTGCAGCGGGAGGCTGTGCCCAGCAATTCCCTTCAGTTGCACTAGCGCACAACTGCTCTCTGCGCTGTGTTGCGTGTGACCTGCAGACGTGCAGGGACAAAGCCTGCATGAGAGGATAACATAACCCGCTGCCTTAGGTCACAGCTCCCCTTTCGTTTCACTTTTCCATGCATGCTGGAAAATGGCCATTTTGGGGGAGGGGGAACTAAAAATATGCTCAACTGGAAGTGGTCCCTCTGTCATTTAAACAGGATCCTTTCTAAGCAGAACCAATTCCTTCCCCCACCTGCTTGGAGAGCCGGGTAGCCAGCCTGGGGGCGTGTCCGCCCCATGCCAATGCTTGGAGAAGCAAATGGCTCACACCCATTTTGGAAATCTGGATTCAGACCAGGATTCAGCAGAGACAATGGAAGAGGGTCGTCCCTGGAACTGCAGCTTCGCTGTTGGCAGCTAGATGAGCCGAGGGCCGGTCCAGTTCCCAGTGAAGTCGATGAAAAGGCGCCTTTCTGTTTCAATGGGAGTGGGAGCTGGTCCCGGATTAATCTTAAGAAAGTGACCCAATTCCAACAAGCACGTGTTACCTAGATACCCTCCATCACAGTAGGACATTGCATCTGAGGGAATGTTTCTCAGCAGTTCGCTGTGTGTGCACATGGGATGGGTGTGAGTTCATGGCTTTGTGGTGGCGGCGAGGGTGTACATGGTGCGGTTGTGTGTGTGAGGTAGTAGCAATGTGTGTGTATGCGTGTGTCCCGGGCTGCTGTCCAATATGCTACCTGCCATTTCTTTGCAGGAAGAATTTTTGTTCCCAGACAGCTGATGTCTCCATCCTGCACCCCTTTAAAAGAAAATCAGCTCGCATGAAGCATCCCAAGTTCCCCTCCAGGAAGAAACAACTTCCCCCTGCCCAGGGCGGATTCATTGTGAGTGGGGCGACTCTCAGCTCCGAGCTTCTCAAGCGTGCGATCCCGACTCCTCCCTTTGCACTGGAGCAGCGAGCGGCGTGCATGTCTGGACAGACACAGGTTGGGGGTGGGGATCCCTCACAGTTTACTTGCGCGTTTACCGGGACACTCAGAAATACCCGTCAAAGAAGCCGGAGCCAGGCCGCCCACAGGTGCGTAGGATTCCTTGTTCTGACGCGCCCCTCCTTAGACACACGGGGTGTTTTCCCTGGTATTCCCTCACCACAGGCCACCTCTTGCTGCACTTCAATGGCGAGTGTCTCACATCAGCTTGGCTTTTTTTGTCCATGCTGCAGACATTGACCAAAGAGGGATATTTTGTGTGTATTCGCCATGGGCGTAGCTGGGAGGGGGAGGGAGGCAGGAGGGGCGTTGCTCCTCCAAACTGCAAGCCTGGAGCAGGCACAGGATTTGCCCCCTTCCACACACGTGTGCCAGGTTCTTCAGAGAGTTTTAGTTGCAGGGCTGGCAGGAATGTGCCGGGGGGGTGGGGTGGGGAGTGGAGGAAAGGAGCTACCTGAATGGGTGCCAAGAATTGCAAGGGGTTCTGCTGGGACTTGCACTCAGGGGTCAGGTCAAGGGGAACGTGCAGCCAAGAGAGAAGAAGGGAGACCTGATGGCCGATTCCTGAGAGCTGAGAAGTAGAATAACTGAGTAGAGACGGGCAAAAGGTCCCAAGCCTAACTTAGCACCTGGCCATGCTCAGAAACAAACATGACACCCAGGTCTCATCTATTTGCAAGAAAACATACGGGGCTCTAGTCTCCCAATGCCTCAGTCAGAAACACCCGGCCCTATGATAACTTCTACGGTACCTTTCATGCAGGGCCCCAAAGTACTTTGAAAACAGAGTACATAGAGGGATCATTCCTTTGCCACCTCTAAAATGCATCCAGCGCTGGGGTGTGGCACCGCCGTCGTTCTGAGGTGTCAGCCCCACACTAGGAAACAAAGTGACGAAGAAAACTGTGTCCACTTAAAAATGCCTGGGGAAACAGGTCAACCAAACAGGTCTACCTAAGTTAGAATTGGACCAGGACCCTGGCATGACCACCACTGGTCTTAACAGAACCAGCATGGGATCGTTGATGTCCACAACTGGTAAGGAGCTAGAGTTTACCCCTGCTCTAAACTTCACAGTGCCCCTACCTGCTCAAAAGGAAGAATATGGTTTTATGATCTACCCAATCTGGGTCAATGTTTTTGGTCTTCCAGTGGTGTGGAAAGGGAACACTCGCAGACCACTGAAACGCCTCCCAAGACGTGAGTGATGCCAGCTCCCAAGGGAATCTCATGGACCATCTTTTCTAATGCACCTTCCTTTCCTCAGTGGAACATGGGGCTTCTCTCCTCCTTTGCTTTGTATGCTTGGCTCTCACCCTTGCTTTGCAGCTTGCAAAAACTTTTAGAGCCTGGAAGAAAAGCTCTTGGAGCTAATCAGCACGCAAAGGGGGAGCAACAGCCTCGGTGCTGGTGTGTCTGGGGAGGAGAAGGTCACTGGTGCAGGGACAGAGCAGGGGCACACACAGCAGAGCTCGCTCTCCTAAACAGCTTAGCCCCAGCTCTCCTGGCTGTGGAGCAGGGCTAGCCAGATGGGGAGAACTTCAGTTCCCTTGCAGGGCAGGAAACATGGTTTTGACATTTAAAGGTCTGACCCTCTGCTGGGGTAGATCATCACAGCTGTGTTGCCTTCAGTAAAGCTGCCTCAGAAGATTGGCCCCAAGAGTTTCAACACATGAGTCCTGGTTCTGCTCTCACTTAAACGTGGTGTGAGCCAGGAGGAGCCGTGCGGACGTCTGAGGTACAGCCCTGGGAGCTCACAATCAGGTTCAGAGCTGGTGCATTCCTATCCTTTCAGTCACAGCTTTCTGTACTCAAGATGTAAAACATTAAACTTTAAAGTACCGGCTGGCAGGGCAGGGCAGGGCGTGGAGGGAGTGAGGAGTAGCATTGAGAAAGCAGCCCAGGGAGTGGGCAAAGGAGAAGAGTGCAGAGATGGGGGAAAAGCTTCACTGCCAGACGAAATGAGAGAAATGGAAATATTGCAGGACTCATGGGCATCGGCAAAGGAGCTGGGTGTGTGTCCAGATCAGACGCACCCCTTACCTCTGGGGCTGGCACCTCTGGGTTCTGCAGGTTGTTTTCCCCTTGTAGGAAAAAGCAGTAATGTGGCGTCTAAGTTCATTCGTAGCACCCCTTTTTATCTATAGCATACTGCACCAGTCCTGGAACATGAGGGTCACAAACAGCAGGCAGCAAGTCCATTCTTTCAGAAACCTTTGCCCAACACCAAGGACTGGTTCCCAGGGAGCAACTCTGCCCCACAAATTGACTCCTGTTAGAGAGATTAAAGGCAGAAAGCAAACTCCCACACTCTTTGCAACAGCTCCCCCCAAAAGGAACATCCCATCAAATCTAACAACAATCCAGCATGTTCTCCAAGACTGAACAGTGTTCAGATGCTCAGGAAAAGGGCTGGTAAACTACATGCCAGAGCACCATCTGGCTCCTGGATTTGTCCAAGGAACTACAACCAGATTCAGCCTGGAACTTTTTTATGGTCCCTTGTCACTAACGCAACCACACAGTTAAGAAACCAGATCAGCAAAAGTGGATTGGCAGGAAATTGTCAATACCTTGGTGTGGAGGATCCTAACTGTACTGTTCACACTGCAACGAATTGTCCGTAACGTTGTCTGGCAGTTATGGGTGTGCCAGGTGACTCATGGAGAGGGATCAAGAATTAACAAAGCTGGGCTGGCAACAGAGAAGGCTTGAAAGGAAAGTGGATTTCTAAAATCTGTTATGCAGAGCAGAGCCAGGACTCAGCCCAAATGCTGCATCTCAACCCCCTGGAGAACTTGGGGGGGTTGATTGGACCTGTGGCTTGTCAGTGAGGTATAAAAGCCCATGTTTCTGCTTGAGAGCTGTGACCCTGAGAAAGCTGCCAAAAAAAGGAAATCGGCGCCCCTCCTGAAGTGATGACGGCTCTGTTCTATGCTACCTTAGAGGTAGTACAGTACAATGGCTACAGCACCTTCACTTATCAGACCTAGGTTTGATCTTTAGTTCTGCTGCTAACCTTGCTGGGCAAGTCAAGTCCTAGTTAGCTTGTAAGCTTTTTGGGGCAGGCCCTGTCCCTCACTGTGGGAATACGCAGTGCCCAGCAGATGCACAATCTCTGGCGGGAAATGAAGTGAAGTCTGCAGGGATGCTGGCATGAAGATGTGCAGCAGGGAAGGAAAAGCGGAGGGCCCTTTCCCCAGTAAAGCAATGCTCTGACCAGGGTAGTTATTTCTGACCATATTTACTCTTGTATGCTGGGCTCTAGAGTCAACTGTTGCATTCCACAGGGAAAGGCCTCTGGGCCAGTTTCTATCCAGTGTGACTCCAGAGTAACATAGCTAGCTTTTTGAGATTTGCTCCAGATTTACACTGGTGTTATTAAAGTTTGACTTTAAAAATGATTGTATGTGTATTTAAATACATCGTTCCTATAACAGACAGCCATGTGTTCAGTTCAGATGAACCCCTACAAATTCAGGGGCCAAATTCTCAGCTACTGTAAGCTGAACTCAGCGTTACACTGATTTACACCAGCTGAGGATCTGGCCCCGGATGTTTATTCATTGTTTATGTATCCAGCGATCATTACTCATTTTGCACATTCAGATCTGTGTTTGAAACAGGCTGCAAAAAGCTAGTTGCCAGAGGATTCTGCTTGGAGAAATACGACAAAGGTAACATCTGAAATCACAAAAGTTGTTCCCTCACCTTCTAATCCCATTTCTTGAGAAAACAAGGGGAAAATATTGCATCTTATTCTGTCTAACTGGTGGTCAGATACAGGAACAGATCTATCCACTCGTCAGAGTTTGCTTTCATGTGAATGGAGACACACACTGTCCAGGTGGAGAATGATATAAAATGACCCAGACCAGATTCTGATCTCATTTCCACTGGTGGAAGCTGAGAGGCAACGTCGCTGGGGAAACATGGTCTCCCTCCTGCCCTGACCCACCTGCTGGTTTGTGAGAGTGAATGAGGTGGATTGATAGAAATTACCTGTGCAGAATCTGGATTGTTCCCACCAGAAATCGTGCCTTGCAAGGGTCAACTTTTTACCTGGCAAGAGAGAGGGAGGGAGGGAGAAGGGTGTGTGTATGTGTCTTGCACACAGCATTTATAGTTGGAGAGCAATCGCCCCCTGGGTGTGGAGGAGTTGTTTTTGTACATTCCTTCTGCCTATGGCAGGGAAACCAGGAATTTCAGTGATTTTTGAGAGAGGCAGGACAACATTTTTACACATGAGCAAGAAGTAAGTGCTGAGATTAGATTAAACAGGGGCTGTGACCTTAGACGTGTAAGACAGATGTTGGTGCTGGACTGGGAAATACCCAGCTGAAATAACAGGTTTTATTCCTTATTGGAGCAGGAATTACCTCCATTGCTTGCTCCCTCCAGGACTAAAACTCTCCAGTCTCATTCTGCTTTGACCCAGGCTACCTGGAGAGGGAACACGAGGAGCAGGAAAAGCCAGGCAGCTGAGCGGGTGACAACGGTCAGTCACTTGTGGGACAGTTCAGCACTTGCAAAGACCCAGCTGCTGATTCAGAGCTGAGATGGGAAAAGGAAAGAGATCACAGAGCTTCCCTGCTTCGTACCAGCGAGAGTTCTCAGTGTTCCTGGGAGAAAGTTGGTGCCTTCAGGGAACCAGAACATCTGGCAGGGTCACCTACACGTCTTTCAGTCGTTACCTCATCAGCTCCCTGTCCTCTTCTCAGGGCGCTGGGACAATCTGTAGCGTGGAGGTGCTGCAAGTCATTGAACCAAACTGTGAACCCTGCATAGAATAGAAACCACTTTAAGTGAAGGGGAATGACAGCACCTCCGCACCCCTTGTTCCAGCACTTCTGCGCCTTCTGGAACAGAGCAGCGGAAGGGTTTCATTCCCCACAGCCAAGTCAGCTGACGATAACAGGTTCTCCATTGGGGTAACGCCATGTAGCTACCTTCCCGTTCAGTGGAGCTGGCTGATTTCCAGCAGTGAAGGATTGCTCCTGTTTCTGTCTAAGCTGTGAAATCTGGCCTGGAACATTCCCAGAGTTGGCGGGGTTCAGTCTGGGTCTGGGGTCCCTGCTCAGGCCCCTCACTACTGACAGCACCAAAAGCCTCAGGCCTCCCATACAGACCCTTCCTTCCAGCCTCCCTCCTCGATCTTCCTCCTCTACCCCCTAGGCAGAGTCCCCTCCACTCTAGCCTCCTAGGTTTTCCTGTTCACCATCCCACTTCGAGAGAACATGGATTCCCTCACGGCCTCAGGTTCAGACTCCTGTTCAGGCTTCGGCTCTTTAGATCCCCATTCAGCCCCTGAGGTTTGCCCATCACTAGCTTTTACTGTCCATGTCTTTGGCGCCTAAAGAAAGAAATCTGATAAAAGAACATGGAATTATCATCCTTCTTTATCCGGGAACGGAAACCTGTGGAGGGGAAAAACAGGCCTAAATTCACACAATGAATTGGTGGCTGAGCCAGGAATAGAACCCAGGCATCCTGATTCCCAGTCCCCCCCCCACCCACATGCTCTAACCACTCAACCCATGCTGCCTTCCCCTTGTAAATCCAGTGGTGCATGCTGTGTTAGCAGTGACGGGGTCACTGGGGTATGTGCACCACCCAGCTGTTAATGTGGGTTCGTTACAGATAATCCCCATTAGCCACGGTTGCCTGGGGTTGGGTTCTTCCCCGCCACACCCCCAAAAGTGAATGGCTGGGCATGTTTGCATGTCTGAGGGAATGAGAGCTGGCAGATGCCCTCATTTAATCAGTGTTTTAAATGATTCAACCAAGCCCTATCTGCATGACACCCTCTTGAAGGTAGGAACTGGTGAAACTCCACATTTAATCCCCCAAACAGGTTAGGCCAGAGCAGCGGAGCAGCAGAGCGTTCACTCTTTGTACAACGTCAACAGGCCAGAACAAATCACCATCTCCGAACAGGAGTTAAAATGCACTTGAGTGATGAAAGGACATTTTAAAAAACATACATTCAGCGCAATGGTTCATATCCCGTTCATGGAACTGCACGAGACCACATCCATCTGACCTCTGCACGTCACTCTCCATTCATTCCCAGAAAGCACAAGGAGAGTGGAGACCTTCAGGAAGGAAGAGTGGGAATGGGGACATAAAAACTGCCAAAGAAACCAGACCAGGGTCCGTCTTATCCTGTCTCCTTTCTAAGACAGTGGCCAGCCCCAGCTGTTTCAGAGGAAGGAGCAAGAAACCCTCCAGTTTTGGGATAACCTGCCCTCATCAGAAGTAACTCTCCTCCCCAGACCTCACAGGGAAGGGCCCAAGTCCTGCCAAGGCATTGGCCTCACCTGATGCTATGAACCAGCCCCAGCTCTCATTACAGTGAAATGACACACGGTTTGCAAGTGAAGCCCCAGTTTTCAGGGGGAGCCCATCTTACAATGCCTTACAGGGGCCTGGTCTTAAGAAAGAGGGGTGCTCAGTTGCTTTGAGGAAACCATGTCCCTTTACGGATCCTCAGATTGGGCCCCCTGATCACTGTAGGATCTAAGCTCCTCAGAGCCTTTAATGCATTCATCCGCAGTGCACCTCTGAGGCAGAACAGTGCTGTTATGCCCATTTTACACATGGGCAAACCCACTAGGCCATCCTTCATTGCTAATCACTTTGGAAAACCTGGTCCCCACTGAGCATGAATGGACTTGGCTCAGGCCCTGGGTGAGCCATCTCATGGAAGACGGTGGGGAGGGGAGGCTGTTTGCAGGTAGAAAGCTCAGGCAATGGGTAGGGCATGGAACCAGAATGCAGGAGGTCTGGGTTCAGTTATCTCTGCCACAGACTTCCTATATATCCTTGGGCAAGCCACTTGATCTGCCCTGGGCATCACTTCCCCAGCTGTAAAATAAGGATAGCACGGTGCAGGGATTCTGTGAAGCTCAACTCCATCGGCAATTGGGAGATGCTCAGATAATATAATAAAATCTAGGCCCCATTTAGAGCTTTCGGCCATAGATCTAGAAGTGCTTTACAAAGGAGGTCCCTATAGTTATCCCCATTTTAGAGATGGGGGAACTGAGGCACAGAGACTTGCCCAAGGTCACCCAACATGCCAGTGGCAGAGCCAGAAATAGTAACCAGGCTTCCTGAGCGCCAGCCCACTGCTCTCTCCATGAAGCGGTGAGAGCCAGAGAAGTAGATAAAGGAAGGGCTCCTGACATGAACCAGGATCACACTTTTTCTTTGTGTGTTAGCATCCCATGGCTCTGTCCAGGCTGCTGTGCCAGCGATTGTGAAACGAACGTCCTCCCCCTGATTCATTATTCACCCTACATGTCACCCTCAGAGAAACCCACGCTCTCCCCTTCATGCATAAAACTTGAGGGCTGGAGACAGCAGGGGGGCCCCACACTGCCCCCATCTAACATCCAAACGGCTCCCGGGACACGGCGAGGACATTTCTTGTAATCACGGTAAAAATGAATGTAACACATCGCAGGGGTTGGGGTTCCCCGCGACGTCCATATTAATGCCCTGGGGCTGATAAATACCGACCGGGGCCTGCGTCTCCCTGACTCTGGGCTCCCTCTCACTGGATCTCTCATCACCTAGTGAAATGTACAAATTTCTCTGCCAAGGGAAGAGGGCACCCAGCCTGCTAATTGGACATGAAAGAACAAGGGGCAGGGCTTGCACGCTATTGCTGTTACTTGTTTCAGCTTGTTGCTAGGGTAGAATATAGATCAATAAAATATGGATACATTATGAGCTTCCTCCGTTCTTGGAAACCCTTTCGGTCTCCTTCCCTGGGCAACCTGAGTGAACCACTATGAATAACCCTCTCCCACCAACTCAACGATAGTCATAATATCAATGAGTTCTTAGCCACACCAGCACGCTGTAATGGAGGAGGAGGAGGTCTCAATATTGGTTACTTTCCACCCAGAAGAGTCAAAGGAACTGGAGCCCTGGTTTAGGAAGCTTTACGGGGGTAGCCAAGTTGAGCCAGGGAGATCAGCATGCATTAGCCAGGGAAATTCTTGGCAAGATTTAAGAAGCGAAGGAGAATGGTACGAGCATTGGTCTGAAGCCAGCAAATAAAGAATTGCAAACTGCTACAGGAGAAGACAAACAAAAGGGAATCAAATAAGCCATGACCTCTGGGAGCAAACTAAAAACGATACCCACGGGTAAAAGGCACATGAAAGGGGACGGAACATTCTATAATCAGAACGCAGAATTCTCCTCTCTGATCCGCACAGTGCGCCCCTTAGCGTGGCTTCCTCTGCAAGGGACACAGGATTCTTGTTCCACCAGCAAAACTTCCGCTGATCTCCATGGAAGGTCTAAGCACCCATACTGGCCCCGCTGCAGAGCTGTGTCTCGGGAGGACAAGGTGGGCAAGTGAAGAGAACGTCGCCCTTAGTTTCTTGCAGAGCTGCAGTGGTGATATGACCACTGCAGCCCAGCTGAGGACACTAGGACTCATCTGAAGCAGGCACCATTCAATGTGCTGTAGGGAACAATCCTGCAGTGATAGGGAGCTGGTCTGCCTGTCCTAATCTCCATCTCTAAGTTCTAGGAGTCTCTGGTGGTTGAGATCTAACCAGTGCACTCCAACCCCCCCCCCACTCCCCTTCCCCCAGCTTTTTCAGGATCTTGTACCCCATAATGGAAAAGCCCTGTTAGATCACTGAATCGTCCCCTGACAGAGGCTGTACCAAGATCAGATATTAAACTGCTACAAAGCTGGACGTTAGCCAAGAAGGATAGAGCTGATGTCTCATGGGGGTACTCAGAAAAATAACAACCAAACATTCCATCTGGAAGCCTTGCTGCAGTGCAAACAACGCAACAGTCTGTGTTCTCATACTTCAGTGGAGATCAGCAAAGACACTTGAAACGGAGCCCACATGGGAACATGGACCCATATTCTAGATTAACTTTGGAATTCATTCTTGGCTGGAAGTAGCTCAAATCAAAGTAACTAACCCTCAGAATGGCTTACCAAGGGATGTGCTAAATTCTCTCCCCCTTAGAGTCTTTAGAAAGATGTTCAACCTTGCCCTAAATGAAAAGATACACTATAGTGTAACTCAAACACAAATTGCTGCATGACCAAACCGCCCCCCCCACACACAGCGGAAACACACTGGTCTTGCCTGCATAAGCAGCATGAAGCCCAGCCAGACTTTTTCCTAGGAGACATTGGCAGATCTCTATTCTTTAGTTTGCTCTCAGCTTCCTCCTGAACTTCTCCTGATTGCCTGGTCAGAAGAAACACAAGAAGAGTTGTCTAGTGGTTATAAGAGGAAAAGCAGTGTCAGGGTTCCTGATTTTTATTCCCACCCCTGTGGGAACCATGGGCAAATCACTAAACAAAACTACTGTTAACTTCCATGGGGAAAAAATGATGCAGGACTCAAGTAATTCACCATGTGCAGAGAGTCTGCACCACTGTAACCCTCAGGGAAAAAGAGTCACACCTGGTTTGCATCATCATCATCATCATCTTTAAAATACTACAGGAGGTGCAATCATTGCCTCTTTATACAGGGGTGAGTTGCAGCGCTAAAATTTGGCTCTCTATGAATGCAGGCATCTTATATTAACATGCTTCCTCTTCCCAGCATCTCCATAATTGTGATTTGGAAACAGGAGAGAGAAGGAAATGCACTGTACAGTATAACAGAGCTCAGGATAATTCAGAACAGGTGAGACAATTCATGGGTCTTGTTATTTCTGACCTTGTAGGATTAACCATTAAAGAGAGTCAGGCAACAGTGCCCAAGTTGAGAGACCATGAAAGGTCCTGAGGTTCAGAGAGTGCTGAGCACCTGTTCTTTGAAAATCAGACCCTTTAAGAGTGTCTTAAATTGGGCCACGCAAAACAGCTAGTCAGATCTGAACACCTTGGCCTGGGGCTCTTATACTGCCCGTCAAGGCCCCATTGCCTATTCTGCCCTGACCCTCTTGCACACGCTCTATGAAGAGCTAGTCGTAGAATATGCACCAGAGATCAGTTCCTCAGCCTGGAGAAATTCACCACAAGAGATGAGCAAAAGCAGCCTGACTTTAACATCATTATCATTCATCCATCCTTTGGTAATGACTTCACTGTACTGTCTGGTTTACAGCTGCTGCTTGTAAGTGTGAACTGCTGTTAACCCGTCTCACAATGGGCTGAGGCTTGCAGGCGTTTCGTGCCTACGGAAAATCTGGCACAAGATGATGAGATATTTCACATACCAGTCATTTGCTGTTTACAGAAACGGCTGTTCTGAGCAGGTTTTTCTTAGGCGGACATTGCCTGAATACGGACAGGTTCATGCATGCTGGAAATAGAAGGGGAGCTCCACAGAACAACAACTAAATCACTTTGTCTTAATTTCTCAGTGTAAAGGCAAACTTCAGACTGCTCAGAGGTAAGAGCAGGTAACAGCCAGGCAGGGAGATTCAGTGCTCGGCAAAGGGCAGAGTTTGCTCAGTTAGAATTAGAGCCGGTCAACATTTTCCAAACAAAAGTTTTTAAATTAAAAGCCCTTTAAAAATTTTCACAAAACACAGTTGCCTTATTAGACCTTTTTCACATTTTTAATTGAAACTGTTGGCGATATTTTGCTCTTTCCAAAACCCTGATATGGCAGTAAATGAAGAATTTCAATAATCGTTTTGACAGTGTTGTCAGTAACACTGGAGATGAAAAAATTTCATGCAGATTTTAAAAAAACCTCCCAACGAACCAAATGGTCCATTTCAAATTTTGTGAAATGGAAACGTCAAAATGTCTCAAGATTTAAACTAAACACAACAGAACCCCCACAACCTCCTAAAATAACAGTAAAGCTGATTTAGAGAGCGACTTGTGTCAGCTGACATTTAAAGGAGTTGCCTGTAAGGAGATCACATTTCCAGATGATGCTCAGCTGCACTATATATACAGAGCATCTATTAGACACGGGCTAGCACATTAGCAATGTTTCCATGATATTTGCCTGAAGAACAACACTCAGACTGAGATTTTCAAAGCTGCCTAATGGATTTGGAGATCCAGTTTCCAGTAGAGGAAGGATACTCCAATGATTAGGGAAGTAACCTAGAACCTGACAAACCAGGGTTCAAGTTTCTGCTCTGCTACAGCTTTTGCTGTGGGACCTTGGGCAAGTCCCCTAGGGCCAGATCCTCAATGGGCCTTAGTCTCTCTGTGCCTCAGTTGCCCATCTGTACAATGGGGATAACAGAACCGCCCTGCCTCCCAGGAGTATTGGGAGGATAAATACACTAAAAGGATTGTGAGACGCTGAGATGCTAAGGGTTGGATAAATATCTAAGATAGCAAATCCTACTCTGCCGATTCCCATCCCATGACTGTTGAAGCAAAAGAGCTGTACTAGCAGGAACATCCATGGGAAGAACGTGTTAGCGCTCATGGGCCAGATCCTCGACTGGTTTCAATTGTCCCTTGAAGCCGATGGAGCCAAGCTGATTATCACCAGCTGAGAATTTGGCTACTTGGAGAAAAAAAAAATTCAGACTCAGACGTGAATCTGGCTCCCTGGAAAACTGACCACACCCTCCACCCAGGGGACAAACTGAGCAACGTGATGTGATCCACTTAAAACTCACCTTGCCATCCAATCACGTTCACGCTGTGTTGCTGGGTGTCAGGATTGCCAGGCCATTTGTTTGATGGTGGTAAGGTGTGGCAACCAAGTGGCTCACCCCATGATCTTTCCACAGACTTTTCATGGTCCCTGCCAGGAAATTGGTTCCCAAATCTGTAAGGATGTCGGAGGGCCAACCCACCCTGGCAAAAATGTCTGTTAATGCATGGTACACAGTTTTAGCCCTGGTGTTGCTTAGAGCTACTGCTTCTGGCCATCAGGTAGTGAAATCCATGAAAGTCAGTATGTACTGCTTTCCTCTGGGTGTCTTCTTTGGGAAAGGACCCAGAATATCCACAGCTACTCGCTGAAATGGAATCTCAATTATGGGGAGTGGCTGGAGAGGGGCCTTGACCTAGTCTTGGGGTTTTCCCACTTTTTGGCACACCTCACAAGACCGGACATAATCAGAAATGTCCTTGCCCATCCCCCCCCAGTGGAATGACTTCCCCACACGGTCTTTGGTTCTGTTCACCCCAGCATGCCCACTAGGGTGATCATGGGCTAAGCTCAGGAGCTTTACCCCATACTTAGCTGGAACTACCAACTGTCTCTGAGGCTGCCAGTCTTCCTGGTGTCCCCTAGAAAGAGTTTCCTTGTACAAAAGTCCCTTTTCGACCACAAACCGGGATCGATTGGTAGAGCTGAGAGGCGGTGGGTTGCTCCGTGCCGCTGTCCAAGCTTCCTGGAGGCTTTCGTCTGCTTCCTGTTCGGCCTGGAACTGTTCTCTTGCTGCCGGAGATCTTAGTTCCACACTGGGTTGTGGACTTGGGTTGTGTTCCTCAGGAAGTGATGGAGGTGATGGGGTTTTTTCCATTGGCGGTGGACCGCTCTCCGCTGGTGCACCTGGTTGCATTTCAGGCTCTGGCTGAGCCTCCTGGGTTAGTGTAGCTGCTGCTGTCAGTGCTGGCTCGAGGTTGTCCTCGGGTGTTGGAGTGGTAGATGGGGTTGCAAGCACTGGACTCAGTGCTGGCGATGGTTCGGATGTTGGTTGTTTTGCCAATTCCGGTCCGGGGACTGGCTTGGGCTGTGTCTTTGGGACTGGATCCTCCACGGCTGTTTCAGTCGTTGGTAGGGAATCCGGCTCCACCATCGTCGTCGGGGTCTCTGGTAACCCAGTTGGGCCCCTGGTGGAAGGCTCATGAACAGGGATAGGTGTGCAAGCTTGCTTAGCCTGGCTGCGGGTGACCATTCTCACCCTCTTGGCTAGCTTCACATGATTGGCGAGATCATCCCCCAGCAGCATGGGAATGGGATAATCATCGTAGACTGCAAAAGTCCACCTTCTTGACCAGCCCTTGTACTGGACAGGTAGATTGGCTGTAGGTAAGTCGAAAGAGTTTGACTTGAAGGGTTGAATTGTCACTTTAACCTCTGGGTTGATTAACTTGGGGTCCACTAAGGATTGGTGGATAAGTGACATCTGAGCTTCAGTGTCCCTCCACGCCGTAACCTTCTTTTCGTCCACTCTCACAGTTTCCCTTCTCTCTGAGGGTATCTGGGAGGTATCTGGGCCTGCGGACCTTGAGTGTGACTTCGGGGTAATGCACAGCGTTCGGTTGGTGTTCTTGGGGCAGTTGACCTTAATATGCCCCAGTTCATTACATTTAAAACATCGCCCAGCTGACTGGTCACTGGGCCGAGGTTGGTTGCTGGAGATTGGTGGAGTGAAACGATGAGGTGTCTGGGGTTTTCCTTGGGATGTAGATGGAGTTTGGGGCTGCCCTCTCTGACAGGATGTGGTCCTGGGTTGTCCCTTCTGGGATCCACTCCCACTGCTAGGCGGTCTTTTCTTCTCTGCCACCTCCACCCATCTGGTTCCAATCTCCCCCGCCTCGATTATAGTTTTGGGTTTCCCATCTCCGATGTACCTTTCTATCTCCTCAGGATACCCTCTAAGAACTGCTCCATTTGCGTTAGGAAAGACAGCTCTTCCTGAGAGTTAGCCTTTGCTCCTGATATCCAGGCATCCCAATTCTTTACAATCAGGTAGGCGTGTTGGGAAAAAGCCATGTCCGGGTTCCACTTTAGGGCTCTGAACCGCCGACAGGCATGCTCGGGCGTTATCCCCATTCGGATTCGGGCCTGTTTTTTAAAAAGTTCATAACTGTTCATGTTTGCCTGAGGCATTTCTGCCGCCACCTCTGCTAAGGGTCCACTGAGCTGTGGCCTCAGCTCCACCATATACTGGTCTTCAGGGAGGCTGTACCCAAAACAGGTCCTCTCGAAATTGGCTAAGAAGGCCTCTGTGTCATCGCCTGCCTTGTAGGTGGGGAATTTCCTGTGCTGGAAAGTGGTACCTGGAGAAGGGTTGTTAGGCAGGGCTGGTATATTCTGCACAGCCTGTGTCTTTTGTAACTCCAGTTCATGCTGTCTCTCTTTTTCCTTCATTTCCATATCCCTTCGGTGTGCAGCATCTGCGCACTTTTCCTCTAGTTCTTGCTCCAAGCGTTTTCCCCTCATTCTCTCCATCTCTCGGATATGTTCCCTTTGTCTTTCCTCAGCTTGGAATTTGGCTAATTCCAAATCCTTTTGGCCCTTACCGCCTGTCATTTTAATCTTTCTGTGTTCTAACTTACTCACTGAAAATTAAACAAAAATTTCTTAAATCACTTGGAAATTCTCAGCAGGGTTTTAATCCTACCAGCAGAGGGAGAAAGACCCCCTACACTGTTTCTCAGAAAACTGAACTGACCAGTTCTGCCCCCCACCACAGGGACCCCTGGGATGGTTGCCTAGCACTTAACGAGCCTATTTACTCTTAACTGCAAACCTAGGCTACTCTCTGCTATCCAGTAGGAGAAAACCCTCTCAAAAAACCCCCCCAAAACCTTCAGTTCCCTGCCCGCAGGCAACTGAAAAAGACAAAGCGTGGAGCTATCACAGCTTCAAGACCTGCAGAACAAGTTTTACCAGAGTGACTCCCTGTGGTGTTTAACTTAACACCATTACCTGCTTCACTTGCTGAGGTCTCACCTTAGAGAAAACTGCTTCTGCAAAATTCTGTTTTTTAGATTCACAAAATTTCATCCCACCACTGCCAACCATGTCAGGATTGCCTCCCCACTCTGAACTCTAGGGTACAGATGTGAGGACCCTCATGAAAAAAAGAAATAACCCCCCCAAGCCTATTTTACCAGCTTGGGTTAAAATGTTTTTCCCCAGAACACAAATTCTTCTGTATCTGGACCTGGTACGCTGCCACCACCAAACTAGGTCTAGGATAGTTTGGGACCCTTCTTTCCCTTTCCACTAACCCCCCAAACTTCTTCCTTCCCTGGGAAGCTTGAGAGAATAAAAAACCCAAACCTCGCCTGATCCTGCGAGACGTGCCCAATCCAAAACCAGGATCTTACACAATGGAAAACAAGCAGTCAGCTTCTTAAAAGAAAGATTTTAATAAAAGAAAAAAAGAAAGGAATAAATCCCTTATAATCATCAATAGAACAGCATCTACCATAATCAACAAAAGGATTCAGAAACCAAACCTCTCCCCCGAGGCAATTTTCTCCCACAGTTGATATCTCTGCTGAAGCTTACAATATCAAGAAGCACCCAGCCAACACTCACCACTGAGAACTCTCCAAGTGATAAAGAGAAGGTAAACTTACTGACTACAATACTGAATAGAATCTATAGTTACAGTGAAAGACATAGCTGTGTTCATCCCATAGCCGAGGTGAACAGACAGAGACCCAGAGAGAAACTGAAACTTAAAATCCTTTGTCTCCTGAGGAATTTCTCATTGGTCAGTTGTCCACCTCTCAGGTTACCTTTAGCTTAACCCCTTACAGGTAAACACTAATTCTAGGCTACTTCACACTTATGACACTGGGGTATCAGTCTCATGCTCTTCATGCAATTAATGTTCTCTCCTTGTCCCACTAGGTCTCATCTGCACCTATCAGGTCTCCCTGTCCCCCTCTCCCTCCGTATCTTCGGACCATCATCAGCGCATGAAGTAACTTCCAATCCCATGGCTAGACCAAGGCATACAGAGAATCTCACACAACCTATGAGCGGCAGAGGCACAGAGATACATTAGCAGGCTCTGATCCATTGCAACCATCTGGCAGGTGCTGTGTTGAAAGTTGCGTAACACCGATAAGGTCTCTGGGCCCAACCCAGTGCCCCATTGAAGACAGTGGAAAGTGTCGCTGATCTGGTTGAGCTCCCCTGGCTAGACACTTCCCAGACTGCTGTGACGGGGATCCAAATGCTGAATCTCATCTGCCCTTAGCTTACTGGGGATGGCAGAAGTCACACACCGTTCCTGGCTTTGGATCTCATGCCTGATGCCCCTTTGAGCACTGAGGCCCCTGCAGTCCCATGGCCTGGGCCCTGAGACTAATGTGGTCTACATCACGGCTCCCCAGCAGCTCTTGCGTATTCCCAGAACCCCCCGCAGGGCTACAGGGCTGCATGACAGCAGAAGCAAAAGGACACAGGAATAGCAAAATAGCAAAAGTTAACTCAGCACCTTGCAAGCAAAGAAAAGCAAATTCTCTCACAAATTCCATCTCTTTAATTTTGCTGCTGTTGAAAAAAAAAAAAGAGATTAGGCAAGTGCTGACTGGCTCTGCTATTTGCCAGGGTACTTTTCATACCCAGCGTGACCCTGCCATCAGTGGGCACCAGAGTGAAAACCCTGTCGAGAACCGACTCTACGAAGCCTTGGATTACTGTGTCGGTGAGTCTGCAGGGGATGAAGCTGGTGAGAAGTTTGCGCTGGTTGACAGAGTCCGTGCGAGAGATTGGGGATGCAGGGAGATGACGTAGGAGCTGCCTCTTCCTTCACTAGCAGCACCCTGCCCGCTATAGAAAGGGACGGACCTGAATGGAGCCTGCCCTGAGGATGACGTACCAAGACCCTGGTTCTTCTGCTGTGCACAGTGATGGCAACCTGTGGGCTTGCTCAGCAGCTCCCTGCTCTGGTGCCGGGCGGTGAGTTCCCAGGTAGGTCATCTCACAGAGACTGAGAAGGATGCAGAGGATGGCGGTGGCCATCATGAAGTAGGTGAAGAGTTTCTTCTCGGTGGGCCTGGCTATGAAGCAGTTGACCGTGTTGGGGCAGGGGGCCTCGGTGCAGTGCACCACATGGGGCAGGCTGAAGTTGGCGTAGAGCCGGTGGAAGATGTAGAGGAAAGTCACATCCACAGCGATTTTGAAGACGAGGCTGAGCAGGTAGGTCCACCACAGCCCTCCCCGCTTCTTGCTGGGGTCGGGGTAGAGCCGGCGGCAGTTCTCTCCCTCTGCCTCCTGGCGCTTCCTCTGCTTGGCCGCCTGGTAGGCCGCGTGCATGATCACCAGCAGGGAGGAGCAGGTGATCAGAATGAGCTGCAGGGCCCAGAGGCGGATGTGCGAAATGGGGAAGACGTGGTCGTAACAGATGTTAGAGCAGCCTGGCTGGCGCGTGTTGCACTCGAAGTTGCTCTGGTCGTCGCTCCACACCCGCTCTGCTGCCACCTCATAGACCAGGAAGCAGAAGATGACGACCACGGAGAACCAGACGCTCCCAAAGGCCGTGAAGTATTTGTTCACCCCGCTCAGGAGCTCCTGGAGCCAGGACCAATTCATCCTCTCGTCTGGGGATAGCGGAGCAGGAGCTGGAGTGGAGACAACCAAGCTGCAGTGAGTGGAATGAGCTACATGAGGGCTAGGCTGTGGCAAGCACTGTGCACCGCCCAAGGGCGTAAGAACCGCTGTGGGTGGGTTGGAGGGCTACACAACCCTGGGCTCTCTTGGGGCCTTGGCGTCAGCTCCTGCTCCCTTGGCCAGCAGTGGAGACAGTCCAGGGGTGCAGGCCAACAGTAAATTCCTGCCCTTTATCCGGAGCAAAGGAGAGGCGGGGGTGAACTGGGCCTCACAGGTGGGTCTCCGAGGTAGGATTCCCTCCCTGATTCTTCTTGTGGTGGTACCGCTAATACACACGCCTTGCTGTGTCTGAAGGAACAATGTACCCCTGGATTTGACGTAAGCTCCATTACCCCTGCTCTCGCCCCCCTGCCCGTGCAGAGTCCTGCCAGCGACCTCATCTGGCCTGCACTGATCGTAGCCATGTATGTTGCTCGAGATAAAGCCCGTGGCCTGAGGAAAGCAAGCGAGAGGCAGTAATGGGACCAGCGTGCAGACCCCAGCCCTCTTGTACTCTAGGATGAAATTCCCTCAGGCCCCATTTAAATCCCATTTAAACCCTCATTTGCACTGACTTCTGCTGATAGCAAATATCAGACTGCTGCTTAAGACAACAGAGCCCTGCACAGGACTCAAGTGGCAGCTTGTCCTTTTGCTGGCTCTTTGTACAGGGCTGGATTTCACCCTTAGCCCACACACCTGTGCTTGTTTTCCCCAGCATGCATTTCACACGGTCTTCCACAATGCCATGCTGAGCAAAGTGGGTGCAGTTGTTTGAAGAAAAGAACATAAATGACCACGAGCATTGCCGTTGGGTGTGACAGCAAGATGCACACCAGGGACTTAATCAGGGTTGACAGTTTCACACCAAGAGGCCACAGGGATGAAATTCCCTCCCCGCCAAATTCTCGCAAAGTGTGCAGAAAGTACTGTACCTTTCTCTCTGTGGGTGTTTCAAAGGCCCAGAGTTTCCAAAGCAACTAGTGATTTCAGGTGATCCAACGTCAGACACCTGAAAGAGACTTGCCTTTCAGAAATAAAACTGAAAATCTGGCCTTTTTAAGGCACCTAAAGTCAGAACCCTCTCACCTCCCAAAATGAAAGTTCCATAAATGACTAGTGGGTTAGGAAATTTTGGCCCAAGAGAACAATGAAAACCCAATAATAAACTGAACGTCACATTCAATGTTAATGTTATTGAGGAGTGCGCTGACAGTGGAATTATTGTTCGTTATTCATTCCAGAAAACATTCAGTTACGGGTTGAGGTCCTCAGGAATTACAGGGCAGCCTGAGTCACTGCAGAACACAACATACGAGTGCAATAAACCAGCTCAGGGTTTGCCATTTAGTGCTCTTGTTCTGTTAATTTTTCTTTATTACTGAGGTGGAGATGCTGTGCTAATGTGTTTCCATGGGGCTCTGTTCATAGATTCTCCAGTCCACTGGGTCACTTACTTTTCCAGTTGTTGGCCTGATCCTGTCAACCTTTACTCACCTGAGCAGGCCTTGCCCAGATGGGTAGTGCTGCTGATTAATGTCACTGATTAGCCACAGGGGAGGAAGAGTTTTCAGGAAGAGTCTTAAAGTGTACACTGTTGCATAGTGCCTTACTCTGAGCAGGCCACTGAAGTCAAAGTGCTATTCCAGCTAAGGGGGGCAGAATCTGTCTCTCTGTGTATTCAGTGTGTGAAAGAAAAGGATAATTATGAGATAACAATTGAGGGGAGGGGCAGCATGATATGTAGGGGCTAGGGCACAGGGCTAGGAGACCTGCATTCCATTCCCCCCTCTGCCACTGACTGGCTGTGTGACCTCTGGCAATTCATTTGACATCACTATACTTGTTTCCCCTTAGGCTGTCTTTTCTTTGTAGACTATAAGCTCTTTGGAGCAGGTATTATGTTTAGCACAATGGAGACCAGATTTTGGTTGGGACCCCTACATGCTCTGGTAATGCAATCAGATTACTCTGCAAGGGGTTCCCCTTGGGTTTGGGTCCATGCTTTGCCTTGGACATGCCCTTCCTTCCAATTCTAAATGTTTTCAGTGTTAGTGAAAAAGCAGGTGCCGCTACTGGTGGAGACTGGCCATTTGCACCTGGATTTTTCTGAAAATCCCCCTTTAGTGATAATGTCTAGCATCCTTAGTTCTGAGCTCTTCATGAGTGTTGGGGCAGCCCCTAGCACAGGGGGCCCTGATCCCAGTTGGGGCTGGAGAACCTTTTACAATTAATATTAAATACTACCAGTTATTTGCTTATAGCTTTCCATAGCAAAACTACAACACTCACCTCCATGAAAGGACCGGAATATACAGCGTACCCTCTAGCAAGTCGACAATACTAGCTAGCATATTCACAACATCTGGAGCTACCGATCCAGCCACATAGGTTCTTATGCCATGCACTTCGCTTTGCTACCTGAATGTCTAATGTGTGTGTAACACATACACACATTCACGAATCGCTCAGAACCTCAGTGACAATAAATTACCCTGGAATGTAGCTTTGCACTGTCAAAGAGCTTTAACAACGTGAAACTTTGGAAGCAGGAATACCACGTGCCTCATTGCATGAATGTTACATATTCACACCCCCTGCACAGCACTTGCCTCCCGAGTGTAGACGCTATGCCAGCTTGCAGAACTGCAAAGTTTATCAGCCTGCATGTAGGAGCCTTTCAATCATACTGTACCCTCCCACCCAGGGTATTTCCCCTAGCCCAAGTGAGCTCTCTCCATACCTCTTACCTGACAGCAGAGAAGCCCATAAACTCTCTCTAGCTATGCCATTGCAACACAATCTGAAAGCTCTTGCTGCTTTTGCTGGTGCACCGGGGATGCAGACACCTGCTGGGGTGTGTCTCCCTTTCACCAATAAGTTCAGCAGCCTTTCTTCAGAGGGAAATAAAAATAAAATAGACCTGACATGCTAGCTCAGAATGCCAGCCAGCGCCCATTGAGTTCCATGGGCGTTTTGCCATGGACTTCATAGAAACAAGGGCTTGGCCTTCTCTGGGCTTTGATACGTTGCACAATGTGTGAGAGCAGAAGGATAACGCTTTGCCTTTCTTAGCAAAATTGCTTTGGAAGTAGGAATCCACTAAGGTGCCAACCCCACTCGGGCTGTCCATGAAGGTGCTTAACTCACTTTGCAGACAAGACAGCCACGGCTTTGAGAGGGGAAATGACTCAGCCAAGGTCCTGAGTCAGGGCTGGGCACATCCCCAGAACTCAGCAAATAATAAATCAATTCACAAGACATTACATGAGTGAAGCTGGAAACGAATCTCAAAGAGATTCCTGGTCCCCTGTCCTCCACTCCAACCACTCTCAGCTCCCACCCTGCTAATCAAAAATGATTAGCTAAGAGGAGGCTGGCTTCCAGAGCCTATTCTTTGTCTGATTCAGTGGCTCCTTGCAGGTGAATCCTGGGTTCTTTATAAAAGCAAAGGTCCATTTTTAATAGTGTTTAGAAAATTGCTTTCCATGAATTACATTACAAGAAGGCTTCTCCCAAATCGCACAGATGAACAGAGGCACTGCCAGACCACAGGTTGTCCAGGTTCTGATACTCAACAGTGGCCAGTACCAGCTGCTTCAAAGGAAGATGAAAGGGCCATATTCCTAAGGGTGATAAACTCTTTTGGAGATCTGGAGAGTTTATTTCACCCATTTCCGCAAGCAAATCTTCATTGCTGTAAAAATGCTTTATTTGGGGCGCACCTTTCAAAAAATCCTATTCACAAACATTTACACCACAGTGCCGTAGTGGTTTAAAGCCAAAACAAGGAACGAGAAACAGAAAGAAAGCCCATTTCTTATCAAGAGACATTTTTATTAGTTGCAAGGGTACACAAGACGAGAAATACATACATGGGTCAGATCTGCAGTGGGTGTAAATGGGCCCAACTCCACTCTCTATAGCACAGCTGAGTGGATTTATAGCAGCTGAGGGGCTGGCCTAGGGACTGTGCAGTGCAGTGGTTAAATAAATTGTTCTTGTCAGGCTTTTAAATAATATACATCATGTCCACACCGCATGGTTTTGGACGCCATCAGTGCTACATATGCTACCTTAGCTCTGTGAACATGGAAGGAGTATAGAATTCCACCCTCTGGGGGAGGATCGCTCCTGAAATGCTGCATCTCTGGGGTGGAACACAGCAGCCATTCAGTGCCAATGACCTTAAATCATCATTTTCTTTTTAGGAGGGGGAGTCAGGTATTGGAGAATTTAGGGCAGCAGGATGCAGTTTCCTGCTGTGTCTCTCTCATCACTAGCTAGTCCCTGAAGGATGCTAGGGGATGTTAAATGACAAGGAAGAGGGTCACCTACACAGCTGCTCTTGCACCATCAATGAAAGGAGATGTTTGAACATAACCCAGTGGAACTACTTCTCAACAAGGGTTGTGGTGGATGCTCCACCCCGTGGTGTCTTTAAATCAAGACTGGACGCCTTTCTAAAAGATAAGCTCTAGCTCAACTGGTCGTTAGTGGCTTGATGCCGGAATGGCAGGCGGATTCTCTGCCCTGTGTTATGCAGGAGGTCAGATGGGACGATCATAATGGCCTTGAAAACAAGGGAATCTAGGACATTTTTTTTTCTCCCCTTGGCTGTTGCCTTATCCCCCTCTCCTCTGTTAGCAAAACTCTTTAATTCCCCAGGGGTGAACGGATTCCACATCACCAACATTAGCAAGTGTTTCGTTTCTATGATTTGAATCTCTGGCAGGATGCGTGATTGGACATTTCCGCAGATGGGAAAGTACTGCTTTATTTTCACTGGGAAGCCTTCCGTTCTTTTTAGTGTCTTCCGCTACCCCCACTTGATCCTGGTGGGTTAAGCAAAGCTGAAGGACTGTTCATGAAAGGAGGCACTTTGGAGACCTCACGCCCCTCTCCCAACAGGCTTGGAAAGAAAATACCCATTTGGCCTAGGCATCCCCACCCAAGGAACTTTCACAGCCAGGCTGGGTTTCTCCAACCTCCCTCTCCCCCTGGTCAGCTCAGGGCCAGGTAGAAGGGCCTGGCTCTGTTTCCACAGAGGCACTAGCTCTGTTGGCTGAGAAATTCTCACTGCCGGCTGAGAAGTCTGGTTTGTTCGTTACATCCCACTCCTCTCTCTGAGGCTTGACCTTCTGATGGACGCCTTTAAAGTTAGACTGGGCATGCTACTGGAAAACACAGGAGGGCACAATCCTGCAGGATATCTCGCCACAGGAATTGCCAGGGCAGGTCAGAACACGGGTCCTTCGAGCCCAGTGACCTGTCTCTAGTAGCGGCCAGCAGCAGCTGGTGCAAGAACCCATCAAATCTCCTAAGTCAAAATCCAAATCACTCTAGGCTTTGCATTAAGAACTTAAGAATGGCCAGACTGGGTCAGACCAAAGGTCCATCCAGCCCAGTATCCTGTCTTCCGACAGCGGCCCACACTAGCTGCTTCAGAGGGAATGAACAGAACAGGTGATCATCAAGTGATTCATCCTCTGTCATCCATTTCCAGCTTCTGGCAAAAACAGAGGCTAGGAATACCATCCCTGCTCATCCTGGCTAATAGCTATTGATGGCCCTTTCCTCCAGGAATTTATCTAGTTCTTTATAGAACCCTGTTACAGTTCTGGCCTTCACAACATCCTCTGAACATTCCCCATCTCCCTGCTTCTCTCCAGCCTGTGGTTCCTATCGAGCTTTCCTCCAACTAGAGAGGCCAGTCTTCTCTAAAGTGCCTGACTCCACGTATTTCCACCAGACCAATGCAACGCCGGGGGAGCACCCAATGTTGTGAACCCCTGGACGCGTGATGGGAACAGAGCTGCCAGCAGAGGCCAGGTCTGATCTTGGCTCATGACGTCTAAAGGCACAGCCAACAAGGAGGGCTGGTCTCGACCGAGGGCCGTTATGTGCAGAGACAGCCTCCCTAGGTCTGTCCCTCTGCTTAGGAGAGAACATCTTCTCCTATCTGGGAGCTGGCTGCGTTCGGAGCCAGGACTAGCTTGCAATCCGCCGCGTGGAAAACCTGCCCTCCCGGCTCGAGGCTGTCCTGCTCGCTGTGGGAGAGGGAACAGTCCTTGGCATGAACGACGCTCCTGAACTGCCTGGTTTCCCTCCGGCTGCTCTCGCTTCTGGATAGCAGGGACTCTCGGCACCGTTTCCCCACCAGGTAACAGGCCTCCACCAGGCTGAGCAGGATGCAGAGGCAGGCAGTGACCACCATGAAGAGGGTGAAGGCGTTCTTCTCCGTGGGCCGGGAGATGAAACAGTCCACGATGTTGGGGCACGGGGGGATCTCACACTTCACCACGCTGGGGAGGGTGTAGTTCTTGTAGAACCGGTGGAAGACGTAGAGGAAAACCACGTCCACGGCAGCCTTAAAGACAAGGCTGAGCAGGTAGGTCCACCACAACCCTCCCTGCTTCTTGCCGGGGTCGGGGTAGAGCCGGCGGCAGTTCTCACCCGCTACCTCCCGGTGCTTCCGCTCCCTGGCTTCTCGGTAGGCCACATGCATGATCACCAGCAGGGAGGGGCAGGTGACCAGGATGAGCTGCAGGGCCCAGAGGCGGATGTGGGAGACGGGGAAGAAGTGGTCGAAGCAGACGTTGGAGCAGCCGGGCTGGCGCGTGTTGCAGTCGAAGTCCTTGTGATCGTCGCTCCACACCTGCTCCGCCGCCACCACGTAGACCAGCACCCGGAAGATGAAGACCAGGGAGAGCCAGATGCGCCCGAAGGCCGTGGAGTACTTGTTCACCCCGCTCAGGAGCCCTTCAAAGACACCCCAGTTCATGGTCCGTGGCTCCTGTTAATTGGGTCTGCAAGGGGAAGAAATAGAGAGGCACTAATCAATACTCCAGGCTCCGGCTCTGAGCACACTCCTCTTCCGGGGGCGGGGGGGGGGGGGAAGAGAACCCAGGAGTCCTGCCTCCTAGTGCCGCCCTTACTGCTCTAACCACTTGTTTCCGCTCCCTCTCAGAGATGGGAATGCAACCCAGGTGTCCTGACTTCCTGTTCCACTCCTCCCCAGCTCTAGCCACTAGACTCCCTTCCTGTCCAATAGCTGGGAATAGTGGGGACCCCATGGCTGGGGCTTCTAGGCATGACTGCAATTCGAAAGAACAAGTAAAGGTGGGAGGCCTTTTGGGGTGAAGGATGCAGTCCCGTGAGGCCCACACCAAGGGGCATTGGCCCCAGTCTCACTGGACTTGCCCTGCCAGGTCATCGCATTTCAAGTCGAGTCAACCACAGCACTACTTACTTGCCATGCCTGAACCTGGCAGGGAATTGACGTCCCTCCCTCGGAGATTGCAGCTCCAGCCCTTCGTCCATTTCCCACCCTTGTGCTCAGACCCCACTGGGCTGGGCTTACATAGCACCGAGCGCAAGCAGAGGGTCCAAGCCCCACAGAGCTTACAACTGAAGCTCTGCCATCTCAGACTGATGGCTGAGGCCAACGTAGACGAGGGTAATATCTAAACAGACTCTGTCGCTGAGCTGCCCAGGCCAATGGTGACCCCTGTCTCAGTCTGAATGGGGGCTGATAATTCGAAGTTCTCTTCCATGTCCCTTCCTTTCTTGGTCACATCTCTAGTCCCTGAGCAAAGCTGGGCGAGGCTTGTGCTGGAATAAAAGACGGTCAGTAAGATGGAGTTAGATCCCCAGCCAGCAAGGAACCCGAACTCCTGATCGTCTCTGGAGACCATTCCTGGGTGCAGATATCGGGGGTTTCGGAGCCAGGGGTTCTCCCCTGCCCATCTCTCTTGTAGTCCGGCCCCTCTTTACCAACCTATTAGTTATTCTCTTGCCTGAGTTGCCAGGCACGGCCTCAGAAAACAACCCATAAAACAAGCTAAGGGATGAATCATGTAATAAGTCTGCAGCTCCGATATTAAGATCCTCTCCCATCGCAGGAATCTGACCTGTGCTACCGTGACAGAGCCACAGACCAGATCTCCCAGGCTGCCCCCCCCCCCGCCCCAGGCCAGGGCGCTGTGTGTTTGAAGTGCAAGGCTCATTGCTCAGGCCTGGCAAACAACTGTCAGTGGCACCTTGTATACGCAAGGCAACCAGTATCCCAACCTGGCACCAGAACAAAGTGTGGGAGGAAGGATGTTGGTAAACCTGGCTGCTGCATCCCACACAAGGTGGATGCTTGACTAGTGTGGAACGGCCTAGATAAATACCAGGAGGTGAGGAGGAGGAGGGCGGGACTGGGAAATCCAGAGTCAGTCAGCACAGAACCAGGAGGATTAGGAAAAGCTACACTAGAGGGAGGGGAAATAGACTGGTGGTTAGCGCAGGTGGCCAGGAGACTTGACTTCTACTCTCAGCTTTGACCTAGAATCACTGTGTGTCTTGGACAAGTCACTGGACCTCTGTGCCTCAGTTTCCCCCTCAGTAAATAAGGATGTTATTCACTGTCCTTTGCAAAGCTCTTTGAGAGCAGCACATGGACAGTGCTGGATGAATGCAAACTACTATTATTAATCACTCTGCCACAGAGACACACAGAACACCACCCCGGTATGCACCCGCAGCAAGTAACACAGCATACACGACACACAAACTCATGCACATGCAGGACACATGCTCAGGGCCCGTGGGGCTGATTCTGCCCTCCTTCAGGTATAAACTTTGCTCTCACCTCCCCTCTAGCTAGCTACACAGCCAGACACAAGACAAGACATGTACGAAACACATGCTGACACACTGCATTGCCAATGCCTGGGACCGGCCTGGGCTGCTTTGCTTCTCTCCGGGGTAATAATCCTGAGACAAACCGACAGTCCCAGTTCCTTTTTATGTCCATGGGTCTGAGACACACACGCCGGCTCACAGACCTTCTCCAGCCCAGCAGCCTTCCTCGGTCCAGCTCCAAGCAGCTCCTCCTCCCCTGCTGAATACCCCTTACCTGGTGGGTGGTCCCTGCTGAGTCCTTCTCTTCCTTAAGGGGTTTTGGAGCACAAGGCAGAGCTTCAAGTGCAATTCATCCCTGCACTTTCAAGAGCCAGGAGGACTTTTGAGAGGGAAGTCCTCTCGGGGGCGGGACTAGGAGTTAAGGTGGATTTCCAAGATGCCCATTGGCTGCCGGCTTGCAGGACTGCTGGAAGGAGAGGCTCGTCCCAGTGGGGTTTTTAGGTCTCGATCCTGCAAACTCTTAAGGTCCGCATTTAACTATACTCGCCTGAGCAGCTCCGTTGGCGTCAATAGGATTGCTCAGGGCTGATCTTGGCTGGGGCCCTCCAGCCGGTCGTGCAAACAATGTAGGGCCCGGTGCCAGCCATGGGGGCATGCTGTACCCCCGTGCCAGCAAAGAGGATGCCAGCCATGGAGAATGACCCGTTCCCTCCCATCCCCAGAGGTCACAGGTGTAGCCTGTAGCCAATCCCTCAGCTGCTGCCTTGCCTGCAGCAGTTGATGGTAAACCACCCCTTCCCAGACTGGATGGCCAGGGTGTTCAGTCCCCCTCTGCCCTAGACACGGTCCCACCCAGAGCTCAGCAATGCCACCCACAGCTCTTTGCAAGCCAGCCCTGGAGTTATTCATCTGACCCTGGGGGCTTGCAAAACAAGGAGGCCAAGAAAATGAGCACGGCAGCCATGCCAGCAACAGCTCCTTGGGGACCAGGTCTGAGAGGGCAGAACAGCCAGCAGGGCGAGACTCTTTCAGCCCAGCAGTGCGGGGGCCATGACCCAACATGCACGCATAGCCACAGGCACAGGGGCCAAGCAGGACTGGTGCAATCCATTAGATTTGGGGGTGCCAAAAAGCAGTGCCCCCTCAAATTTTTTAAAGCTTTCCTGGGCGTGCTGACACCTGTGGCCCTCAGACTCCCTCTCCCATCGCAGCCTCTGTCCCGATATTTCACACTTGCTGTCTGGTTCCCCTACGCTGGCACCAAATTCACAGGAACATATTTTGTCTAAAGCTGATGCTGGCCCAGGAGCAGGGAATAGCGCCAGGCTCCTGGCAATAGGACCAGCTCTGGAGCCATCCTTTGCAGAATGGGCCTGACTCTCAATCCCTCCAGGCCCGAGCTTGGAGGACCAGGCAAAGGAGATCTCCTAGGGCCCTGTCTATCTATCTTGTTCCACCTCTCCCCATTCCCTCACCAGCATCACATCTGCACCCCTGGGAGATGGTCAGTGCTATTATCCCCATTTTACAGGTGGGGAACTGAGGCACAAAGGGACTCAGTGACTCCCCCAAGAGCCCACAGAAAGCTTGTGGGGGCAAAGGAAACTGAACCCCCATCTCTGCGACCCCAGGCTAGCGTCCTAACCACTGGCCTGGCCTTCATCTCTAACAGGATGGGTTGTGTGCATACCACATGTCTCCCCAGGGCGGCTCTAACTGGGAGGCAGAGAACAGCTGTCACACTTTGCCCTCTGGCCTTGCCCCTCATCCATCCCCTACACAAGGGGCTCGGCAGGGCTAGGGGAAGGATATCAGGCAAGGCATAGTCTCAGAAATGGCCACTTCCATCTCTTTAGGTTGCCACCATGGCACCAAAGAGCCTGAAGTGTAGCTGAGAATGAGTTTCAATCAGTTGGCCTCCGAGGTCTCTCCAGCTCAGGCTGGCTGCATCTCTCAAACAGGAGCCTTCTAGATGACTTCTTCTAGCACGCCAGCAGCTGGAGGAGATTCTTCATCTCCCCCTTTTCATCAGTGACGGTGGTTAATTATTTCTCAGGGAATTAATTAACAGCCGTTTCAGCAACGTCCGACTCCCCTCACTACAACCGGGCATTAGGGTCTTTCCCAGCACGCCGGGTTTTATTCCTTGCAGAGAAATCTAATGACCGAGGCAGGAGCCCCAGGGGCTCAACCCTGTGGCCGCAACGCTGCTAGCCTCTAGGTGGCGATGTCGCACCGCACTGGAGTGACACAAGCCATTGGCCCTGGAAGCCTCCACAGCAAGAATTTTCTGGTTCTTCTTTTTATCCAGTTGTCTCTGGGGGGGACTCACTTTAAGAGTCTTCTGTGCTCCCCCGTCTCCCTCTTCTGACTCACCAAGGAAGGGAGTTTCCCCAAAGTATTTTTAAAACCAAGAGGTGCTGCAAGATTTGCAGGTTCCTGTTATACGAGGAGTTAAACTAACGATGCTTTTTGGGCAACAGGCCTAACTGAAGTCCCCAGGCCGGCAGGTTTTCTTTGCTCCCGTGAGGACGTTGCTAAGTGGGCCAGTCTCTGCTGCAATGTTTTAATCATGCTCTGCCAATCTTACATAACATCTGTCACTCCGCGAGAGCTCCCCGAACACTTACAGATCTACCAACCGCGGGCTTGATTTCCCACCAAAGCTCAGTCCCCCAAAACTGGGCCCGGATTTTAGCTCTTTGGAAACTCTGGCTATCAGAGTCACAACGGGAGCTGCGAGGTGCCGAGCATTTCTGCAGTTCTGGCCCTTGCTTCGGTGCCTCCCCGGCAGCTGGTTTTCTTTGAAAATGTGGCCCCAATTGTGGGTGCTGAGTCCCAGATAATCTGGTGCTGAGTTCTTTGGAAAACCTGGTGTGCCTTTCTTCTCCCATCACTGAAATGCAGCCCCTTCTGGTGTGGAACACAGTGGCTGTTTAACAGCTACCCACACAGCAACATCACATGGGACGTAAAAACGGATGAATACACACAAGTGACTCAGGTGGGAGGGGAGTTGGCTGAGGCACAGGGACACGCCCAAGTCATTTTTACTTTTGACCCAAATCCCACTGAACTAGCGAGAGGCCAGATTAGGGCCCTATTGTCTGAATCCCCTGAGACATTGCTAGTTCTCATAAATATCCAATCCTCACCCTTGAAAGCCCAAAACCGAGTTCTGTGGCCCATAACTGACGGGCCCTGAAAGCGTCAGAGGCGAAAGGCCATTGCAATACCCCATTGCAGCATGCTTAGCCCTCTGCAGCTCTGTCCCTGATGAATTCAATGCATATCCCTGGGCAGCACTGCAAACCCGGAGGGGAGAAGCGACAGGTAACCACAACTAAGTCATTTCATGCCTACGAATATATTAACACTTATTAAAAACATTAACCCTTTCACCCATGAAAGCAGCTGGTTGGCCTAAGATACGAATCTCCCTTGGGTGCAAGAGGGTTCTGGGTTCAACCTGTGGACGAGTCCTTGCAGAGGCCTGGACGGATGCTACGCCTTTGTATTGGTGGCTTGGTGGAACGCGTCTCATTGGCCATCCAGGAAGTCGAGGGTTCATTCCCGCCCAGCACAGCAGTCTGTTGATCACAGTGGTGCCGTCCGGCTTTAGAGTCTATGATCTGCAAAGGAACCCCAAGAGCTTTTCCTACCACAGGCCAGGGGGCTGCAGTCGTAAGATTTTAATAGTACGATTTCCAGGCGCTTGCCCCACGGCAGAGCCATCCAGTGCAAACCAGCTCTTTTAAGCTGCCTGATTGTCTCGCTAATCAGGTGTGCTGCTAGGGGGATGCAGGTAGGGCTTGGACTCATTAGATTTACCAACTCCAGCGCCCCCTGGAATGAAGAGCACACACAGATCCAAGCTCTGAGCCGGATCTGAATTTCCACTGATCCCCGGCAGAGGGCTCTCTGATCCAGATTTCCTTCCAGGATCACCTCTCATTGACAGCCTGTTCTGAGGTCTCACTTGAACACAGGAAATAACTGGCTCTGTTTGCAGCTCTCTGGTTTCACTTGCCTCTTTTGGGCAATGCCTGGCCGACACAGAGAGACGATTCACTCCTGCTCCAATCTGTGCGGGCATCGAACTAAGGAGGACGTGAGCACGGTTTTCCATAAGAGACCAGCTGATCCAGGGATGGGCTGATGTGATCCAACTCCCCCAGGTTTGCTCTCGTTTAACTCATTTGACACCACCAGCATCAAGGCCACAGAACCTTCCCTTCCATCTTTCCCACAGTGTCTTTAATCACCAAGAATTCCACAGATCTTTGCCCAGCTATAGGCCAACGGCCACTGAGTATAACTGAGAGAGACAAGTCTGTAGATCTCGAATTCTGGAGCCAGTTTTATACCAGCCCTGGTGGACTTTAGAGCAACCTCAGGGTTGCTGTAACCCTCACCAGAGGGCGGTGGCCCATCTGCCAGCCAGGGAGAGCACAGTAGTGCTTCAGCTGCACTTCCTTTGCTGGGGGAACTTCCAGCTGGGGTGATCTAGTGGATTTCTAGCCCCCTTGTGCCACCAGGCCAGTGCAAAGTGAGCCAGACTGCAGCAGAGAACCCTGCCCTGGGGCTGAAGGAATCTCCTCACAGGTGCAGCCACTTCTGGCTGTGAGCACAGCAACTCTCCACCAGCACAACACAACAGCTGAAAGGAGAACGAAAGTGGCATCCAGTTGAGGCACAAAGGGGAATATAGAGCGGTAGGATGTAACGATTGTTTGGAATTGGCCAGGACAGTGTGGTTCATGCACCAAAAAACTTGTGGGGGAAAAAAAGACGTTCAGGTGTGTCTGTCACCCTGCGGAGTCTGTATCTTTGTTTTGTGTCTCAGTCAAAAACCAGCCCAGATCCTGCTCTCTGGTACCAGTGGCAAATATGCGGAAAGCTCCCCTTACGGAACCTCCACCCCAACTGCCAATTGCGCCAGGCTGGTCGCCAGTCTCCCCATCCAACCACTAACCAGGCCCGAGTCAGCTTAGTTTGTGAACTGCAACAAGACCCCACCACGTAGGGGTATTTCTTTAAGCACAAGCGGTTCCCCCGGATCTCACGTTCACACCTTGCCGACTTCCCAGCGGCTTCGTTCTATCGGCCTCTTGGCACTGCTGACCAAGACTGGAGCAGGCAAGTTAAATGACGATCTAACCCGGCGGGCGAGGGGAGCAGATCCGGTGTTTGGCCGCAGCCTCATGGTAACTTCCTAACACCTCTGGTTAATGGGGCCTGTCAAGACGCTCTGAGGCCTGCTGTTGCCTTCCTAGCTAGTTAGTTAGTTGGCAAGCGCTCCTAGCAAAAGAAAAAAGAAAGAAGCCAAGGACCTTGATGGGGTAGGGCCAGGGCACTGCGGCGAGCAGAGGTGAGAAATGAATTAACACAAACCCCAGGATTATTTCCAATGGAGCCTGAACACACAGGCTGGGGTACGGCCAGCAAGATGCCTGCCTGCAAAGCTTCCTCTCTTGACGCTGCCTGACAGCTGGCCCAGTGGAAGGGACCGAGCTGTCAGGGATGATGGACTTGTTTTTTTTTTTTTATCATCAGCAAATGACTCCAGGTGGAAAACACCTTCCACCTCTCTCAGACGCGCTGACAGCAAGGGGTTCTAAGATGGGTTTCCCGGGGGTGGGGGGAGATAGAGGCTGTAAGTGGGGGGTGGGGGACTGTAAAGACCCTCTCGAGCCTCCTGCCACACACACCTGCTTCGAAGACATGAAGAACACAAGCAGATGAGCATGCTGCTTTCCCTTTGCATCTCGCTGTTTGAGACGGTCAGGAGTGAAGCCGGGGTGGAGATCAGCCCTGGACGGTCTGTGAAATACTCCGCAGAGAAGACTGGAGATCTAGTCTATCGCTCTACCCTGGTGCTTCTCTGCCGGCCCGTCTCCCTTCTGGGCCACGGACAGGGCTGAAAACCAACCAGCAAGAGCTGAAGCAGATGGCGTTGCAGTGGATGAAAGCTCCCCGAGGGCCACTCTATGGATGCATTGACCCAGGCTTGCTGGTCACAGTCGGGCACCTGCCCCCCATCTTCACTGTGCACGTTGCTGGCAGGAGCGAATGGGGAGAGCAGCACAGTCTGGGGTTAAACATCTGTCCTTGGGCATCACCCTTTTATTACCTGATAGCGTGTGAATGAATGGATCTCAGCTGGATGGGGGACCTGGTAATTCTAAGAGGTCATACTTCTATTTACCCCCATCCATCCACTCCCATCCCCATCCACACCCACCCATCCCCATCCCTGCCCCATCCACTTTATGCACCAGGGCAGAGTGAGTTTAAAAGGCACCATTCTGACTTTGGAGCCATTTACACCCACGAAACATGCACTGGGGTAAAGGGTAATACAAGGCACAGGGCAATAGAGACTAAGGAACAAGGGCCACATCCTCAGCGGGTGTAAATCTAATTGAAGCCAATGACCTTATGCTGATTTACACCCGCTCAGGATATAGCCCCCTGACTTCAATGGAGCAACCCCTGGTTTACACCCACATCAGTGGAGAATTGGGTCTATTGACTCAGATGCTTTTGCATGTTAGAGCTACATTGTTAACATCGGTGCCCTGTACTGTCTTTGCTCACGGGAGTGTAGCTCTTGATGGTGACTTGTGCAATGGTCACGCCTGTGGTGAGATCTGGGCTGCATCATTCCATGTCACTGCAGGAGTGGGGACAACTCAAAATTAAATAGGAGCCTCGTAATCCCTGGCCACACTCATGAGCCATTCCATCAGTCGCTACCACCGCTCCCTTCACGGCTGCCACCAGAACCCAGTGGGAGGTGTATTAATGACATCACTTTATCTTCCGGTAACAAGCCCCATTAGCACATTTGCACTGTAACATGAAATATTAACAACACTTTGCATTTATGTAGTGTCGTTCTCTGGCTGAAGTCCCAGCATGAATCAAGTAAGGCTCCTGAATCCCCTAGAAGGTGGGTGAACTTTACCACCCTCAAGTTTCTGATGGGTACGTTGAGGCACAGAACAAATGAGTTATCCCACCGAGATAACCCACTGAAGTAGCCCTGAGCAGGACTAGAACTTATGGATCCAGTATTTACACCTATGCAGAATGGGTGTAAAATGCTACCAGATCAGGATGGGAAGGTCCAGTCCTCAGTGGATGTAAATCAGAGTAGCTCCATTGGTTACAATCAGCAAGTCAGAAGAGAGTTGGGTAGCACTGACCTGTTAAACTAAGCCATCCGGCCAAGAGCAACATGATGATCTATTGATGTGACGCCAGTTTACACCAGCTGACCCATGGTGTTTTGCACGAACGTCGAACCGATATAAATGATCATCCAAAGCGCAAGGCAGATGATCCCTGCAGATCCCGTCACCTTTCCCTGCAGACTTAGGCAGGACGTGGTGGGTGGTCCAGAGCTTTGGGTATTAGGCGGAGACCTTCAGAGCCCAGGTCAGGCTCTGACTCAGGCCGCGTAGACTCTCCATCTGGGACCCATGCTTGGAAACCTGGGGCAAGGTCTCAGGGTCCAGGCTCCAGCCCCAGCGCAGACGTCTACTCTGCTACATTCAGCCCTGCGGCGCACGTCCTCCATCCCCTTGTCAGCTGCCCCGGGCTCTGAGACTTCACTGCCGCAGAGTGTCAGTTCGCTGGGTAAACGCGCCCTTCGTCTGACTGGCCTGAGCTCCCCGTTGAGAAAGGAGGGTTCCCGCTCTGCCCTGTCCCACAGGGGTGCTGTGGGGTGACTGTGAGGTGCTGAGTCACCATGCTAGGCACAGGACTGGAGGAACTGGGAATTAGGCCTGGTTGTTTTATGCTCTGCAAAGGACCGGAAGCCACATCTGTTGCTGGGATGCTGACAATGTTCCCGTCTCTGTCGTGAGGCACTGAGATATACGCGACGGTAACGTGGGCGCTGGGGGGAAGGACCTTGTCTGGGACTGCTGACAAAGAAAGCACCAGCAACGTTCCCAGGGACCATGGCTAGCAGGCTGGGATGGGATCAGGCCAGATCCAGTCTGTATCAAAGGTACCGAAGCAGGTACGTCCCCTACCAGCCCTTCCCTGGGCCTGCCTCTCACTGGGACCCACCTTCAATGCCAACGTAGACAGCTGCCCAGAAACCTTCTCCTCAGGCAGCGAATGCTGCTGTTGAGCCTGCACGGGCGCCGGGCTGGAGCCAAGTGGCGCATTGAAGTGGCAGTTGCCAATGAGCAAAACCCAACAGGCCTGCCCCTGCCACATCCAGGGGAGTTTGGGAAGGGCCAGAGGCCCCGCCAAGAGAGAAGCGGGTCTGGTTCAGACCTGGCCAGACTCCCACAGGCTGGCAGTTAATTACAACAGCCCACAGGAGCGGTTAGCTCTGAGAACCTTGGACAATTAGGCCCAGGGTGTCTCAAGGTTTCTCTGGTCCCCATGACCACAGACTACGGCTTTAACTTCTCAACGCCAGCGCTATGAGAGACGGGTGACGGGCTGCCACAGTAGCAATGGCAGACAGGAAACAATCCAGATCTCTTGATTCCCAGGCCAGTCCCTTCACAAGCCTGACCCTTCTCCTTCAGCCAGGTGCTCACAAACTGAAGCACCCCCAAAATCAGTGGCCATTTTTCAAGTTGTTAACCTGGACATCCGTGCCTCAGTTTACCCATCTGTAAAGCAGAGGCAACAACAAACCCAATCCTCCTCAAGGGGATAAATGGGGGGAGGGTTACTTCAGGCCAGATCACGAGCCTCTTTCTCCCACTGTAGTGTTGCCTCTCACCCGAGCAGCCCCACGGACTTCAATGGAATCAAGCAACTGCTTTCTGCTGGCTGGGGAGTGGGAGTGGGGAGGGGGAAAATCACAATCCCGTTTGCAAAAAGCTTTGAGATCCTCAGATGGAAGTCGCCATGGAAACGCCAACATGATGATGTCAGCGTGGCTCGTGTTTCTGTTGCAACGTTTTTCAAGTTGAAAAAACACCAAGTCGTTTTCAGGGCAAGTCCGTCACTGGGTTCCAACGAGCTCGAGTGATTATTACATCATGGATGGAGTGCAAATGGAAACTCCCGTTTCTCAGCGAGGAGGAGCCAGAGGCATTGCCAGGTGATATTTCAAGATTTCTAAATCCCCATGTCAATGGACCCTGCTATTTTGGCTGCCCAGTGCAAACCAAGACCAAATGTGTTGCCGGCCTGTGTTCTTTATAATTGATCCAGAAGCATTTCCACTTGGGGATACCATGTTGACACCCGCAGAGCTGAGAAAGTGACCTTGACTACCGCACAAGGCATCACGTGTTGTGGCTAATTAAACTGTGGCAGCTGCAAAGTTACAACCTTGTTGTGCTGATCTGTGCATCCAGCTGCCGTTCTTTATGAACTGTGGCCTCTACTAGACAGAAGGAGGGCCAGATCCTCAGCTGGTGTAAATCAGTGTAGCCTCAGCGACTTCACACTGTGTGTGTGTCCATCAGTCTGTCTGTCCCTCTCAAGTGCCTGACTTCGGTGGGCCTACCGATCGGGTCTCTAGTGTATTTGAAATACAGAATCACCCCGTTCAGAGAACATTTGGGGAGCTGACATCCGCAGATCCTCTCTCTTCAATACAAGTTTGCCTAACAATTGAAGACCTGATCCAAAAAAGTCAGTGGGTTGGAATCAGACCCCCAAAGCCTAACTCTGCACCACTGCATTCAATATCTGCCCCTTCCACACTCCAGCCTTCTGGACCTCAGCACATCCTCCTACCTTGGTGATGTCCTGGCTGCATCTGCAGAGCTTTGGATTTCCTTTCATCCCGCCCTTAGTCGCACCAACGGGCCCCGCACTGAGAGCGGAGCCCCATTGCAGTTAGGACCAGACAGTCAGAGACAGACAGGCCATGCTCTAAAGAGCTTATAATCTAAACAGGCAAAGGGGAAACAGAGGCATAGAATGGAAAGTGACTTGCTCAATGCCCTCTGGCAGAGCCAGGAAGAGTAGGGTTTGCACCAGTTTATTAGGGTTCAGAATTGGTAGGGTTGCCAATTGTCTAATCGCACAAACACAAACACCCTTGTCCCGTCCCCTGTCTTACCCCTTCCCCAAGGCCATGCCCCTCGCTCACTCCAAGGGTTCCTTGGAACTCAGCCCTGGGAAGTCCCTGGGTTAGAACAGAGAAGCAAAGCGGACATAGTCCACCCAGTCAAGCTGTTGTGGGGTCCATTTGTGGCTCCCTCCCACCGTCTCTTTGTCTGTCCCCAGTGAGAGCAGCTAAGTCTGTCCACAAGCCAGCTCGTATCCCAGTTACTTGGCTCCTTTCCACCCAGTCTTCCCCTGGCAGAGCCCTCTGAATTCACATGTTCTACCTGCCAGACTCTTTAGGGCTCCCACTGTCTTTTCGGATCCTCCATTGGTGTGGGTCGGTTTCACGCAGTCCTTGAATGACCCATTCATTCCAGTCCAGACAGTTCTGTGCCACACTGCTTGTCTCCGGCTCTGGCCCAGAATCATTCTACCCCTTTTGCGCTCACTGGGCAGCAATCCTCAGTCATGCAAGTCACTGCCAGGCGTCTCATTCAGAAAAATATTACAGAAAATCCCCACGTCATCACACTAAGTGAATGAAAGACAGAGAAAGACCAGATAGGAGCAAAAAGAAAAGGGCTGATTGAGTCCAGACTCAAAGCAGACGGGCTAGATCTGGAGTCATGAGCTACCTACGTGTTTTATTGTATTTTCCCCTTTTGCGCTATCCATCAACAACGTTTTGGGATTGTTGGCCTGCCAGGTCAGAGATGCTTTGAGTGCTGCGTTCTTTCCACTGCTTTCCCCCAGGTGAGGGCTAGAGGGCTTGGGCTGGGGTTTCTTCTCCAGCTGCTCCGGCAGAAGGAAGGAAATCATGATGGGGGTGTAGATTTATTAGTAGTTATTACTGCAGGTGAGTTGGCAGGCCATCTGAGAGCGATGAAAAGGGCATCCTTCATCTCCATTACGGCACAGAGAGTTTGGCTTAAATCATAGCGCCGACCTCTGGAACAAAGCGCTGATCTCACCGGTAGACAAACCAGTCACTTCATTCGCTTTTGTTAGCCCATCGGTGACTGCAAAGTGTTAGTCCCGATACATGGGCAAATGTGCCGCAGTTCAGATTCGGAGAACCCCCACAGGAAACCTTGCAGCTATCCATAGTTTCAGCGGCCAGGGAGCTCTGCTGGAATATTCTCTAACACGTAGGATAAGAAATGGGAACGGAGATGACGCTGCAAGGGAGGGCGGGTTGCTGATGTATTTCTGAAGGGCTGCGTTACAGGAGTGCACTACGAGAGAGAGGAGGCCCGTGGAAGTGTAGCTGGTTAATAAATACAGTGCTGATAGCTGGGGCTTGAGAAGATGCAGCGTTGCTCCTGGGTTTTGCAGAAGCGGGACAACTTCCATGCTCTACAAATGGCTGCTTCTGTGCAGCTAACCAGTCACAGCATCCCATGAGAATGAGTCCCGCTGTCCATTCATGTGGTATCCCTCAGCAGCACTAATACTGGTAAAGGATGCTAGCTCCATTAGTTGCTGAACAGTTTGATTCCACCCAGAAGAGGGCCCTGATCCATGCACACGCTACAAGAGTTTACCCTCCAATATTATGTCACTTGCTCTTTAAGGTCCCAGTCTAGCGCCTCTCAAGCACAAATGATCAAAACGCCAGTTCAGACTTCCAGTGAGTTAAACATATCGAACCAGGTGCCCGGTGTGGGTAAGTCAGCATAGTTCCATGGGAATCCATGGGCCGGATCCTTACATTGACACAGAGCCACTGACATTAATGGCACACTGATAATTTACACCATCCAAAGAACTGTCCCATGCGTTGGAAAATGAAAATGAGCAGTTTTGGGGCAGGAAATGGGATGTCTTGGAGAGAGGTCTAGGAAGCAAGTGTTGATGGACTCCCTATCGTTAAAGATCACAATGCAGCATCCTCTGGACAGTCACAGCCTTGGCACTGGAGTGACTTCTCTTGCGGGATGGGAAGAAGAAGAGCAGGAAATGCTGCTGTCTGCAAATTCTCACCCCAAGCCAACTCACAGCGAAGGGAACACGGAGAGGTCTAAAATTAAACGAAAGGTAGGATGGAGAATACACAAAAGTGCTAACAAGCAAGACAGCAATTAAATGAGCTCTGCCGCAACAGCAAGATGAAGGGAGAGTGCTAATTAGGAAGAGACCCACCGCTCCACCAGCTGAGAACAGCCAGGCCATGTTGGCCGAGGATGTTGCTGAAATCCTGAAAGGTGATTGGGAGAGAACCTGACCTGGATCCAAGAAGGGTGTCAAGGAGGTTTGCAAGCCTGGTGTCTTCTTATTCATGTTACTGTAGGACCTACAGAATGAGCAGGGCCCCAGCATGCTAGACACTGCACACATATATATAGTAAGAGACAATCCCTGCTGAACGTAAAGAGCCTGCAATCTAAAGAGATAAAGAGTAGGAGGGGAAACTGAGGCACAGAGCAGTGCAGTGACTTGCCCAAGGCCACACAGTGAGTCAGTGGCAATGCCAGGAATAGACCACAAGTGTCCTGGCATCTGCCCTCCTGCACCATAGCCCCTAAAGGAAATACATGCTGGTGGGACAACACTGGCCTGCTTTGGAATGTTTCTGGATCAAACTGCACCAGTACATGTTGCACTAATGCAAGCTGTTTACATTAGGGGTTTGCACCGATGCAAATTTCCTTGATGTAGACAAGGCCGTAGTTTGCAGCTGAAACAATCGGCACCAGTTTAGTGGATTTTTTAGTACAAGCTCGTCTTCAAGGACTCTCTGGATAACAGCGGAGACGAACTATCCGGGTGCAGGCTGGTAGCGACTATCTAATATACCCAGGCTCAATTTATCTGCTAATATTTATAATTGTGGCTGCAGGAAGCAACCACATTTCTGTTGAGAGCTCAATAAATCATGGAATCAAACCAACTCTACGGAAGGTTTTGCTACCGAGGAAATAAATTTGTGCAGCAAGTGGTAGCAGGGGATGCGGACGGGGCAGAGGGATCCTAAATCAGGGCAACTGGTGCCTGTGAATGTGCCAAGGGACTCATCATGCAGGGAGCGTGTTGCAAAATCAAACGCTAGATCAAAAGGCGAGAACGCTGCCCTGGGGAACGCTCATCTGCATTCAGGCAGCAGCGGGAGGAGGGTACGGGAGTATCACTTGAATATCTTAGGGTTTGTCTACACTTAGCAGCAGCATGCAGAGTGCAGACATCACATGCCCAACCAGCATGGGTATAAATACCAGTGTAGACAGTTAGTACATTCTTCAACCCTCAGGGTATATATGCTGCATGGCTTTCTTCTGGCCCAAGCCCTGCTCCCATGTCTACACTGCTCAGTGTCCCGCTGCCAAGAGCCTTTCCCCCTCCCAGGGAAAGTCTCTGGCAGCAGGAAAACCATTGGAAATTTTCTCAGTCATGGACCAAATTCAACAGTGACCCAAACTGCTGCATCAGCTAAAAAAAAAGGGTGGGGTATTTAGTCTGTGAAACTGGTGTAAGAGCTATGTATTGTTATTAGTCAAGAAAGAGGCAGCTCCTCTACCACCCTGAAAAGTCTGTGTTGGGGGGTGGGGGTGGGGGGGCACAAGGTATAGCCACACCCCAGCTGCTCAGCCCTTGGCCTCTCTGTTAAGATCATTCTGAAGGGGATCAGCTGTTGCCCATGGGAAGTGCACCAATTATTTCCAATGGGTTGTGTCACAGAATAGCCCCCTTGCCAGCAACATCCTGAGCTCACTGCTGACCTTGGCTCCAATCGAATGGGTGACCTGCAGGTCAGAGTCTTTATATCCCATTACCAGCCTGAGTCGGCTCAGGCCCCTGGCAAGTGATGTTATTTTGGAACAGCAGCTAAATGGGAAAGAGGTTGTGCTCCCAATCCACCAGCAATAGGACAGGGCAATGCATTGCTGAGTGATTTCGCCTCAGGTGATGTTGGAGTTATGAGACATGGGGCTGAATGACTTTAATCACCCCAGACATGCCATTGTTTCCTTGTCCTCCATCCTACCCAAGGGGCTGAATTTTATTGCCGAATGGAAATTCTATAGCACATAATCAAGTCAGACCTGTGCTCCTGCCAGGTATTACTCCTGCCGGTTCAATTGCTCATAATGAGCCAGAAAGCACCACTGGGATTCTAAAACCATCTTATAATAAACAAGAACTGATGCCCTAAATAAAATAAAGTAATATCAGGTCAGTGTCTGTCCTGGAGAGATGCTAGATGTAATCAGAAACTCCTCAGTTCTGGGAGGAGGGGGAAGGCCTTGAACTGCCCTCTCTCTCCCAGCATAGTCTGGTAAAGGAAGGCAGAAAAGTCAGGAGGACAGAGCAGAAAATGCCTTTGATGGGGGAAGGGTTACAATGCCCATAACAACCTTCGCTCTGAAAGTACCATCCTGCAACGCCCCATCTCTCTGGATTCCAGTGGCCTAGGTGTTGTCTTTTCCCAGATCTGCATGGAGATCTGGCATGGTAATTTCAGGAAAACAATTCAACTTGCTGTAGTTAGACACCTTGATTTAGCCAACAGAATAGGGGCTTTAGGTGCCAAATTCTTCTAAGGAGGTTGCCTTGGAAGCCTGTTCCAGAGCTGAACTACCCCTAGAGTTGGAAAGATTTTCTTAACATCTAACCTAAACCTCCCTTGCTGTCGGTTAAACCCCTTGCTGCTTGTCCTACCTTCAGCGGACATGGAAACAATGGATTCCTGTCACCTTTATACCAGCCGTTAACAGATTTGAGGACTGTTACTGGGTCCCCCTCCTTACTCTTCTTTTCTCAAGACTGAACATGCCCTATTTTTTCAACCCTTTAATCATCCTTAAAGGAAATTGCTCAGACAAGACCCAATCAGCACCCTCAGCTTCCAGAATGCAGTTAACAGTAAAAATATAGGGGGAGACTAGCAGAGACCTCACCCCCTGGAACATCCTTCATTAAGCCAAGTGCCATCGATTGCTTTCAAATCCAACCCCATCTGGGGATGGGCAAATGCCGCCCATTGCCAGCAGGTGCCCGTCTCCCAGGAAGCAGCAAACCAGCAGGAGTCTCTTTTGATGAGCCCAGGATGATGGTTCTTTGAACTAATTGCCCACAACCAACCCAGTGCCTTTCTAACCAGGCATCTGGTAGGTTCCTAGTTAAACTGTGGCCGGGGCAGCCCCGCAAAGGCAGATTGCAATAGAGGGGCTTGGTGGTCCAGTTGTCCTGGCCTGGAATGTTTACTCAGCAGGTGCCGGCCAGGGACAAGCTTTGCATCCCAAAGTCTGAACTGCGCCAGAGGCAGCGTTTAGCAGCAGACTCCAAATAGCTCTGTGCTGTGACAATACTACAGCCTTCCAATAGAGCCTAGTACAGCAGGCGGGGTAGATGGATGGGTCTGTCAAACCCGCACGGCTGGGAGGGAACGCGACAGGGCAGCAGCCCGCTTTGGCCTGTAAATATTGCTGTTGGTTTTCAGTCACACGTCCTCCCTCGCTGGGCCAATGGAGACCAACAAGGCTGCTGTGCCCACAGCCCCTTGCAGCCTGGTTTCAGCTCAGCGAGTGCTACTGCAAAGCCGCCAGGGCTCTGCCTTCCCAGGACAGCCCCTGTCTGAGTGCTGGATGCTAATGCAACAAACCGGGTACCCCCGTACCTAGTCTCCAGGACTAATAACTGCACGTGGCTGGGGATGAAGCTGATTGTATCAGTTAAAGGGAACGCAGCACTTCCTCCTGTCTCCCCGTCTTAGAGTGACCAGATGTCCTGATTTTACAGGGACAGTCTCAATTTTTAGGTCTTTTTCTTCTATAGGCTCCTATTACCCCCAATCCTTTGTCCCGATTTTTCAGACTTGTTTTCTGGTCACCCTATCCCGTCTCCAACCCTGCCTGCACCCCTCACTCCCATTTCACTCAGTAAGGCCATTAGAGAGACGTCTTCCTATGGGTTATCAGTGTCTCCTGATGGTTCTTTGGTTTCATATTTATCCATCCGTCTGTCCATCCATTCCTCAGTATCGATCTATCTTAGATGCTCTAGATCAGTGGTTCTCTACCTTGCCAGATGACTGTACCCCTCCTTTCAGGAGTCTGATTTGTCCTGCCTACCCCCAAGTTTCACCTCACTTAAAAACAACTTGCTTAGAAAATCAGACATGAAAGCGTCCCAGCCCCACCGTTATTGAACAATGGAAGACTCTCTCATTTTTACCATATGATTATAAAATAAATCAATTTGAATATAAATATTGTAATTACACATCAGTGAATAGTTTATAGAGCAGTATAAACAAGTCATTGTCTGTATGAAATTTTAGTTTGTACTGACTTCGCTGCTGCCTTTTATGTAGCTTGTAAAACTAGGCAAATATCTAGATGAGCTGATGTACCCCAGGAAAACCTCTGCATACCCCCAGAGGTACATGTACACCTGGTTGAGAACCACTGCTCTATATCTTTCCATCTCTATCAGGATCAATCCATCCATCTGTCTACGTAGCACTCTCACTGGTTGGGCATTTATATTGCACTCATTAATTATGTACCTTGCTGTAGCATCCAAAGGCCCCAGTGATGATTAGGGCCCATTGTCCTCGGAGTTGTACAAATGCCCAGGAAGACACTGCCTCTGCCACAAAAAGCTTACAGTCTAAATGACCAAAAAACAAACCAAAAGCCCCTACCCAGTCCAAGGCTGCAGGGTATCCAAGCAAAGGGACCAGAGTGAGGAGCGACACGTCATGGTTTGCTCTCACATCCCCTCCCTCTTGATTAATGGACATAATCCAGTGATTTCATGCCTGCCTGCATGTCAATCTTGCCTACTGTTCTGAGATAATACAGTGATGCCTTTTCCTTCCATTCAGTGGAACCCGAACCCGAACAGAACTTGACTGTTATTTTAGCTGCACCGTTTTGCCCATTCCTTGGTGGTGGGGAAAGAAAGATGTCAACTGACACATTTCCATTTGGGCTCTCTGTGCCTCTCTAGCAGGCCCAAGGATGTCCGTAGAGGCTAGGATCAGCAGGGTTTTAGTCTCTTTCGATGGCTTCCCGTCACCTGTCATCCCTCCGCCGCACTTAGCTAATCAAAGGACAGCATCTCCCCTCCTGCACGTTTCCAGATCAACTCCCAAGGCCCAGCTGAGCTGACTTCTACGTTTTGTCTCCTCACAGAAAGCCAAACAGCTGCAATATTGCCGTTCCCTTCACTCCACGCCTGCCCCAGTCCCCTAGAACACCTCTTCCCTCTGTAGTGTCAGCAGGTGGATGTCACATCATCATTTTCAGCCCATCAAATGCCTTCAGATCCTGAATTCCATAAGCCGCCTCAAAGCCTCGCTACACTCTGGCAAAGAGACAACGCGAAGCTTTGTGTTTATTTCTACACGTTCCAGGTGAGATCAGCAGAGATCAGACCAATGTTTTCAAACCCGGCCTCCCAAGCCACTCAAACTTCGGATACCCGAATGCGATGCAGTAGTCTCCCACGCTGAGCCCACCCGTCAGCAAAACAGCACCAAGGACAGCTAGCTCAGGTCAGTGGACTCAGGCTCATGGGCTTTGGGCTGTGGGCACAGGTGCCAACTTTGTCCTTGCCCTGGGGGTGGTGCTCGAACCCTGCTCTGCCCCAGGCTCTGCTCCCACTCCCCACCTTCCCCCAAGCCTCCATCCCCGCCCCACCTCTTCCCGCCCCTCCCCCAGCACCCCCCCCTCACTCCTCCCCACTCCCTCCCAGCACCTTTAAACAGCTGATCCGCAGCAGGTGGGAGGCACTGGGGAGGGAGAGGTGCTGATCAGCAGGGCTGCTGGCAGGTGGGAGGGGAAGGAGAGGAGCTGATAGGGAGGCTGCTGACCATGGATACTCCAGCCCTGGAGCACCCAGGGCCTCAGCGCCTATGGCTGGGAGGCATAAAACCATGATGCAGATGGGTGTGCTGGGAGCCCAGGGTATGAGACCCCACGAGGAGGGAGAGTCTCCAGCCCAAGCCCAGATGTCTATTTTTAGATGGCAATTTTTAGCAATTTTTGTCTATTTAGATGGCATTTTTAGCCCCTCAGATTGAGCCCCGAGAGTCCGAGTCAGCTGCTCCAGGCCCTGAGGCTTGGTGCCATGAGTTATTTATTGCCATGTAGACAAGCCGTAGTTCCCTCCTCTGAACACTATCCCCGGATTGATCGATCTATTGCGATATTAGTTCTCCCCATCAAGGATTTCCCATTCAGCTCCTGGAAAATGAGCCAGGGAAACAAAGGCCGTTTGAATGTCAAACACGCAAACTGGAGATGGATTCTTAGCAGAATTAATACAGCCGCGGATAACAATAACCTTTTAAAGCAAGATGCAGTGGGTATCAGCAGAGGCCTCTTTATAACCTAGCTGGGCCTCTACCGTTCCCTGTTCTCCTCCTAATTCCTTTATCAGCTTTCTTCAGAAGCTCTGTGTTGTCCCTCTGCCAATCCTGTCCTGCTGCTTTCTTCAGTTTGACACCATTTATCCCCAGCCAGGAGTGCAAGTTTTCCAGAGTATCTCGTTGCACAGGGGCCTACAATGTACTTCACTGGAGAAAGTATCTTCCCTTCCCACAAAAGGATCAGGCTTTAATCTTCCCCAAAAGAAAACAGGGTGATTGATGCTTTTATAGTGCCCAGAGACAGAGATCTGGGTTTCTGTAACCATGACTTAGTGGGTCACAATTGAGGATGCCAAATTCAGGACAAACTGCTGAGAAATAGGGTAGATACATGCCAAGACTGGCGGCTAATCCCCCATGCGATATACCAAACCTGCAACCAAGGTAAACTTCTGTTTCACCACACTTACTAATGAGTTGTAGTAAAAGCAGTTTCCTCAGGCCTACCAGTTCTTATATTACCACCAAAACCACTGGATTTAAAGGTGAGTGGTTCTTTACAACCAGTCTTATCAAATAATGTGGTCTTCTGATCCCAAAGGACCAGCCACACACCCCGGTCAATATATAACTTAGATCTTACCCAAAAATGGTTTTCCCACCCAGCATGGATTTCTGAAATTCGGTACATTTTTTCCACCCTGAATCAGGACAAAGAGTCAAAATCTTGACTTTTTCCACAAGGCGACAAACTAAAGAATTCAGTTTAGGTCAATCAAAATGTTTAATTTTGATTTCAGCTTCTTTTTTTAAACTTTTTTTTTCTAGTATAAAGTAAATTTCTAAACAAAAAGTTCTTTAGAGCCAAAAAGTGAAACTTTGTTTTAAAAAATATCAAAACAGGACATTTCAATAATTTCAAAACATCTTTTTCAACAGTTTTCGAGGTGTGAAATTCATCAAAATTGTCTCTTCCCCATAAACAGTTTTGGTTTCAATTCATACGAACTTTTGGGCAAAAACAAAACACCTTTTGCCAGTCAATTCCCATCCACATCTAGCTGGTGGGGATGTTTTAGGACAAATCTACCTGTTGCCAGTTTTACCCTTCGGGAGAAGCTATCCAATACCATGGGGGCCAGCCAGTCAGTTCCAGGAGATTGTGAGCTCACTGGAGCTAGGCATATGCTGCAATTTGCTCTATGCTCTGGTCCGTTCTCTGCACAGTTCAGTTCTCATTATACACCTCAGCCCACAGCTAATACAGTGTAGAACAAGAAAGGTTCCAGAGCATCCCCAGATGATCCTAATCAACTCATCACATCTTAAGGACATTTATAGCTAAGAGCAGCAGTCATGCTGGGTCCCCCCATCCATCCCATGCCACAAGGCAGCTTGCACTGATACCAGTGTCGCGGGATCTCCCGTTAGCTGATTGGAATGCTTCCCAGCTGGTCTCATTGACAGGCTGGCTTGCATCAGGGGAAGTGGCTGAGGCATCCCCATACAGAGAGGCTTGGATTTCCTCAGCGGCATTTGACAAGGCACTTGATGAAGAAAGGGATGCGGGTGTGCGGTCTGACACACCCTTGGTGTGTGCACCCTGCGGTGCCAGTCTGGGCTGGCAAAGCAAAGACGACTAAGCTCTATTCCAGCTGTTTGAAGCCAGTTACTACAGGAAGATGCTTTAGGTTGAATTTATCCTGCTGACTGCAGCTCTGCATTTGGCTTTCGGTCTGGGTGAAGCTCCAGGTCATCTCTCAAAATGTCCTCACCTGACCCTCCGACCCATCCGATCACCACGTGTTAGGAACCGGCTTCCTAGAAGAGGGAATGCACTTTAATACCAGGGGACCCTGATGAACCACAAGGGGGCTGGACTCAAGTCCTGATTAGGTCTCATCTGTCAGATGGCACCTCTAGCGGCAGCGCTGTTGCCTCTCACTGTGGTGATACCAACCCCGAAGGCAGAGCAGCGCCCGCTACAGACTGGCCAGTGCCACTACTTGCCCCACTCTAAGGTCTCCTACCCAAGTTCTTGGCTCTGTTTGGTTTGTGGGACCTCCGACCTTCCGTACAAATCGGATTGTGCCCATATCTGCCCTTCCTTTCTCAGAAATCTCGTGCTTGACCTTTTTTTCCCTCCTCCACCTTGATAGGAGGAAGCTGCGCCATGTGATCTGCTAGAAGCTACACTGCGGTGCTTGAACAGGGACCCGAGATCACCCTGGGTGACTTACTGCTCCACCTGATGGCTAGTGCCACTTGGCAACGAGGCTGCAGAGTCAATAAAATAGTTATAAAGCGCACCGGACATTTCATAAAGGTCAAGTCATCACCCTGCCTCGCTTCCGAATGCAAGACCTGGGAAGGCTGCTACTCTGACCTCTGGTCTAGCCAGGGAGATCTCACTCCACAGCCTGTATTTATGAGGACATTTATTCACCAGAAAATGACATTTGGAGGAGACTCACGTCTTTCACTCACTCGCTCCCTTCTTCGCATAGCTCATTCTTCTTTAAAGAGTAAAGTGAAGAGGAGGAGGAACAGGCTCATCAGATTTCTCCCTGACATCCGCCAATGACGGGCGAGTTCTCTTTGGAATCCCAGAGACGGGGATGACGGGGGTGTTTTGAGCAGAGGGGAAAATACCCTTTGAAAAATCCACGTCTTTCTCTCCCAGCCTCCCTCTGCTTTCTTCTCCAGCTAGATCTTCTCCATCTGGCGCCCACACAGGTGTCTATTCCCCTCTTGCCTCCAGTCTATGTGTCCTCCCACGCCCCTCTGCAAATCCCTCTGCAGCTCCTCTTGCTCCATTGCTGCGGCCCACCTCTCCTGCTCTCTTCCCACCAGCCTGCGCCCAATCCATCCGTTTCCTATATCATCCTCCTTCCTCCAGGCCTGGCCTTGCTGCTCTGGGTCTCGGGTCAGCTGGGTGCAGCACGTCAGAATTCCCAGGCTTCTCTGGCCTCTCCAACCCTTGTGAGTCTACTAGACAGGGCTGGGTCTCTCCAGAGATCTCCCATCCTGTCAGCCTCCCTTGATTTTTCAATGCATCCTTCCCTCTCCCCCAACTAGAAACAAGGAGATAGCAGCTAACTGAACAGAGGATCAGTTCCAGATGTGACTGAAGGTTTGGGTCAGGCAAAATACTGAACTCCTGGAAGCCAAACACCGCCTAGACAGTAGAGAGGGGTGAGAATGTGGATCTGGCTCCTAATCTGAAGTCCGAGACTGGTTTCTCCTCATGGGCCAAACCCTCAGCTGGTATGAATCACTTCAGTGATGTGAATCCAGTGAAGTCAATGGAGCTACACTGATTCACTCCAGCTGATGACTAGGACCGCATGTACTGAGAAACCAGCGTGGACAACTGGACAGTGCATCAGACTGGGACACAGGAGACAGAGATGTCCTTCCTGCCTCTGCCACGGACCTACTGGATGTCCTTGCCCAAGTCACTTCCCCTCTCTATGGCTCAGTTTCCCCTTCTACACTTTGTCTCTTTAGAGTTATAGACTTCAGGGCAGCAGCTGTCTCTTGCACTGATCTCGGTTGGAGTCTCTGGGTCCTACCTTAATATCAATAAATTATGAGATAACGTTCTGGTCCCAAACTGTGGGGGGACAAACATTATCTTAGTCGCCTCCCCACAGCTTATCTGACCTGATCCAGTTTGCTTGTCCTTAGCAGGAGCCAGGGAAGAGCACGCAGCAACCAGCAATCGCTCCATTCCACCAGGATGCCACTGTCCGTGGTGGAAGAGGTTGATTCCCAGTGTTCTTCTTTATAAGTTAGCCTGTAAAATACTTTGGGACCCTTCAAAATTAACACAGGCACAAAACGAGACCAGAGCACGCTCATTCCTCTACCCAGCTCAAACTGAAACGTGGCTCCGTGGTCCAGAGCCACGGATGTCGTTCATGGGAGGCTAGCATGGGGTAGATTTACACTCTAGCTTGCCACAAACTAAGTCTCCACGTGGAATCTGCTGCTGAGCATTAAAAGTTCCTTAAGTGTTCCTGAAGACAAGCTCTGAATCTGTTTTTCCTTTCTACAATCTCTCTACCAACACAGAAGACTCCAGTGCCTCGGATTTTTTTCCATATATTTTACTATGATCGGCTGGTGTTTGTTTTGCTTTCATTTCCTTTGGTGCCCTCCTGTCAAGTCATGTTCATCCGAAAATAAAATCTTGGGTTATTGTCATCTCGGATCTAGATGTCACCCACTCAAGGTTTTTTACTACATCAATTAAGTCTCCAATCTTATCCTTTTTATTGGATTTGATTTTTTTACCCCTGCGGCTGGAGTCATAACTCAGAGCTCTAAAGTTCTGGGATAATCTCTCTCGGTGCCTCACACAGTGAATTTCTTTACGGTCTGCTGACTAGAAGTGAACGCTGCACCAAACGAGTCACCCTGGAGGACTGGATAATTACTGGATTTCCACTGCTGGAAACGGGTGCTAATCTAGTGAAAACAAAGTCTGAGGCACCATTGCACATGTGTGCGCGTGCACATGTGCACGTTCAAGTGATTTTGGAAGCCTCAGTTTTCGTGTACTCCCACTGAGACATATCAAAAGGGGCCCTGTATCCAGAAAGTGCTGAGCACCTTCCCCTCTGACAATAATTTTAAGTGTCAGAAGGGACCATTGTGGTCATCTGGTGTGAGCTCAGAATTTGAAGGAATAGTAATTTTCATATCCACCGCTAGGCTTGTGAAGCCGGGATGTCTGGCATCCTAGTGCAAGAACACCACCGTCACGAGAAACCTCTGACAGCACTTACTCATGTGACTGACCTGAACTAAACCCTGAGTTCGGAACAGCCTCAAACTCCAGGGAAGTTTTTGATCCAGTTGCAAAGCCCGGGGCTGAGGGCCACTCTTAACTGTTAACATGATCCTCCCACGCCCCAGAGTTGGGGACAGGGAAAAATTCAGGCCGGCTCAGAACTGTCCTTGGGTACCACGTGAAATGCCCATGGTTAGCGATGCCTCAACTCTCCCCAGCCACTCAGGTACCAGGTTGGTAGATATTGGATGTCAGAACACTGCTAGCCACCAGAGGTTCTGGTCCCTTGGCTCAGTCATTCCCTTGGGAAGCTTAAATGGTTAAAAGGAGGCCAACAGTTTACAGAAGGTCAGTGTGCTGTCTTTGCTCCTCTGGGACCCTGGATTCAAACCCTGATGCTGGTCAGCCTGGCAGGCTCACCTTAGCATGTGTTTGGGTCCATCAAAGGAACGTTCCAGCCACACGGCTGGACAGAATTGCTGTTGAGAACTAGGGGGCTGCTGCAGCTCAGGACACAGCCTGAGCTGGGAGTGGGGACCCCAGGAGAAGAAAGCAGAGGGTGCCTTAAGTCAGGATTGAGGTGCAACTGCGGAGCTGGGTGGGGGAAGTTTACACACCCTCATCTTGCGTTGCATCAGATTCTAGAAGGCCTTGCTTAAGAGCCCTTCACTTCTGTGGGCACTAAACTCAGCAACTGAAAGGAAGGGAATTTAAAATACCACCCCTCTCCCCACTTTCCAGTAAGCTCCCCATCAGATCCTGGATGACTCTACTCTTTGTAGGCATCAGCCATTTGGATTTTCACTTCAGCCCAGTCCTGGACAGGAGATGCCACATCAGTGGCTGGATCCTCAAGTAGCCAGCCAGCCGCAAAGGAAGAGCTGATCTGGTTACAGTGGCACATGGCATCTTGGGGCAGCGTGGGGCATTGGCCTCTGAGCCCTCGTGAAGTGGCACAGCCGCACTCGGTCTTCACTGAGCGAGGGGAAGCTCAGCCCAGAGAAATACATTCAGCAGAGGCTAGTTATCTGCCAGCACGTGGGAAGAAGAAGAGCCGGATCAAAAGCAGCCTCCCTGCTCTCGAACTCATTGACGGAGAGTCTGGAGTCTTGGCCTCAGGATGCTCCTGGCTTTGGTGAAGTGCGACAGTCGACTGCGGTGTGGCGTGCCAATTACGGCTCATGAGAGAAGAAGGGGCAGGCGCGCCCTGTGCGGGGAAAGAATTAGAGCCAGCCGCCTTTCATCCAGATCCCGCCGTTCACCGCCTGACATTCTCTCTTCTTATCCCTTCTGATAAAGGCGAAACGCTTCCCTCGCCTGTAATTGAGACCTAGAGTTCTGGGAACACGCAGCCGCCAGATCCCAGCGAGCGACTCCAAGAGAACGGCTGGCTGGAGACAAATGGAGCAGGAGGAGCTACCCGCCCAGCTCCTTGACACGTGCTGGAAGGCAGGATCCCGGAAAGGAATCTTTCATGCTCAGAGAACACGCACGTGTCTCTATAGCCAAGCCGCCTCGGACTTCGCACAAGCTTAGGAGAGTCTTGTTCGGTTTATACATGGATGGGGGAAGCGCCAAAACACAGATGCTATGACACGAGCTAGTATGGGGAGTTTGCGCGGAGTCAATATTCCAGCACAGTGCTAGGTGGAGGGGGAGATAAGGGACTGCCAGAGTAAAATCCTGGTGACTTGGCATTAAAAAAAAAATCTCATCGTGTTTTCACAAGAGGAGGGCACTAAATGCAGGTGTCCTGGCTGAATCCTTTTGGGAAAATTACTTCTTGTCCTGAACTCCAGTCCCATCCCATGGGACGTGGACATCTGCCAACTCATTCCCCTTTGCAAGGGGAGAGACAGAGCAACAGGGGCTGGGTTTGCTCCCATTAACTTCCCAAGTCTTTCAGGTATTGAGCCACACGCAGCCAGGGAGCGGAAGCCCCATCCGAAGTCATGTCTGCAAAGGAGGAGCAGGGGACGAGTCCTTGAGAGACAACATCTGCTGCTGCCTTTGTGAGAGAGGCTGAAACCCAGCCCAGGTAATGGAACAAGGAGCAGGAAACTGGACCCATCTCTGTCCATGCAAAACAAAGCCAGTTGGCAGCCAGGGCTTGAGGACCAGGGATGCAGGAACCAGCCATCAAGGATTCAGCTAATTGTGCACCTCCTGCTACATGCAGAGTTCCCAAAGGGGGAATCCCCAAGGAGAAAATTCTACCCTCCATTGCTTTACTTGGATCCGGCCATCTTCCACCCTAACAAGCCACCCTGGTAGGCAGGAGTGATCACAGCACATGTTCCCTGCACTGGTGATGGGATGGAATGTAGCTCTGTGGGGCTACCTGAGGATTCACCTTAGGAAAAAGGAATTCTCAGGTAGTTTCTTCAGTTAGTTCCCCAGATGCTTTTCCATGGCAGGAGTGGGGCAGAGTTTGGCCCACAGTCATACATGGCCAGCCTACGCCTTTCTCACACCTACTGGGCCAGCTCCAGCATGGATGTCAGGCCACCCTTCATCACCTGCTGTCTGGCCCTTTGCACCTCGCTGGCTTGGACAGTGAAAGGAGGCTGGTCAGCTTCACATTCTGTTCCTTGTCAGCGTCTGGGATTCTGGTTGCTCCCATTGATGTGAATGACAAGACCCCTCATTGGCTTCAATAGAGCAAGATCCAAACCCTAATCTCTTGGTCGAGTCCCTTTAAGGCAGACAGTCCAGCCCACACTGAACTGAAGCTAGGATTGAAAACAGGCAGCCTGCTTTTATTAACTGCCTCGGAGACGCATCTTTGCTCCCAAGCCTTTTCTTAACACGTTCTTCAGGGTGGTTTGATACGGTGGCAGGAGTCTTCAACATAACACAGCCACTCAGAGAGGACAGGAGGACTCCGCTGCAGCACTTGGAGGGCTTTGGAATAAATAAGAATCCAGAACAAGTTCACTCTCATCACTTTATTACCCGTCAACTTTTGAACACTGGCTTCGGAGCTGGTCTGCAAGTCCTGGCTTAACGGATAAGAAGGTCTGCCTTCTAGGAGAGGCTGCTCCCAGTTCCTAACTGTGTGGGATCCTGCGCTCTGCCCACTTTAAGGCAAGGATTGATGAGCCTGCAGACGCACAGTTCCACGCTGCTCAATCGGTTACACTGGAGACACTTCGGTGCACTGAGGAGATGCTAAAGTGAAATGGCTACGTGGAGAGGAAAACAGCTGGTTCTCTCATCTGCACAACTCTGAGTGGGTAATTACATAACACTCCTTGCCCGAGGTTCATGCTTGACTGCAATCAATATAACCTTTTAAAATTAATCTAGTTTCTTCCCACACACGCACACAAATATACAGTAGTTGCTGAAATTCCTCCACATCCCTAGCCCTGGGAGGGTATAGCATGGGTCTCCCTATTTTACCAGAGCATTTAAAGAAAAGAGATTTCTGGGTGTCTCATTTTCACTTTTTTGTGCAAGGAGCATTCTAGAAGTGCTGAAGAGTCAGGACTCCTGGGTTCTGTTCCCAGCTCTGCCACTAACATGCTGTTAGAACCCAAAGAAAGCCATTGGCAAAAGGAAAAAAAAGTCAGTGTCGTGCTGTGCCTCAGTTTCCCCATCTATAGGATGGGGATAATAATCCAAACCTACACCACACTGAGCAGTAAAAGGCTTAAATAATCCTGCAGCAAGCCATATCCCTGCAGACTCCCCCTGGTTCGCAGCCTTATTATTTTCATTCCTGGCATATCTTCCAGCCCCTGTCCATCGATGGATGGATCCCTGCCTGCTCCTCTCCAGAGGTGAATGGAAGGGTGAGGGAAATTCTGAAGTCCGCAGTGCAGCACTCCGAGGGCCGGTGTTCAGACACTCCAGGGCTGGGCCCTATATGAATGCCAAGATAAATGTGCACGCACACATCCATCCTCAGCTTTGGCCATATTCCCTACCTTTCCTCGGGCATGGGGAAGAGCGCAGGGCTTGATGTATTGATGGTTAGTGATCTTAGGCAATGGGCAGGTGACGGTATTGAAGTGGGGCCATTGCACCTCCGTACATTGATAGTACCCATGTGGCAAGGAGCTCTGAGGTCGGACACTATTCAAACCCCATTCCTCTTGCAAGCTATTCCAGGGGTAGCTTTGAAGGAGACCAGATGCTCCTCTCCCCCCATGCTGGGCCCCAGAGGAAGGTACCCAGGTGGCTTCTTACACAGGGAAATGACACCGAAGAACTTAACAGAAACAAACATCCAGCCTGTCTCTTGGAAAACAGCTTCCCATCTCCCCGCTTGGAGTCTGCACAGCAAAGTGAAGCGAGGACAAAAAAAGGCTTCCCCTGGCATGTCACTCATTCCTGCCCCACCAGGTGTCCTGAAAACCAAAGCCAAGGAGAAGGGGAATCTGCACAAGCTGAATCACTTTCGTCCACAGACCTCGCTCTCCCCACACGGCAGAAGGGATAGACTGGCTAGTTCACATCTCACTTAAGTAACGGAATGATGATAATTCTAACTCCAAGGGGCTGATCTATAAAGGGTTAACTACTGCATGTGTGTGGCCCCAGCAGCCGTGGGGCATGTGGCAGGGTTACATTGCCACGGTCCTGGGTTTATTCTCACAAATCAGAGTATCCACCGATTAACAATCCTTCATGCTTCCATAACACTTCATCCAATATGATCAGGCCCCACTACAGTCACTAAGGGTCAGAGTCTCTGCATACATTTCTGCTGTGGACATTGAGGGCTGCATGCCAATGCCTCTCATGCATAATTAAGCTGTGAAACTCATTGCCACAAGATATTAGGGAGGTCACAGCTCAGCATAAAGAAACAGAAAGGATTAGATACATACATGAATAATACAAATATCCCCAGGTATGCTAGATAGGATAAAAACTGACACAGAAGATCGGATCTCATTATGAGGGGCTGTTATCTGGATGAAAGGACCCTGTGGTTAGGGCCTGGGTCTCAGAAGACTTGCATTCAATTCCCAGCTCCACCAGCAACTCTCTGCGCAACCTCAGATAAGTCCCTTAGTCTCTATCTGTGCGTCAATTCCCCATCTGCACCAGGAGGATAACAGCACTGCCCTGCCTCCCAGGGTGCTAAGAGAAGGAATCCACTGAAGATTATGAATTGCTCAGATGCTATGGTAATGGAGCTTATATCTACGGTTCTCAGATAAGACTTCATGCTTCAGGACATGCAACTGCCTGGGGTCAGGAGGGAATTTCCCCTGGAGGCAGGTTGTTCTGTAATTGCTTATTAGGGCACAAGGTCTTTTTGCACGTTCCTCTGAAGCCTCTGGCCTCTGCCATAACACTGGGCTGGATGGACTCCCTGAGGCAAGAAACTGGTTTTGTTAAATCGCATGTTCTTTTGTGTGTGTGTGTTAAACCAGGTGGATAAACAGGGGCATTCAGAGGCTCATGGGATGTGCTGGAGGCCACCCAGCAGAGCCAGGAATAGATCCTGGATGACCCAACACTCCTGCTCCAAATATTCTGTTTCCCTTCATGGCTGGGGAAAGCTGCCAGTGGCAAAACTTCAGTCCTAATGAGGCCACTTGGCCAGAAAGCTGAATGCCAAAAATCCAGTGGCACAATTTGCCCCCTGGTCAGCTGTCACGCCCCACACAGGAAGCATCCACACTGCATGATGAACTTGGGTCGGGGGAACGGGGTTTGTGGAGGCGGAGTTTAAGCCCTCGCTTGAGCATCCATGCAGCACTGTAAACCTGGGTTTGCAGTTACTGGAGTGGGTCTCATGGCCGTACTCCCGCCCCCACACCATGCAGACCTTCTGACTCGGGCCTACAGCTTGACCTGTGTCCACACTGCAAAATCACAGCACTTGCACTGCGTTGCACTGGGACTTGGGCACTGATCCACCCCCCTAGTAGGAACCGAGGACTGGGTCCTGAGTGCTGGCTGACCCGAGTCAGACTGATGTATGTGTGGAAGGGAGGCAGGCTTGGGTTCAAACCTGAGTGAGAGCCTGGGTTAGGTGTGCAGTGTAGACGTACCTCTAGAGACCTCTGCATGGCCAGCAGGAGGGGCTGATCTCCAAGTGATTCCCAGCTTTACAGATGGAAGCAGGATTAACACAACTGCAATTCCCTTGCCACTGTGGGACGAAAGCCACTCAGCCGTCATGGCAAGGAAGGAGGGCCTTGCTGCTGTTTTCAAATCAGAACCCAAAGTGCTGGACCTCGCTTACCTTCTCACCGTCTTCTCTAGGGGGACTGCCCCCAGCAAAGCACCTCCCATTACTTCATGCCCTAGCGTGCAGCCATGTTCCGGGCGACGGACACAGCAGATGTGGTTGGGACATGAGTGTTCTAGTTTTTGAGTCTTTCCTGCTCTGACAGCCATCCAGTTCACGTACAAGCTCTAAAGCAAGGAAAGGGTAAACCAGAGCTGATGAATTGCTCGGGAAAGGGTGAAAGGCCCAATTTACACAGAACTGATTTCCCTTTTACTTGAAAACAGGGTTTGTTTGTCCCCCTCACCCTTCTGCCAAAGAAGGCCTCCCTCTCTACCCAGCACAGAGAAAGCCCCTGAGAATGTTAATGACGAGATTTCGAGAGCATTGGGGAGGGAACAAAAAGAGATGCTGACATCAAGAGAAAAATGATCTAATAATCTCCCACTCCTGGAATGTGTTGACGTGCCAGGGGATGGCTCTGGGCTGCGATATAAAGGGACGTGCCGTTGAGTAGTTTATCCCCACACCTACATTTGTAAAATAAAATAAATAAATAATTAAGTAGGGGCAGAAGAAGGGATTTTTCACCAAGCCTAATATGCAGAGAGGGGTTTTCATGTTGCCCGTAAAAGTGAATTTACAGTGACATTAAAACGGTATCGTCAAACCCAAGTGATCCAAAATCAGGAGTCAGGTCTCCAAAACATCAGGAGATTGACTAAATAAATGAATAAAAAAAATCCAGCTATTTTGCAACTCTCTGTTCTCAAGTGCTAACCATAGCAACGTGCCGAGAGGCTGGTTTTTAAATAATTTATTGCTGAATCCCAGACATCACCTTTTCCCCCTCCTCACGTCTGCTGGAGACCCCAGTGAGATCAGTATAGTGGAGACGGCGCTCTAGCCCCTTAGAGGAGGAGGATAGTCACCCTTCTTCTATCCCCTGCACCCCAGCCTCTCGCCCACGCACAAGGCCGCCCCACAAACAGCTGCAGAAGGCTGCCACATGTGAGAGGCTCAACAGCTCAGCTGGACCTGGAGAAGAGAGCGCAGGGACCTGCACCAATGCACATTTCCTTCCCAGGGCACGGCTGGAAACACTGCGAGGCAGGTGGGGTGTCAGCCACGCTCAAATGGCAGCCAGGCCATGCTCTGGAAATTGAGGGGGGCAGGCTGAGCCCAGGGACGGGGCAGGGATGGGAGAGGAATAGGAGCAGGGAAGTCAGTTTCAGCAGCAGCAGAAGGACCATCAGGGCCAGGAGGCGGCTCCATATTGCTGCTAACGAATGCAGCACGGCATCAGTTGGCAGAGTTGTTGGGAACGGCCGGCACCCTGAGTGGAACAGCTGCTTGGCTTGTAAACTCTCCATTCATTACCAACAGGGCACCCGCCTCTGATGAGCCCACATCTGTCAGGTCTGCTCACTGGGCTGCGGCTGGGGGTAGATAAGTGGCAGCTTATTAAATACATGAAGATCTAAACCATGGAAGGAACAATCTGTTTGCAAACAGATTGAGAGAGGGACCCTCCAGAAGATGCTGCATAGGACTCAAGATTTCAGTTGGATACAGGAGCCAGCCAAGCTTGGGGGAAAGGAATTTAGAGAAGACTGGATTGTAGGGACGGAAGCCTCTTGGGTAACAAATAGTCCAAGGGATAGAAAGTGCTTGCAGTGAATGCAACGCAAGAAGTTTCATCAACAGCGGAAGGAAGGGTGGAGAGAGACTGTGGGTGTATGTTACAGCTGTAGGCCGTGTTTGGATCTAGGTTAGATTTAGAGTCAGGGGCTTGGGGTTCCAGACTGAACCTGAGAAAGAGTTCCCTAGTGCCCAAGTCTCGCATGGATTTTGGACCCCAGCTGGAGGAAGTTTTGTGAAGGCAGCTGTTTGAGATTTTTTGGCTACGCTGGGCCACAGCTGAAGGAAGCTAGGAAAAACCGCTCTTTCTGGGTTTGGATCTCAAGCTGGCCAGAGTTTAAATTAGCTACCAGTGATCGAACCAAAGTAGGAACGTTTGTGTACAAACCGGTACAAATGGTCCTGTCTGTAGCTGACTAAGGGCTGACCTGGTTTCCCCACCCACCCCGGCCTATGTAATGCAAGGAGCTTCTTTTCTCTCTTCTGTGAGCTCCTGGCCCAATCAGAGGCCAGGTTTCCCCTAGAAGGGAGCGTGCCTTTCCGGACTCTGGAGCGGATGGAGAATTGGAAGGTGCATGTGGATGGGATCTTCACCTGCTGAGAGCGCCAGTATTAGCCCATTTTACAGAGGAGAACCTGAGGCACCAAGAGGCCAACCTTTCCTTCCTGAAGTTGCAGGGGCCTTTGCTTTCGCCCTCCATGGCGGCAGGCTTCGGCCCGTGCAGCTTGTCCAGGAAGTCAGCGGTGGAGCTGCAGGGGGAAGGGGGACACCTCTATTTCAAGCACAGTTGATGTGCATTTGGCTGTCTGGTCTGAGGCATTTCTAAAAGGCACCCGACCCCGGGTACTGAAGTGCACACGGGGACATGGCCACCTCACGGCCTCCACCCTGTTGCAGCAGAGCAGGCTGGGAGAGGGAGGGGACGGGGGCTTGTTTGATTCATTTCCTTCCTTTTAATTCTCACAGCGATTCTCTGTTCCAGCAGGGAACCACTCAGGGCTCAAGCCCGACCTCTTCCTTGTCCGCTCCTGACCAATCCTGCATGTGCTGTTTCCAGAAGGGGAGAAGAGGACTACACTGCGCTTGCCTTTGTAATGTACTTGCCTTGTGGCAGCGTGTGCAGACAGAGGTTACCCAGAACCTGGGTCTCCAGCCTGGAGGCCAACCCCAGTGGCCCGAGATGACAGCACTGCAAGCACAACTTCTCATTGTCCTGCACAACATCGAGGGGGGGGCTCCTCAGCACTTGGTAAGGAGATGCACAAACAGCCCCCTGCAGAGCTAGGTGAAGATTGATAACAGGACCATTGCCTCTATGGGGAAGAGCAGAGAGCAAGGGGGTGGGGAAGAATAACAGAAGACCTGGGTTCTAGCCTCAGCTCAGACAGTGTCCTGTTGGGTGACCTAAGGTAAGTCACTTGTCTACTCTGTGCCTCAGTTTCTCCACCTGTAAAGCAGGGCTAATGATGCTGATCTCCTTTGTAAATCATGCTGAGACCTATGGATGAAGAGGGCTATAGGAGAGCTAGGTATTTATATCCTCCCCAGGCCTGGAGCAGATGCACAAGACACACCACTTCTGTCCAACACGACAACCCTCCAGTCATCATTCACCCCTCAGCTTTCCAGCCGTGAATACACGACTGAAGTGCCTGGAACAAAACCAGCAGCGTGTGTTTCTTTTCTTTGCCATTCTATTTTTATCCCCCTCCCAATGACAGATTGAGGGCTTAAACCCTCCCCCCCAACACACACACGAAATACAAACCCCAGCCCCGTGAATTCATGACCGCTTCCCTGCCATGGAAATTACCACAGCATGTTCAAAATGGGAGAGCAATTTGCAAAACAAATAAGTCTCTGATTAGCTAACAAGCGGCAGGCTGACCTTACAGGGACCCTTTCATTACGAGACACTTATTTCCACATCCTCTTCTACAGAGCACCGATTAACTGCCTAGAGACAATGGGACCAGCTTCATACTGTTCTAAAGAATTAAAAAAATACTCCCTTATTTGGCTTTTAATGGTAAAAGAAAATTAAGGAGAGTAATTGTCACATTCCCAAAGTTGGATCATTCATTTCCCTTTCCCCACTCCCTTTCTCCCTCATCCCTGAAGACTAATCTGCTTAAACACATCTGATGTGACATTAATAGGGCAAATCAACCTAAATGTATGTTCTCATTCAGCTGGGCAACAGAAGCTGAATGAATGGGAAGAATACACTGGAGCTGTAGGAAAAGTTTGCAAGGTCCTGAACCAACTGCTGCAAAACTCTACTGGAGTTTGGGTTTCCAAATGGACTGCAGGAGTTCTGCCCCATGACTTCTGCTGATCCTAGGCCCAGTGTAGCTCATGTCTCTCACCTTGCACTTGGACTGTAAGTGCTCTGGGCCTCCCTTTGTATCTGTTTGCACAATGCCTAGCACAGGGCTTGGGCCTGTAACTGCATCCCAACATAATGTTTGTGGAAGGGTTCAGGGAGAAGTCTGCCCAAGGGAAGCCACCTCTCGATCCAGAAGGCAAACGTTTGCAGCTGGGGTTTTGGTTTGACCCGTTTTGAGAGAGATCGTTTGCAGAATTCTGCTCTGGGTGCTCCTCTAGCTTTTCCAAGACCAGAGTGCTCTAAAGCAGGACTCAGGTCACCTGGGTTCCTTTTCTGTATCTCCCACTAACTTGCTCAGTGCCTCGCCCTGTGCCTCAGTATCCCCATCTACCTCCTTTTTTAATAGGAAGTGTTTTCAGCTGAGCTCCTCCCCATAGTCACTATTTGCAATACTCCCTAAGTTTAGGGATGTTTGAATCTGGGACTTTCTACTTGAGTCAACACAGGGATCACAGTTGTGAGCCAACCTGGGCTGGATTCTGGGCTTGTCCTTTACTCATGGCATCCATCACTCCCTCTGCCTAACACCAGGCACTGGAGAAGAGGGCAGGGAGCATCACCTGGCGTTCTGAGTCTTCCTCCTCTATGGAATTCAAATCTTGCACTGCAAGTTAGCAGAAAATGGCATTTCATCCGAGCCCCTGCTGTATGCAGCGCATCCCTGCTGGGTTTCATTTAACCTTAGTGCGATTACGCCTTTCACTCTGCCAGCACAAGACAATGCATCCAGCAGCAAGCAGGCCGGCCGAGACTATCGTGCGGCTCCACCAGGATTTATGAATAGACTTAATATTTCATAAAATCCTCATTTGCAATGATTATCTTTAATTCCCAGGGGATTACGAGTTCTTCTATAAAGAAAGAAGTGGGACGTTGCGTGGCAGCCCAGAGATGGTGGTGAAAACACAGAGAAGCTGCTACGAGGGGGCTAGAAAGGATTGGTCCTCCCCATGCAGAATGGACTAAATCCAGAGGTACTTGCCCATCAACTATTTCTGTTCCATTTGAGTTTTAAATCCAGGTCACCTATTTTGGGAGAGTGAATTTAAGCAGCTCATCTTTAGGGCTGTGCAGGATGTGTTGTATTGTAGGAGCATCCAGAGGCTCCAGCCCCACTGTGCTGGGTTCTGTACAGACAGAGCAGATGGCCCCTGCCTTGAAGACTGTTCAAGTCGAGAGGTGACAGGTGGATGCAAGAGACCAGGAGAGGGTGCAACGGGAGGGAGAGAGGATTCTGACTGGCTACAGTTAGAGAGCTCCCAGCAACGTGCCACCTGATGCTATCCAGAGTCCAGTCAACAGCCTGGGTGACAGGAAGAGTTTCCCCCCTGGGATGAACTGGTGCTGCTGGCGACAGAGACTAAAGATTTGCACCACCAACAATCCCCTCAATCTCTCTTCTCAAAGGGTTTCCCCACCTTGCTCTCTCCCGGGGGTTTGTCAGACAATGCCTTGCTTTGCAAACGGAGCTCAGCTAGCAGAAGGCAGCAGACATCCACTAGATGGACACAGTCAGAGAAATAGTCAACACACTACTGCAGAGTCTCCCAGGTGGCCTCACAGTTAGAAGTGACCCCTGCATGGACAGTGTCACTTGGGGGACTTTTGAACTGAGAATGAGTCTGGTGTGGGTGGAAGGTATGAGCTCACCAGACCCGGGGATGGACGTCACATTCACGTGACAGGACGGCAGGGCGAGGCCGGGCAGGCCTCACCTACACAGTGCTCCAGTAGGTCACCTGTGTTGTGGAAAGCGGCTGCAGGGATGAGAGGGAACATAAGAACGGCCATGATGTGCCAAACCAATAGTCCATCTAGCCCCGCATCCTGTTTTCTGCCAGGATCTGTGCCAGGTCTTTCAGAGGGAGTGAACAGAATGGGACGGTCATCAAGCGATCCATCCCCTGCCATCCAGTCCCAGCATCTGGCAGTCAGAGGCTTAAAAGTGGGAGGATGACTCCTCAGACAGAGCGGGGAGTTGAACCAGGGTCTTCCACATACCCATTGAGTACCCTAGCTGCTGAGCTAACAGCAGTCAAAGTTCAGGCTGCATGGCCTGTTGAATCCTCCACCTCTCTGCTGGGACTGACAACATGGGAACCACACAGATGCCAACAGGTGCTTGCTAACTGCCTGCTAGCAGCCTGACCCAAAGTAAGAGTCAATGGAAAGACTCTCAGCGACTTCGGAACAGGCTCTACGTCCTGCATTGAGTCTCTAGCCTGAGCACACCCCAGCCACACCCCTGTAGGCCCTTTACAAAAGGAAGCGTAATTCTTCCCATTTTTCTCAACAGAAAACTGTGACCCAGAAAGGGGAAGGATCATGCCCAAGGTCACACAGAAAGTCAGTGCCAAAGCAGGGAATAAAACCCAGATCTTCCCACCATGCAGCCTGGCACGTCAGCCACAAAGTTATCCTTGCTCCTTTTTCACTTCTCCCTAACGGCAGGGAGAGCGAACCTAGCACTTTACGGTAATGTGGCTGTAACTGACTGGCATGTAATTTAATTACAGCATGCTTAAAAGATTAAATCCGCGATTAACTGAGTTTATGTGAATTAGCATGGGAGGATGCGAAATAGCTGCTAGCGCGCCACGCTGCAAAGCAGCAACCTGCACTGCAGGCAAACAGGGGTTTGGGTCTGTGCGGGAATAGAAATGCTCTCAATGGCTCCTCTGACTATTGTGTGAAGGTGTCCATACTCCCCGCTGATTCTTGACATACTTGAAGCTTGACTCCAGGTGGGGGGAAGAGGTCACCTGACCTCCTGCCTGGGAAGGAGACAAAGGAAGCAGGGGAGGAGCTGGGGAGGGAGTCTCAGTCAGCAGCTGGCTAAGGAAGGGCAGGGAGGCCCAGATAGGGTCTGGCCTCCTGGACCACCGAAATGGATCCAGCTGAGGGGTCCGGTTCGCTCCATCTACAAGCTCTGTGTTAGATCATGTTCCTGTCGAACAATAAACTTCTGTTTTACTAGCGGGCTGAGAGTCACGTCTGACTGTGGAGTTGGGGTGCAGACCCATGGGCTTCCCCAGGACCCTGCCTGGCTGGGCTCGCTGGGGGAAGCACACGGAGGGGCAGAAGGTGCTGAATGCTCTGAGATCAGACCCAGGAAGGTGGAAGCTGTATGCTGTGAAGCTCCTAGCCTTGGAGACAGGCTGTTTACGGAGAAAAAGCTTCCCCCCCAGAGTCCTGACTGGCTTCTTAAGGAGCAGGTCCAGACCATCGCCCTGGGGACTCCGTGACAGGGTCTACAGCCCCTTCCATCGCTAGCAATACCAGCGAGTCCAGCTCTGTTCTACAGCATGAGCAGGAAGCAAGTGCTCTTGAATTAGTGACCTATAAAAGAACCCAAGCAGCCACAAGGAGATGGAAATAGCTTCAGAGGAAGCGGGGAACCTCATGTTCTAGTCAAGTGGCTGGAGCTGCATCTGCGAGGGTGAAAACAGGAAAGCAATTAGGAGGAACACCTGCTGCCACTCCGCTGCACAGGCAGGGTGGGAGTCTCCAGGAATCCCATCCTTCTCTCCGAGTTTCCCAGGAGAGCAGTGAGCTGAGCTAGTTGCAATATGGAGGAGTTAGTACTTCGAGTGATGCTAGATACGGGCAACTAAAAACCTCCTCTCTTCCCTGTCTGCTTTAAAGCCTTTAGGGAAAGAACGAACCAATGATCCAATGGTTAGGATGCTAGACTAGGACACTGACACCTAGGTTCGACTCCCTGCTCTGCTACAGGCTGCATGACCTTGGGCAAGTCCCTTAGGTCTATGTGCACATGTTGTCCCTGTGTAACTATTTCAGCTGGGGAAGAGATTTTACTGAAGTAGTTACATGGGTGCATCCATGCTAGGAGAACAGTGTCATACAGCAGGCTAGAGTAGCTCCTCTCCCTTGTGGGATACCATCACAGACGTGTAGGGCTGGATGATCTCTCAAAGTCTTTACAAGTCCCACCCCCTTCACTAAGGCCAGACAGGTACGCCTAGACCAGGGTTTGGCAACCTTTGGCCTGCAGCCCATCAGGGAAAGGCCCTGGCAGGCTGGGTCGGTTTGTTTACCTGCAGGTTTGGCCAGTCGCAGCTTCCACTGGCCGCAGTTTGCTGTCCCAGGCCAATGGGGGCTGTGGGAAGTGGCACTGGCAGAAGGATGTGCTGGCCACCTCCTCCCGCAGCCCTCACTGGCCTGGGCCGGCGAATTGCAGCCAGTGGGAGGTTCCTCATTGCTAAGGCCACATTGCTTTTACAAACAAGCTACAGAAAATTATCTGGGACAATAGGTGTCCAGGAGGGAGGGCAGCTTATTGCCTGGCATGTCCGTCAACCACAAATCATGTTGATTTGATGAATGCTATAGGCCAGATCCCACAGTCCTGATGCAGGCCAGAGGCTTGGCCTGGCCTCTGGCGTTCTCCTGAGAAGACACCAGCTCGCTGGTGACCTTTATGATTTTGTAGCTGCCAACAACTCAATGCGGGGTTTGTTGGGGGCAAAGAGAGAAATATTTAAAGACAGGCCAGAGACCCGCGAAAGAGAAGAGGACAGGTCTGGAAGTTGGAGTGGGTTGGGGAGAGACCAAGGCCTTCCACAAAAGCTGGTCTCCAACCATGAGCTCAGATGAAAGGAGAATGATGTGTAGCCAGGGCTGACTTCGCCTCCACAGCATCCACCAAGCACTGGATGACAGGGGTGCATCTCCTTGGGAACACTGTGGCTCCTCCCACCTTGCTCCCTCCCAGTCAGAGGTCAACAGACCATTCACAAGCTCCCTCTCCCCTCCAGGCTGTGCTGGTGCTCTCGATGTGCATAAGACACAATAACTCCGGTTGCCATCATCAGACCCTATCCTCTCACCCCTTCTCCCACAGGGAGTGGCAAAGGTAGTAGAGAAAATTACAAATCAAGTCATCAAGTCTCTGCCTTGAAGGGGGGATTGTAGGGAAGAGGAGGAGGAGACGTCAGAAATCAATTTTCTGCTACACCAGCTGCAGCTTTTTCAGCTGATTGTTGTGCATCATCTGTTGTTTAATGCAGCATCATACTGCCTGAACGCAGCTGGGAATTATTACTCCACCCACACACTGATACCTGCAAGACAGTGACACTGAATAGAAGACATGGTCCAAATCAAAATGAGATTCAGATGGTTTAAGTATATTAGGACAAAATTTACTTACACTATGTCCTTATCTGTATCATGGACTTATTATTGGACTAGAACTGAATCATCTGTTCTACTGAAGCTGGCTATAAACCACTTTTCCAGCCCTTATGTAATTTACAGCAGCCTGAAGGCTGCTCTATATTATGCCTGCTTGACCAATCCACCAGCTAGGACTCTATCAGCATGAGGTGCTCTAACCATTCCCACTCCTTCCCCTCGTTTACCCTCACACTCTCCACTTGTAAGGGCCACCGGGGGGGGCGGGGGAATATCCTACGTCCTGCGAATTTCCAACTCCCCTGTACCCTTCTATTGCCTGAATGATACAATGCAGTCAGAGAAGCAGGAGCAGGCCTGAAGACTAGTCTATTTAGTCAGTTACACCTCTGCCATTGATTTAAATGGAGCCAAAAGCTCTCAACTTCAATGGAGCCAGGATTTCTCTTCAGTTTCACTTTGTTGCAATGCAGGAGGAATCCAAAGCAATTGTGTTTACAACATCCAAGAGAATGCTGAAGATAAATAACTGATTTATATGAATTTCATCACAATAAATCTGTCTTATCTAAGGCATTTATCTACCCTATTCACAGTGTGGAACAATGTTTATAAGCATTTATCACTGGGATATCCAAATACCATTATTTTTGGTTTGTTTAAGTCTGATTGATTTAAGACCAAAAAGCAACAGCTAGTACTTCAGGTAGCTGCCAGAGGCCACTTTACCCTGCCACTGTGCTGGTTGGGGGGAAAAAGGCAATTTAATATTTTCAAAATAAAGCAGATAAAAAGACCTCATGATTTTTTTCTAAAGCCAGTGTGTGGTTCTGGAAAGTATTTGTCTTCCCTCCATCCCATAAAATACAAAACCAGACAGACATTTATTCCGCGTCCCCCCACCCCCATTTACAAAGAATGGCTCTTTTTTAAAGACGAAATTTTATTTGAAAAATAGTGTTCCTTTGAAACTTTTGACCAATTCTGAGTGACGGCAGCTGCTCCTCACCTCAAGAGGTTCTGAAAAGGCTAGAGGACTAAGAAGATACAGTAGTTATCAACAGATCACTCGCCAACACATTTCCCCAATGCTTTCCTATTCTAAGCACAGGGGAAGGGAAATATATGTATCTGCTGAGTCAGACACTGTACTGTACCATAGTTCTTGGCAAGGGTTGACTTTTGAAATGGTGTCCATAGTAAGATGCTAGTTTCCCCACGTATGGTGTCATTAAAGCAGGCCTGTAGCAAGACCTGTTATAATGCGGTTGGCAATTTATGCTCTGCGGCAATTCCTTCCTTTTGTGTTTGTTGTAATAGCACTGATCTCAGCTCTCCTGGTACCCCCGTGGCTAGCTAGGGGATTCCTCTGCCATGGATAGCCAGGGGCATAAGCCTATGGGGCTACTGTTTGGTGTACATTGTTCAATAGCGGGGCTCTGATCTTCATGAAGTTAGAGTGGTGAATCCAGTGAACAGGTGTGTCCCAGTAACTGTAGTAATGAAGTATTTACAGGATGTCAGAGGCAGGACAAGCACTGGAAAGACTCCATAGACCAATATCAAATCTTGGAGCCACGCAGTCATCTGGCTTTGAAAGTCTTCATTATATTCAGTTACTACTGAACGACAGCCTTCCTGTAAATACCCAGCCAATTCATTATGCTCAGCCCCATTCCAATGATTACTAAATTAAGTCATAATGACTGGACACTTAAAACCAAGTGTTTGCAGATTAGGAATCCTGTTTCCTCTATTGCTCTGAAGTACATTGGAAATTGCTCAGTTTGAGGGACTACAGCTCTGAGTCATCCAGCCCTTGGAAAGCTCTGCCTGCCAACCAGCTATCTGGTCAGGGCCAAAATTGACATATTGCAGCAATGAGCATTAGCACGGGATATTTGTGTTCTTGGGAGCCTTCTACAGAAGCCAGGGGAGCTTAATGAATGACTTGTCTAGTTGCAGCACTCAGGATGTACAGCATGAGACAGTGAAAGCAGGGCCTGGGTAATTGAAAAGCAAATCACATTTCACATGATTTTTGTTCCAGCAACAGGTTCACCATCGGTGCTTTAAATTAATCCAGCCACAACTTCAGAATCCAGAGTCAGCCAGCACCAAGAGCTCCTCTTAGATCCTTTTGTCTTCCATTTCTCTCTCATCAGTGATGAGGAAGCCAAACAAAAAATCACTTGACTCCATTAGTTTTCAAACGGCTGCTACTTTCCCCTTTTCTGGAAAAATAGTTTTGTCTTTGCATCACAAGCACCTCTATAGGTTACGGTTATGGGATATTCGTGGTAATTAACCATTAGAACAACCTAGCTAGGGACCTGGTGGATTCTCCCTCACTTGGAGCCTTCACATCAAGACTGGACCTCACTAATGATGGCCTTGATGCAGAACTTACAGGCCAGAGAACCTTATGCAAAAGGTCAGACCAGAGCACCATAAAGGTCCTCCCATCTGGCCTTCGGAGGATTCCCAGACTTCAAACAGGTCCCAGAGAAGGCAAAGAAAGGAATTCAGTCCAAGAACTGGAGAAGTTGCCTCTCTCTTCACCAGAGAGGGGGGCACTGGACTGGCAGTTCCAGTAGATCCAAGTTCTGTTTCTGGCTGTACAACTCGCTCCCTTAATTTTTGTGCTTCAATTCCCCAGATGTGTCAAGTGGGGATAATGGCACTTCCTTCGGGTACTTAAATGGCCAACTCTTTGCGGCAGGGTCATTGTTTTACTCGGAATGCACAGCACTTAACACAATGGGGTCCCAAACCGGGCTGGAGATGGCACGTGGTGTGATAAAAGAAATGACAGGAAGAAGCTGCCGTTGAAGGCACAATAATTTGAACAATTCCTGGGCGTGCTCCAAGGAAAGCAATCCCATTAGGTGGCTTGGAGTGGCCAAAACATGAACCCGCTGGGGTTGAGGAAAGTCTGAAAGGTAGGAGAGAGAATCTACCCCAGAGAGCACTAGGGTATTGTCAGCACCAGCAGGAACTGTTGTAGCAGATAGAGATCTTCACCTCAGGGGTCCTCCTAAATGCTCATTCCTTGCCCAGGCCCCACCCCTTTAACATCTCACGTACTGGAGAGTATGCAAGCAGGTAGCTCAGACTTGAGACTCAGTACGACACGGTGAAAAGGGGATTTAGAATCAGAATCCTTCAAATCCAGATTTAATGCTTTACGTAGTGAACCTGCAAGATTGGTGGATAAGCTCTTTTTACAATAAAACATTATGTTTCTTTCTAAGGCAAATACTTTTCCCATTGAGATTCCTGATGATTGTGTATTATGTTGTACTACAACTTTCAGTTCTCTTCACTTCTACGGTGTCCATCACCATGGAGTCCAGGCATCGGGGCAAGGACTTCGGGGGGTGTGGAGAAGGCTAAAAAGAGATTTTAAATAATTTTATGAAGAAGATGCAATGAGACAATTAGATCCCATTCTGCATAGGAATACCGGGAGGGTACTGAAAACCTTATAAAGTCTTGAACCCAGATGCTCAGCTGGAGTAAGTCAGTGTATCCCTATTGGTTCCAGTGGAGTTACGCCAATTTGCACCAGCTGAATGTCTGGTGCTGGTGTTCTAAAGACACTTTCTTAAATAAAGAGCACACAACAACCTGTGCTCACAGAGGAACCCAAAGCGATTCCATTTCCCACCTGCACCTGAATTACAGTGAGGGGAACTGGTTCATTTGTCTCAAAGGAAACCATTCCAAGATGAAATGGCAAGTGGAGTGTAACCACATTGACTTTGTTAAAATAGTGTTAAAAAAAAGTTTGTTAAAAAAAATGTGGGAGACAACAGAAATTTGAGTCATGTTCAGGATTAGTTAGACTAAAGCTTTACAGGAGAGAACAAGTCACCCAGTATCAGACTGGACATCTTCTAAGAACCACATTGACATCAGGTAAGGACCTAGTGCAGTTACTGTAGCTCTGTGACTTCACGTTACACCTGCTGAGGGCTCTTGTCTGCTGCCCTTTATGTTTTAAGGGTCAAACCATGAAGCCCCTTCAGGTCCTTCCCCCTTGTATAAATAGTGACCCCCCCACCTCCACAAAGGGGCAACAAAGCCAAGTAGTCAAAGTGGCATAAAAAGCCTAATAATGGGCCACCCAAAAAATACATTGGTACAGCAGTTGCAGGAATCAAACCCAAGTCTCCCAAGTCCCAACATGGGGCCTCAATTACACCCATTCCTCCAGCTCAGAACCAGAACTCTGTGGTGCTAGTCACAATGCACTGCTCATTCTTCATCACACCGCCTCCCCTCGAGTTAGTCATGTGCAGGGGAAAGACTCAGTAAAACACTGCCCTTAAGTAAGTAACGGAAAGACACGTCTCCCTGTTCAGATACAGAGCATGCAGAGGGTGTGAAAGGGGTTATTTCACCTCTAGATTTATGGACGAGATCCTAGGTCCCCAAGGTGTGTTCAGGAAGAGTGATGGTTACACACCAGCTGGAGCAATCGGTGACTTGGACTCCATTCTGCACTCAGCAGCTGACTGAAGAATTGGCAAGTCATTGAAAGAGGTTTCAAGCCAGCCAAGAACAAGCTAATCCATTGTTGGCCCTGGTGCGTTTGACCTCTAGAGACAGACATGCTCAGTAAAATGAGTCACACGACTTGGGGAAACAAAGATGGGGAAAAAAATTCTCCCTGGGATCTGAAATTTCATCTTTTTTTAAAAAATCCAAGTGTTCCCATGGTAACCAGTGAGTTAGACCCAAAGTATGAAAAACTCAGATTGTAGATCTGAGTGGGGCCATACCAAGTCAGAGCAGAATGAGGCCTGCACTGGAGCGAATCAGTTCCCTATGCTCCCACGGGAGCACACTCAGGCTTCTTTGGACCCATGGGGACAGTAGAATTCCAGAGCAGGGTGGAGGAAACGATTAACATCCCAGCTGCCCTCAAATGCCAGGATAGCACGCACAAGGGAAGACTGTGCCCAGCACAAAGGATCCGGCCCTTTCTACACAGGGCAGCCACCTCTGGGAGTGGAGAGCAACCTGCAGGTGTCTGACACACTAGGAAAAATTTCCCTTCTGGCTATTGTGCCAAGCTGGTGACAACACAAGCCTCCCTGGACCCAGGATTTATTCTGGTCAGGTAGGAATTGGGGATCTGGCTTTCAGAGGTGCGGAGCACCCACAACTCTCAGTGGAATGAATGAGAGCTGCAGGTACTCAGCACCTCTAAGACAGACTCCACCACCAGGCTTTTCCCATTTTAAAAAGGAAGCTCATCCAACAGACCTGCTTATAGAGTCTCTGTCTCTGCTGCCTTGGACACAGGCTCTCCAGAAGGACGCCTAGTTGATACTGGAATTCAAGCCTGTGATTCCAAGCAGCCACATAACTAGTACGTTCGGTGAAGACAAGATACCTTAGAGGGGACAGGAAGGGACGTGCACCTATTTGGTAAGATGAAATCAGGCCCCTTGAAAGTATCAAGTTGGGCTCCCCAAAAATCACTAGCCATTAAAAAGCCCCACAACCTAGGTCTTACTGTACAGTGCCAATTGCTCTACATCTTCTCGCTTCCCATAGACTGTCCCAGTCTATTTAAGTTAGTTGGGAGAAGAGAAGAAACTTGGTCATCAAAACTGATGTCATGTTCACGGAAGGTCAGTTCTAAATCAAATTCCCCATTGCCTCCTCCATGGAGCAGGTCCCTCCATGTTTAACCAATTTTTAGAAATGGTTAGCAAAAGCCAGCATTCTTCAGGATTTGAAATGGGAGAATTAGCCTATTGATTGATGGCCTAATTGTTACCACTAATGACAGCCGTCAGCCCAAGGGTGGGGTGGGAAATGAGATGGAGAGTGAAGGCCATTGAGACTAACAGTCAGGAGAGCGCTATGGGCCAGCCGAGTCTTCGGATGGGTGACCCACATGGATCTTGGAATGATTCCAGGTGGGGAACAGTCAAGCAAAAGTTAATTAAATTACACTTTAAACAATGAGGTCAGAGTCTTTGAATGCGTACTGATGTCTAACCTTTCAGAGCCCAGCGACTTGCCTGCACAGTTTGCATGATAATGCACAGATCACCCTGCTCCGTAAATCAGCACATCCTTGGCTTTGTTCTTACCCTCTCCCTTCCTCCTTTGTCAAACAATCCCCTGCAGGGCCATAAAAAAGAGTTTCAGGGAACGTCGAGTGACCTTGTGGCTCTGAGCGGAGACCATTCTGATGCTCTGGCAGCAACTCAGTTGCTATGGGCTCGGGCGTGAAGCTGGTTATGCAAGGGAGGAAGGGGGCATTAGCATGAGCTACTCACATCAGCAGACCCTGTGTGGTCAGGAGAGTAGCTGTCAGCAGGTGGCTACTCCCTTCTACACAGGTGGGCAGGGAGTGGACATACAAGGGAAAAGGGTTGGTTCTTCCACCAAGCATGGAAACCAGCACTGCTGAGCAAGTAACCGACGCCAGGAAAAGGCCTGGCCCAGCTTCCTTCATGAGGGGAGGGGCAGCAAGAGGGAAGCTAGAACCCAATGCAAAGCTGGAGTCACAGTTCAGTCCCTACCCTTTACCTTATGCAGGGCTGGTCCCCTTAATGTGCAACCCCTTCTAACGGCCAGGTTGAAAGAAGCAAATCTGGCTCCTAGAATTTTGTCTCAGCAAGTGGTGGTCTGAACCATAATCCTGATGTCGCATGCCCCGAGAACTCAGCTTGGATCCAGATTGGACTTTTGCAGATGGTCCTTCACTTTAGATCTGGCCAAACCCAACCATCCCGGACTTCCAAAAAATCCAGAGACAGCAGCTTGAGTTCCAGCTCTGCGCAAAATCCAGAGAAGTCCTTTCAGCAGGTGCTATTAACTGGGAGATGCTACTATCTCTTAGGGAGCTGGGAACATAAAGCTTCCAAGCTGATGCAGGAGCTGGACAAACTGGTTTGTCCAGAGCCAGAACCTCTCCACTAGCCTTTGCCTGAAGTTTAAGCCCAATCCAAAATGGCCCTTCCAAAGAGCCCCGCACAGAAATCTAGGGCCCAACCTGGGATGTATTCCTTCTCCAGTGTTGAAGATAAGAGTTTGCCCCTCTGCTCTTCCCATTCTTTAGGATGCAAGCCCTGGAGGAGTGAGGTGTTGCCACACCAGTGTGAAGGGCTCTCCATCTGGATCAGCTGCTCAGCATTACCCCCAATCAGCACAGCTGGAAGGACCCAGTTGTATGGCCATCACACATGCTGTAGACTGCTTGCAAACGCAGTCCCCTTGGAGTAAGCTGACCTGCTTGTAGAGTAAGTGCTCATCTGTAGCGTTAAATAAGGGTTCCACAGCCAGGCCCTCAACTCAAAGCACATGCTGAAGTCTATTGTCTTTACTTGGTAAAACATGTCGGTACAAGCTGAAGTCCCACTAAAGAGGGACTTGGGTGCATGCTTAACGTTAAGCAGCACGTGCCTTGCTTGAATTGTGGCCTCAGCATTTATCAGAACCTGACCACAGTGCGCCAGACTCAGCCAGTACAAACTGCCCCATCTCCATTTAAATCAGTAAGGGGTTTTCACCCAGGTTTCCATATATTCACCTTCTACTGAATCCCTGGCAGACTAGCTCTGCCTTGTCCTGGCTCAAACCCCAAAGGCGAGTAGCCAGCATGCTACCTGCCTTCCCATATGGATGATCCTATGGAGAGCCTTACTGCGCAGGGAGATCAGTCAGATCTCCCCGAGTTGCTCAGTTAGTTCTACCCACTGTGTCCTTTCAGATCAGAGGCTGCAAATACTTAAGGTGAACTCCTCGGGCAGCGTAAATTGGCCTATGTCCAGGAGAGACAATGAAACAAAGGTGCTTTATAGAAGCTGGGCTCTGGCTGTGTGCAAATCTAATAGCTACACCTTGCCACCCAAGACCTGGTCTTGAAATGCTGGTACAGCACCACATTTACCCAGCAGAGTTAAGGGAAGAAAAACAGATACGAACCACCCCCAACTCTGCTTTAAGAATCTGGAGGATGTTGTTCCAACACTAAAAGTCAGAGAAAACAGATTGGCAAAAGGAAATAAAAGATGCAACAAGTTGCCTGGAAACCAGATCTTCTACATGCCTAAAAGTAATTATAAAAGCAAGAAGTCTGCTAAGCAGGTGGCTGGGAAATTGAAAGTCGAGACACCTCCTGCTTTTTTATTTTTTATTTTTTATTTTTAAAAAAAGCTTAGAATTCATCCTTCTTAGCAGCCTCATGCTCTTGCTCCTGACCTCGACTGGCTGTAGGTTGATGGCATGGAGAACAGCAGTTATAGTCACCCAACAGACCAGGTATCTGAGATTCAGGGTAAAGAACCCCTCCTTGAGAGGCAGTTTCCCCACTCCACATCCTCAAAGCAGTAGGTTGCTAGGGCAACAAATCTTGCCAGGAGACCCTCATGAGCAGTGTCGCTCTTCCCACTCTCAAGTAGCGATACTTGGGAAGCAGAAATAGGAGACTGTACTAGAAGATGATCATTGCAAGGGGCACTTTAGCCCCCAAGACTAATTGAGAAGGTCAGTTTCCTAACTAACTAGAGCTGTATGGAAGCCCAAGCCAGGCAATGGATCCTTGGTATGGAAGAGCTCTAAACCCAGCCCAGGTTTCTCAGACATACCCTTAAAGATAACGAATCTTCATGGTCAACCTAGACCCATCTTTGAATGACTCATTCAGATTAGCAGAGAGTGTGTGTGTGTGCGGGGCGGGGGGAGGTCCTTTGTACCCTCTATGGGAGAGGTTTAGGAGTGCATTGCTGCTCCAGCTAACAGGCCTAGTTGTTTAGCTCTAAATGTTCTAGCACAGTGCTCGGCAAACTGGGGTGTGCGCATCCCGGGGCGGGGGCACAAGACCGGCCCCAGGAGCGGCTGGAGATTCAACAAGGATCAATAGCCAGATTAAAGCACCATTCGAACTAGGAGAAACAAGCCACCGTCTGGGAGATGAAGAAATATTTTTCAGTCATAAAAGCTACTCCAGCTAGCCGAGAGGAGAACCACCATCGGAAAGGTCTGCTCACAAACTAAGCTGCTTAAAGTGGTATCAGTGAGTGGATTGGCTGGCCCAGGAGAACAACCTCTTTCCCCACCCCCTCCTAAGATTTAAGACAGGCCAGGAACCTCGGAGGTTGCACATTAGCCTTTGTGGGGCAAGCAGGAAGGAGAGAACAATGAGTTTGGTGCACGTTCAGCACACCTATTTAGTGTGAAATTCGGCTATGCCCAGCTGGCAGGGCTGACAAATAGCAGCTACACTGTGTGGCTTTTCGCGGTGTCGCTGTAGCAGCACAGCTGAGTTGCTGAAAGCTGCGTAGTGTAGCCATAGCCTTACAGAAGGTAGGCCATTGCCCGTTCGGTGCGGAGCGGGCAGCGTGTCAGCCGGTCAAACCTGGAGGTTTTAAGGCATCTGGAAGCAGTTTGAAGATCTTGGCCCAGGGTGGTCAGATACATTGGACCAAATCAAGTTACTCAATTGTCTCTTCAGATGCTCCTAGTCCATGTGTTCCAGCTTCAGCAGAATGGTTATTAGCAGGGTGTGTGTAAGTGGGGGCAGGCAGGGGCACACCCCCTCCTCCCCAACCCCCAAATCAGCAGGGGCATAGAACTCCGTCAGGGCCAGGACAGGCAGAGCGAGCTCCTCTGGTCCCTGGCAGGAGATAACAGCTCCTCCAGCCCTGTGGCTGCAGGGGGAGAGCCGGCTCCACTTGCTGCTGTGTGTGGGGGATGTTACAGAAAGTGCCCCTCCAAAAGTAGCCAGATATTTATTCCTGTGCACGCCCCTAGTTCCTTTCACATGGAAGCTCCTGTGAACTTTGTAGACACAGGCCTCAACCCTGCAAACACGTAACTGCACATTTAACTTTAGTCCATGTTGCACACACACTTAATGGTTTCCAGACTGGAGCCTGAGAGAGAAATACTCAGGTTAAAAACAACTTTAAAAAAACCTATTTCCTCACTCTCTTACTAATATTACATTGGAGATTATTAAAATGGGAAGAATTTTCCAAATGTAATTTACTTCCTACCACTTATTTTTATTTTCCTCATTTCACTCAACAATAAAAAGTTAACTAGTCAATTTCACATCAGTTTCCAGCCGTTCTCATCAATTTCCATTTTCTCTTCCCCTGCAATGAGACACTACAGGGGAACATTTAGTGCCAAACAAAGCAGCCGTCTCTCAGCATGTGCACCAGTCACTTCCTCTAGTGCAGATCCCAGGTGCGCATCCGTTTGTAGAATTAGATCAAATCCTGAATAACTGTTTAAATATTGCTCATCCCACGTAGTAGTGGGTGATGGACACTGGCTCAGACCAACCCCATTCAGGTTACACCACTACCCCTGTTCCAACCATGATTGTGCACAACAGTTTTCAAGACAATCCAAGTTGACATGTGAACTTTAGAGTAGTTTGGGGAAAAAAGCTAAACCCCCAACACAATGCTCATCTCAACCTTAACTGTGGAGCAGCAAGGTTCACTTCATAACAGCCACACTGTTAACCTGAACAAGCCTTCTGGAAATCAATGTGTGTTCCAATATGATCACGCAGCATCTTTTGGAATCAAACCCACCAGCAGTGTACAACCCATCATTAAAATGCAGCCGCCGCTGGTGTGGAAGACAGCAGCTGTTAAACAGTTCATAGCAACACTATATACTAGGCACAATTCCCCCTCCATTGTTTTTATTGTATCCAATCAATGTAAGTGTACTGTGCTCAATGGAATCACCACTGATTTATACCAGCATGACAGATGAATAAGGCCCACTGCGTTCAAATGAAGCAGCTTGGGTATCAGACACAGGCCAAATGTAGCTGCTAATTTGGACATTTTACAGGACACCCGAGCTCATGCCCCTATTACAGAGTGCAACAAGCTACTGGAGTTTGAAACCTGCACTCTTCCCATACATTTGTGATCCTCGAGAGAAGACTTTGATTCCTCTAATTGTTTTTATTTGGATTGGGAGAGGACAGGTTAAGAGAAGTAAATGAGACTCAACTGGAGGGGAAAAAGCCCATTTAGTTGAGATAATCACTCCAGAGCTTTGGTAACCAATAAACTCAGAACTCCAGGGGAGCACAGCTCAGGGCTGAGCAATCTGAAATAAGGGCATTCTCCCCCTTCTCTCCCCCAGTCAATAGGTTTATTATGCAGCCAACTTACTTTTTTCCAGTCTAGTTTTCCTTCCCTTTTACCATTAAGATGTAAAAGCCAGAGGAGGATTAGCAGCAGTGGTCACACTAATGGGAAATATCTTGCAGGGGGAGCACACGGGGAGGGGAAAAAAGAAAGAGGGAGGAAAGGAAGAGATCATGGCACTTGCATGAGCTCTGAAGAGCAGCGAGATGCTGTTTCAAAGCCTAGGTGGGATTAAAAGGATGAAGTGCCTAGCAGTGGTAGCCATTGTAAGGGCCCTTGTTTAGAACAGGGGAATCATGGGAGCAACAACAACAAACACTGGGTTTATCAGACGAGATTAACTCACCTGCACTGAGCTGCAGGAGCAGAGCTAGAGGTAATTCCAGGCCACTCCCCTAACAGATCACTCCAGCTGGCAGTTAGTAACTGGGTGACCAGATGTCCCGATTTTATAGGGACAGTCCCGATACGTGGGGCTTTTCCTTATATAGATTCCTATTACCCCCCACCCTCTGTCCTGATTTTTCACACTTGCTCTCTGGTCACCCTACCAGTTACAGACTCTGCCTCATGAGAATGAATCCACCAAAGGCAGAACACTCCTAACCTATGGCATCACAGACACACACCCCGTGGTACTGGATATATCCCTTGGGGCTGCTATGGAGGTGGGGTGAACGTACTGTACAATGCATCTACTCAGAACGGAAAATGAACCTTTGGGGTGTTCAGTTCATCCCCCAGCTCTTGCACCCCACTCCACAGGTTTCATTTTTAACCACATTTCCTGCTCCCAGTTGGGAGCAAAGGCACCAAAATGCTACGAGACCCTAGACAATCAGCAGCCCTTGCACCCAGTACCTCCGCCATGAATGGAACAGACAGACCTTTGCCAGCCCAGGACTACATTGGTCTGTCCTCTTGAGACACAGAGGGAGGGAGGGGCTTCTGCTCCCTCCCCTTAGGTCCAGTCAGAGGCCCCTAAGTAAGAGTGGGGGGGCACACGCCAGGCTTCTGCTTCTTTCATGCCAGATCATGTCCTTCCACCTCCATCACAGGCCTAAAGATTCACCCCTTTCTGCAGCACCCCCAAGCAGCTCTACTGAGCCACATACCTTGCCAGGCTTTCTCCCGCTCCCTTCTCTTCCCAGCACTTCTCCACCAACCCTTTGTTTAGGGATCCACAGCCAGCTTTATGCTGGCACTAGGAGCTCACACCAGTGCTTCCTTCCACTTCAACTGCATTCTCCTGCCCAGTCTGCTCCTTATATCCCCGGCACTCCTTCCCAGCATGCCTTGCTGCAGCCTACAATCCCCAGGGTCTGTCTGGAAACTACAGCTCCCATAATTCTCTTGTGCCATGATGAAGCCAGATGAGGGGCTGTGCAATGCCGCTAGCTTCCCTTAAAGGGCCAGGGCCCTGTTACAGGGACACACACAAAATGATTAATTTAGGAAACTTCAGATAGTGGAAATAGCTCTTTCCAGTGCTTCATTTCATGATTTGGTTGTTCTGATGAAAATAAATTGTGACAGTAAAAGTGAGGAGGACCTCAAGGGGCTGGTGAAAGTTGGTGCCATTGAAATATATAGGGCTTCACTGATTTACACCAGCTGACGACTGGTTTCAAATCTGCATGCAATGTCTGGCACTTTGGCCCAGGTCCTCAAAGGTAACTGAACTCCGTGGGAGTCAGGTGTGTAAATACCTTTCAGGCTCAAGGTCCTTAGAACTCAAATGGGTTTTGTCCCTCGAGACAAATAGATGCGACGTAAATGACATAACAGGCATTGTACTGGTTCCACACCAGACACACTGAACCTCCTCCTGCAAAATTTCCTTCACTTCCTACTTCTTTTTGCACCCCTCCATAGCACCAGGCACCTCTCGGTCTTTTGAAGGAAACTTCCAGCTCCAGAGCAATCAATCACTCAATGTTTATCACAACTTGCCAGGATGTATTTAAAATACAGCGGGAAATTTCTCTCCCCTCCCACCCGCTCCCAAATGCAGAAACAAAAGTCATTTGGGTGATCTTAGCAGAATCGGAACAAGTGTTTAGTGGTCTTTAAGGACCCATAAAACACTTCAGTAGTTTGCTGGTTTATATCTATCTTTTACATTAGCCATTTAAATTAAAACATTTATAATTAATTGAACAAATCATTTCCTTGCAACCCTTTGGGGACTGGTGCGTAGACGTCTTCAATAAATTTCACTCTCTTAAGCAATGGGGTATCCATTTCTTTTACAGAGATTTTCCTGCAGAGGATAGATCAAGGACAGGCAGAGAGCAGCTTTAACGGGAAAATCAATTGATAGGAAAGACAAATTAATGTGTATTTTTCAAAAGTGGAAACGAAGAAAAGAGGACTTGTCATTAGGAACTCACCCAACAGGCAGAAATTAAACCCCCGTGAGTCAGTGGAGATCACTGGGGTGATTAGATCAAGAGGGAGCTGGTTGATGTGACTCAGAACTCCTTAGCAGCTCTGCACCCATTGCAATGTGCAGTACCACACAATGCCACAACAGAGCTCTTTGTTGCTGAGTCCCGTAGCAGGCGGACTAAGAAGAAAGAAGGGCTGGTGATTAAAGTGGTGGACTGGGACACACGAGATGTGGATTCAATCACCTGAAAGGAGGCTGTGCATTCGTGGCCAGTGCAAGAGACTGGGACTCAGTTCCTCCTGTGCCCCTGCTCTCAGTTAGTCACGTCACCTGTTTGTGCCTCAGTTTCCCTATCTATAAGATGGGGATAATGACATTGGCCTCCTTTGTAAAGTGTTTTGGTGTCTATGGATGAAAGCTTTAGGCAAGAGCAGGATTGCTGGGACCTTGAACAGGTCACTCAAGTCTTTCTGGGCCTCAGTTCCCCACCTGGAACATGGAGAAAATGTCCCTTCCTCCCCGCAAGTACTGCTGGTTGCCTCGGAGCCGTAGCCCTGCACCGGGACCCCATTGTACTAGGTGCTGGACAAACAAATCAAATAGATGGTCTCTCACTCCGTGTGTGCGCACACACAGCACCCAGTACAACAAGGTCCTGATCTCAGCTTGGGACTCTTGGTGCAACTGAAATACAAAGAAATAATAAACCCCAGGATTGGGCCCCAAGGGCCTGAGGCTGCAAAGCCACACATATGACTTGAGTTCAAAGTTACTCAGCTGCAGGATCAGAGCCCAGGGCTGTGCCTTCTTTCATAGCGAATGTCCCCCGGAGCGCTTTGTGGTGTGAAATCATCTTGACAAAGCAGCGAGGTATTAGCCAAAATGCAGGAGAAGCCACGTCTTCGAGCAACATCCAGCCTTCAGGAGAGAGAGCGCACGCAGCTATACGTGCTTCTGGATTTGACGTGGTTGTGCATTTCTCTCTAGGCAGCTCCGTGATCAATGCACCAGATGCCCCAATGCTCCTCATCATCTTACCCATTTGCCAAGCTCCCTGCCAATACTTTCAGCAGCCTACAGGAGGTAGGAGGGATTTTTGTTAAGTTCTTGCCTTTGGGCTTAGCCGTGTGTGGACCACATGTTAGCTAGTCCGGGGGCAACTGAAAGGGCTTGACTGGTCAGCAGGACAACATTAAAGAGCAGCCAAGCAAGAGGAGTATTAAGAGGCACCAGCAAGGAGTCGGGAATGGGACTGAGATGCAGAGCTGCCCACGTCCAGTGGTGCAGGGAGGCTGTTCAGGGTGACGGGAGCAGCCGAGGAGAAGGCTCTCGCACTAGCAGTGCTGAGATCAAGTGAAGGGAGAGAGGTTCCCCAGGGGAGCTGAGCAAGGCAAGGGCCCAGGGGCAAGGCGGGGTGAGTCCACAGAGCAGTTTCAAGGCAGGAAGGGGTCCTGAATGAACCGAGAATCAGTGGGATCGTCGGTAGATGGAGCTGCTGAGGCGGCTTTGCGGTGTGTATGTGCCAGGAGATGAGCCGTTGCTGCACCCTGGGATCTGGAGGGCTGGGACGTGGCGAGGCTCTGGAGGAGGGGCAGCGCTTGGCTCTCCGGAGCGGCACTGAGCACACAGACCAAAGTGGAGTCGTACTGATCCCTCCTATCATATCCAAAGAGCAGGGGTCAGATAAGCAGCTTAAACACAGGATAATCTTGGCTGTGTGATCCACTCCAAGCCGCAAATGCTGCCCAGGCTGGATCAGCGAGGCTCGGCAATGCTGGGGCTAGTGGGACACCCCCAGGAGGGCAAGGCATGGCCAAAGAGCCTGCCCAATGCATCTCTATGATAGGTGCTAACTAGTGAGGGGGCTGAACCTCGGAGGGTTTGGTTTACAGAAGCAATGGGATAGAGAGGGTTAATAGCCACCGAGCAATGGGCTAGAGCTAACGCAGCACCAGCTGAGAGGCCCAATGTGAAAAGAGAGGCACAGAGGGCGTGGAAAGGGGGTTAGTGCACAGGAAAGGCAGGGCAGGAAGAGAGCTCTGCTAAGCAGACAGTGAAATCCCCAGGCTTCTTATCTGAGCTGTCATGAGCCCCCTGGCTGGGCCACTGTGATCTGGACAGAGCTGCACCTAGATTCCCACGACATTCTGCAGGGACTTAATGGCTCAGAGGGTGAGGATGGCATATAGGGCCTGAGTGGCCCACAATGAGACCAATGGTGCAGGACCCTGTCCTGGGGCCTTTTGACTCACCCAATAGGAAACTGAGTGTTCAGCCCAATGACATTTCCCACAGAAAGTATCTGAGCTGGGTGGAAAAGGTCGACTTTGGGACCAAAAAATGAAAAGCTCTCACCTGAAAAGTTTCCGCTTTTGTCTGAAAATGCGGCGGGTTTGGGGGGTTTGAGTTTTCTATGAAAAGCTGGAAATTTCTGCTGAAACTTTCGACAATTCCCCTGCCTCCTCGCCCCCGGCACTTTTTGTCCAAATTTCCAGGGAGAACAAACTTTCCAATCAGCTCTGTGTTCTAGCATGGGCTACGCTACAGGTTTGGACATCATGCTGTAGGAGCCTTTCCTCCTTTCTGCAGGATCACACCAACCTCTCATCTTTCCATCAGCACTAGGCCTGGCGCAGGGACTTGCTTTGGACATCTTGGCTGTAGCACAAAAGAGTTGATTTCGGTGCTCTGCAAACCTCTTTGTCAGCAGATCTTGCCTCTCTTTGCAGCATCTGATTACATTTTGCTTTCTGCTTCTCTGGGAATTTATTCCTTCATCAGAGCTTCACTCTAAAAGTGCCTCTCTGGATAAGATTTATATAGTGCACATGAAGAATGGTCTCCTACTTTTTGGTATAGCCAGGAGGGAGGCTCCTGAAAGGAAATCACTAGGCTGGGATTGAGACGGGATTTCAGTTCAGTACCTGAGTAGCCAGGACCCTTCTGCTCCTGCTAAAAGTGCCGTGGGATGGTTTTAATCAGTGTTAAGTGGTCAGAACTTTCAGTGTTAAGTGGTCAGAACTTTGCATTTAGGACTCACCAGCCGCAGCTGCTAAAAGCCACATTGTACCATTAGTTCTGCAGGGACTCGAGGTGGAGAATGCCACCCACTGACCTGGGCCAGCATTGCTGTCAGTGAACGCGTGAGGCCATTGATCCTGTTGATGTGACAGCACCCCCAGTTCTGGAAGCCCTGGAGTACTGAAAGGATCTGACCTGCTTTGAAGCCTCCCTAAATCCTGCTTGGATCTTTGGAAGCCAGAAGCTGCCTGTGATTGGCGCAATGTAAATTAATACATAACAGTAACAGGAGGAACATGCTGGACTAACCGAGCACATCACCTTTTTTGATAGGTTTAGCAGCAAGATGCTGATGGAGACAGCGCAGGCAGCAGCTTGCATCGAAATGAACATGTTTAGCGGCTTGAAGTCTATAGTAAAAGTCAGAAACACACCTTCCTTGTGATCATTATAATCCTGTTACACCTGGAGCCAGGCAGCATTTCTATATGTAACATGCTGGCGAAGCATGTCATGGCTTGTCAAGAGTAACAGCTTACTGCTGCTGCTAACTCATGGGGTTACTCCTTTAGATTATCATTATTATTTGGGTTATAATAATACCTACAGGACCCTGTTGTGGTATCGACACAGTAAGTGACAGTCACAGATAATGTTGAAAGTCTAAATAGAAAAAGATTATCCCCATTTTACAGATATGAAACTGAGGCACAGAGAGAAGACGTGACAGCAGGGAATTTTGTATCCAAAATGTTGTATTCCTGAGTCCCAAATGAGTGTGTTAGATCCTCCTTGACTGGTAGATATTGGTGCTGAAGGTGCAGGGTTCAGATCCCCATGGTCTGTCCCCCCATGTGCTCTCCCAAAATGTTCTGCCATGAGATTCTGAGGGGCTAATTCCTGCTTCCCTGTGATCTGTCCCCGGGCGACAGGCTCCATTCTCAACACTTCTCATTCCTCCAGCAGGGAAAAGTTTTGCAATTGCTTCATCGCGATTAATTAAAAACTTCTTGGAAAGGTTAAGAGCCAATGAAAAGGGGAGGGGGGCAGAATAATGCTTAGCAGAGAGCATATAAAAGGCAGAGCCTCTGGCGTTTTCACTCAAGTGTTAAATGGAATATGCTTCTAATGGAAGAAAGGCTGAAAAAATAAAACACTCAGCAGCAAAAGCCTGGGGTTGGGGCTTTCTTTTTCACTCTGTAATTTAACCAAACTGGGACTGATATAAATTCAGGTTCTGTTTTTTAACAAACAATCAGTGTCTATCCAGCCAGCTGTCTGTCTAACCACGTATATCTAGCCGATGTCCTTTAGCACTCCTCAGCTTCTGGTCTCTGCAGTCAATTGTTCTTCCAGGCAGGGGACGTATCACTTATGGATTATCTGTGATGGGCTTGCTTTACTTCTGGAAGGCTGAATTGGGACTGGGGAAACCGAGTCATGGCTCTGCCGTAGATTCTTTGTGTGATCTTGGGTGAGTTTCTTAGACTCTGTTGCAGGCCAGACCTCTGGCATGGGCTTTACGGCCCACGGACTTCAGTGAAACGTAGAGTATGTGTGTAAAGTTAAGCTGATGCTTCAGATCCTCCAGGAACAGGGATGTTTCCCTGAATCAGGACCTTCATCTTTCAGGCTGAGAATTTCAGAAGTGGCTAGTGATGTTGGGGGCCCAACTTGGGAACCCTTCAAGAGAGCTACTTATCGGAGGGCGGGGGCTCAGGTACTATCGGAAGATGAGGCCCCTTTGGGGCGTCTCAAGGTGGCCACCTAAAATGACTAGGCCTGTGTCTTTGTGCAAAACAGCTCACAGCAAGGTGACGAGGATAAATGTGGCAGGCCCCTGAGAGGGGCCTATGGAGAGATTAAAATAATAAACAACAATAATAATCCATTCAGGCATTTATACCGTGCTGGTTACCAGGCACCACTAATGATATAGCCTCAGTGCTTTCAAATACCTTCTTGGGACAGATGTGAATTCCTTTCATGGGGCCCTGGCGAAGCATTTTTCCACAGCTGCACTGCGGTCCCCTTCCCTCGCCTCCATTCTGAGTGCCAAATCCTGCCACCTTCAGAGGGACGGGAAACTTAAGCAAAGAGGAACCGAGGCAAGCCCTGGTTGTTAGTGCAATGGCACTCCTCATGGCCTGTCTGTGTGCAGGTGTGTACGGCAGGCAGCCAGCCAGGGAGACGGGAAAGTCTGCTTGACAACGGGCATTTTCAGACAGGGAAGAGGGACGTTTGCTACACTGCCTTACACTTGGTAGAGCATAAAGCTTTACTCAGACGCTGAATATGGTTATTGGGAAAGGAGCAACGTCACTGCCTTGCTGAAGAGACTGGCCTGGGAACATTGCAAATGATAAAGGGCCTAGCAGGGCTCTTCCGAGTCTCGCTTCTCAGAGCTTGACACCCGAGGCAGGGAAACTCCTGGACAACAATAGTGGGGTTGCCCCATCTTTCTGAGGGCTAAGGCTAGTGGTTAGAGCAGTTGATGTAGGTCAAGACTCCTAGGTTGGTCTCTCAGCTCTGGTACAGGGTTGAAGGCCAGAGGGGACCCCCAGATGCTCTGGTCTGACGCCACTGTAGAGCACAGGCCACCAACACCACACAGCTCTTGCACGCGAAACCCAGCAACCAAACAGCCCAAAGGAGACTAAACTATGATGCGCCATAGGCAGACATATGAGGGGAACAGGCCCCAAAGCCCCCACAATAGCAAGGAAATGAGTAAGTGAGATAGATCCAGGTAATCCTGGCCAGTGACCCACACGCCCATGCTTCAGCGGAAGGCAAACCCCACCCCCAGGTCACTTCCAGTCTGACGTGGGGGAACATTCCTTCTCCACCCCACATATGACGATCAGTGAGCAAGAACCAGCAGGCCACGCACCAGAGAGAAAGTTCAGTGCCACTTCAGAGCTGGGTCCACCCCACCCAAAATCCCATCAGCCGTGGCCACCCATGATGCTTCAGAGGAAGGAGATTTTTAAAAAACAACAGAATGAATGGAGCGGGAAATATTCCTTCCTGACCCCTGCAGGTGGCCGGCTGAAACCCTGAAACATGAACTTTGGGAATATAAGAAACAAACTGGAAGTGAGACCCAGGGCTTTTGAGCTCTGCCCCCCCGCCCCACCACAAACAACCCCGACATACAATTCCACGGATAAATTGGTCCAACTCTCTTATTAAACTAATGACTTTGTTTGACCCACCCATTGTGAGGGGTGGGTTAGAAATACTTAGAAACAATTAAGACAAGGTGAGCGAGTAGGTCTGTACCGCTGCTAACAGTGTGACTCACTGTCTCCCGCTAGTGGATAGGTTTCTGAATGCCGCTGCTGTCCCCCTTTAGCTCAAACGGTCACGGTTTGTGATTTTAGGTCAACATAGTCCAGTTCAGTCCCTGAGACAACTCATTAGAGATGGCTGTTGCAGATTAATAGGTCGCCTTTCCCTGCTCCGGATAACTCCCTGCTCTGAAACTAGAGCTCTCACTGGAGCAATATTCCTCTTCCCAGGACTGCCACTCACCCTGACAAAGGCAAGTGAGTGACTGCTGTAGTGTTGGGGAGAAAGCCAACAAAGTGACAACGTTTCTTGGCAGGTAGACAGAGTATTTCTGGGGAAGAAACAGACCGTAAAGCAGTGTGTTGGAACAGACTTTGCAGGGCCACAAGGCAGCTGTCGACTCCTCTCTGTTAATTTAATCAAGTTCTTTTATATTGGGTTAGTATGGCTCCCAAAGAGCCTGTCTGCTGAGGAGGGGCTGGAGAATGAAAGGTGAAGCCCTAAAAGAGGTAGCCCTTGGAAACCTCTGCAAGGAAAGCCACACTCGCCCCAGACTCAGAGACCGTCCTCTGGTGGCAGAGGGGAAGAGGAAACGCCCCCAAGTGGACTGAAACGCGAGGACAAACATGGCCTCATGCTGCCCAGTGGCAGCGGTGAGTGTGGCCTGTGGAGATGGAGAAGCATGACAGGGACAGAAACAAGCCTTGACACATGGGGTCGGGCTTCAGGGTTATTTACGGGGGCCCAGGCAGGGGTGATAAACCAGCCAAGACCCGAATGTCTGAGCAACGTGACATTTCTTGTCAGTGAGGATTTTAAGGCAGAGGGGCAAAATAAATTAGCACCGGCGAGGAGCCTGCATGTTTCTTTTAATTATCAGCGAAGGTTCTGAGGCGTGAGTCGGTTAACTCTTGCCGATGGGAAGGCATTTGTCACCGTTCCTGGCTCAGATGCGCGGTTTACTCAGAGCAAGCTGGCCAGAAAACAAACACCAGGGAGGAGGGGGGAAGAAAAGCCAAACTAACAACTGTGCCCCATCCCAGCCCCTGTGAACTTGTCAGGCTCATGGCGATGACTCCGTGACAATGACAAAGTCATCAGCGGGGTCCAGAGGAACAGGCCTGTGTGCGAAGAGCAAGGGAAGAACATTTCAGCGAGCAGCAGTGTCAGCGAATGAGTGTCACCCTGTCACTTGACAGCACGAGGCAGAGCAGGAACATGGGAATTTCCCGAGGCCTATGTCATATCCTGGTACAGTAGTGCCAGGAGCTTGCCAGCAGCTGGGAGCCTTGCAGAGCCGTGAGGGATGCTTGCCGAGCGTCTTTCCAGGAATTACCTGTGCTCAAGCCAATTGAGTTTACCCCCATATCCCCAGTTGCTCCAGTTCACCCCTGAGACTCTCCCTGTTCCCCCAGTGTCACATAATATGAGCGCTCAGTGTCTGCCCACACCCCTTCCGCAGGAGTGGATCTCACTCCAAAGCAGGGCTAGAGAGACTACAAGGCCATGGGGGTGGCTCACTCCAGCTCACCTGCCATCCTAATTAAAAGCCACCCACACTGCTTCCCCGACAGGGGCCCTGAACCTTCTCCTGATGGTGCCAGGGGGGCTGAAGAAGGGGCCATGCCCTCTTGGCAGAGGCAGTGAGATAAAAACCCATCTAATAGCCCTTGGGGATGTGGGGGGAGTGGAATGGCAGATACAGATGAAGGAGCCAAGCAGATGTCACCCATCACCCGCTCTGTCATTCTGACTTCACATCAGGCAGAAGATGCCAGGGGACTGGTTTCCCTGCTCTTCACCTGGCAGGGGACTCCCCTGTCTGGGGTCGGGCCACGGGTTCAAGTCAGGACTCCTGGGTTCCATTCCCATTTGGGGCCCAGCCCTTGCTCTGAGCCCTCACGCAAGCCTGGGTGACGGGGAGGAGAAGTCGTCACCAACTCCCTGCTGGTGCTGTTAGGCTTAATCAACTGATTACTGAACATTTGTGAAAGTGTTTAGAGATCTCCAGCTGAGAGGCAGTGACTAATGAGAGGCAGGGAAAGTCGGGTGGGGGGTGGGGGGGTTGACACGAGGCTTGAATTTCAGAGAGCTACACTCAATTCTTACCCTGCCAGAGATGACAGGTGTGACCTTGGGCGAGTCAATCGATCTGTCATGTATAAACCAGTGGATGCTAATAAATTACACTTCTCCTGACCTATTGAGAGCAGGGCCATGCACAATGGGACCCGGATCGCAGTTGGGCTCGCTACTAAAAATGCAAAGTAGGAACCTGTACAGGCTCTTCCATGCTGCCGCCCCGGCACTGGACTTATCCAGAATATTTTAAAAAACATTCAACAGAAAACAAAAAGATGCTTCGAGCACAAAATGGTTCCCAGCAACGTGGAGTGCTGGAGAGGAGGCTCCTAAATGCTGGTCTCTGCCCAGAGTCCAGTGTAATGTGCTGCAATTTTATACCAGGCACTCTGGATTTAATCATCAGAACGCCTTGCAGGGGATTAACTACCAGTTTCCTCTTAATCACTAGTGATATGATGAGATGAAGACATTCAGCTTTGCGGGGGTGAGCGCTATTTGTCGGGCTGGTTTTGCTGCTCTGCACTTGGCAAAGGCTGATGAACCCAGCTGAGGTACATGAAACGCAGAACCATAGCGAAAGGGGAGCAGGTTCTGCAGGGGAATGTTTCTGAGTGAGCGCCTTTACCCCAGCTTCCCTCTGGGAAAATCAGCAAAACAACAAGGCTGGGATCTCTCTCAGGTTCCTGGGGTCGCTCTGGCCAGAGGTCCACAAGTCAATGGCAATTTCCATGTATGATGCTGATGTCCAGATACTCAGCGGCAAACGTTGGCAATGGGACGGCATGAGAGGGGCTACAGGCTGTAACCCAGATCTTTAGCCAGCGCGAATTTCTATGTGGAGTCTCAGAACAATCCACATTGCTGAGTCCATCCTGCTGGGCTAGAGAGCTAGACAGCTGTCTTCCAACCAGCCCAAGTGAACACGCTCTGGCCCTTGTATGAAGCTTGATCTGGATTTGGCAGAGCTGGCCCCCTATCAGAAATAGGGTGTGTGTCTCTTTAAATAATATTTAAGCACTTCTTTGGGGTCTACAAAAGTCCCCTTGGGGATCCTTCGAGGAAGGAGAAGGGCAGCATTCATTAGATGCTGCACCATGTCTGCCAGCTACCCAAGTGACTCCTGGAGTTTCCGCAGTAGAGGCCTGGGTTGAAGATCTTTGGGCCAAATCCAGCAGCTGTCCTGCATGGGGTCACTGGGTCATAACGAGTGCCATGGAAAATGGAGCTCTGAAGAGATGAATTTGGTCCCAGGTTTCCCTTTGTTTATATTTCTCCAAGGGCAGCACTGGCCTCACCTATTTACAGTGACGCTTTCTCAGCTGGCCTAAAGCAATTTTGACTTACATCAGCTGAGCACCTGGCTCACTGACGTCAAGGGATCGATTATGACTTACACACCGCGGGATGTGCCCTCTCTCTCTGGCTCCTTCCCAAGAATGGGGCTTTGGCATTTCCCCTGCATGGTGATTTGCAAGTCCTGCTCTAAGGCAGCCCTAGTGGATGCTAAAAGCATGACATGGAGCTTGCCCTTCCCTGCCCCACTCAAATCCTCCTCAGGCACCAAAATCAAAAATAAGGGAATTAAAAATGTAATTCACAGAGCAATAAATCCTTCAATAAAAGGGACACTAAGGCAGAAGGAGAGAGCCAAGCTTAATCCTCAGATAGTTTCGCTCCTTTTTGCTTCCACTAGGGTGACTGCTGTTCAGACCGGAAATGTTCTCTGTCAGAAATTATCCCCACCCGGCCTAATGACCCCATATGTAAAAATTGCCAGGCAGATGCGCCGTCAGCCCCTTCCCTGGGAACGGGGTGATTTAATTTGAAATCCTCATTTTAGGGCACAAATTGGTTTCTGCACTTCCCTTGGGAGCAGGTTAAAGAGGCTAGGATACAGGCCTGAACGTGGATCTGGGAATCGACTTGCTGTGTGCTGAAAACTGAACCAAGTTTGTAAAATTCAGTCAATGTTTAGCCAAGGATCCTTCCCCCAGACTGTCCTCTCACCCTGTCTGATTCATACAGAGTAAACGCCAATGACCTAAGGATTACAGTTCTATCTGGAAATCATATTTTGCCCAGGGTTAGGGGCAGGGAGAGAGATGATAAGAAATAGATCGGAAGTGGCATGATTCATTACTATGAGGTGAATCAGACTTGGGGATCACAAGGGCAGATTTAATAGAAAATGTATCCAATCCGCAATGGTAACTTTAAGTGTGATTATTAATGAAGCCTATTTAGAATGTGTTATGTATCTGGCACTTTAGATGCAGCCTTCAATTCATCTTTGGTGTCAGATGTCTGCTTGCATCAGATCCAGAGTCTGATGGAAGCTTTTCCCCCTTCCCTGGGAACAACTGGGGTCAAAAAACAACCTTGTTTAAGCAATCAAATGTGATCAGGCCAGCAATCCACTGCGAGTCCACAGCATCATGTGAATGCAGTGTGACTCCCTGAACAGAGACAGGATCCGGGAAACATGGATGGAGAGGGAGCGTGGGAACAAATCCCTTGCTATATGCAACTTTAGATTGTCTGACGAAGAGGAGGCTCTTTGTGTTGTACTGAGACTGTGCTTTTCCTCCTATATACTTGAAAGGGCTTTGCACTGGCAGGTGAGGTGGGGAAACTGAGGCAGAAAGTGAGTAACTCACCCAAGGTCACAGAGCCTGATATGCAACCCAGAGGGCTGACTCCCACCTCCTATACCTTGGGCCATGCTGCCTAGACTCAGTGTCCCACAGCTACAAGGAAGGGGATTCTCCGTTGGCCTGGGGCTTGTGGGGGTCGCACAAATGAGTCATGGTAATGTCAGCCACAAGAAACGGGGAGAAGGAACTTTGGCTTGTGGCCTCGTTGACGGGACAGTAACTTAACAACAGCAGCAACTCGCCACCCGCCTTCTAGCACAACTGTGCATCATCCACACCATGAGGAGCTCAGTGTGGAACTGGGCATGTGCTCCGTCCAGAAGCCAGAATCATGGGCTACGTCTACACCACCAGTCAGTTGTATGGTTCCTCTGCTCACGTACAGAGTCGGGCTAGCTTGTGTGTTTGTACTCGGTGCTGGGCAGCCTTGCCTCGCCTGCCACTACCAGTGCTACTGGGGCTACACAGCTATTTATTCTCCCACCAGCTCACACCCTAGCATGTAACATGGATGTAGTCATAAGAAACATGGAGACTAGGGAGAGAAAAAGAGACCCACTCTTTCAGCCTGCACCCTCCCTAGGCAGGAATGAGCCCTTCCCTAGTGTCTTTTGAGCCATGCTACTGTGTTTGGGAACACCAAGGTTCCCACAGCAGTTGTGTACCCAATCACTAGAGCTGTGGGAAAAAGGGATTGGTCCATTCACTAGCAATTTTGAAAAGCCCGCCCCCCAAAAAAATCATTTTAGGTTGAGTCAAACCTTTTGCTTTGACAAAATCAAAACATTAAAAAAACAGTCAAAATGGAAATGGTTTGATTTTTAAATTAAAGGAAACATTGACATCAAAAGCCTTTAATCCAATAATCAAAATGTTTCATTTTCAAAAATATGAACTGAAAACATCAGTTCTTTGGGTGTCTCACCCTGCCCCCCATGAACAATGCAGTGAAATGGACACAGACCTGCAAAATGCAAATTTGATAACACAGAACATTTTCATCCCCTCCATCTCCAAACAGTTTACGCAGCTCTTCCCATCAAGTCAAGCCCTATTTCACTTCCTTCCCCTCAAATAACTAGCTGCACAGTCCTCCAGACAGCAGATCCCCTGCTGCTTGTGACTGGGGATGAAAGCCTACATGCTGGATCCTCTGTCTGAAAACCTAGCTTTCAAGACTCTTGGCTGAGAGAATGCTAACAAAATGATTTACAAATACAAGTGTTACCTTAATCGGCTGGAACTGGTTAAACAGGGGAATTGATATCATCATTGCTGAAAGGAAGCACTTGCTGCTCAGGAGATGGGGAGCTTTGATGTTGGATTCACTGCCCAAAGCTGTACATGCCTAGAACACGATGAACCCATTTCTCAAGCTGTCCCACCTGGCCCATGTCAAATCTCAATGCCTCTCTGAATTCTTAGCAGGAGCCTGATTGGGAGAGAGCCCCACTTCCTTGTTCACATGACACTGCTTGAGTTCCTTTTTGTCCTCATCAGCGCTACAGAGACCAAGGGTGGATGGCAGAGCTTTGAGCCAGTGGGTGATACTCTGGGAGCTTGGAGCATGAATTGCCTTGGGCAGGGTCAGATGTGGAAGTAAATTTAGTAGTGATGGGTGGAATCGACCGCCGAGCACGCAGGAAAAGTCTGAGCCTTTCCAAGCAAACAAACTGGGATGGAAAAAAATTTCCAGAGATGGAAATAAGTGATTTGATGGGAAGTTCCATCACGTGATGGTATGATGGTCAACAGACCAGGTCCAGAAAGCTGAGGCTCAGGGGCTGTGTGCTAGCTTGCTGACGAGAGATGGCAGGCAGCAATAAAGCCAGGCTCCAGACGGAGTCGAAAGGAAGGATGGTCTTGTGTTTAAGGGACCGAAGGGGGAATCTCAGAAGACCTGAGGTCACTTCCTTGCCCTACGTCAGATTCCTAGTGTGACTTCGGGCAAGTTACTTCATCTCTGTAACTCAGCCCCCCTCTGAAAAATTGGAGATGAGACCATCACTTATTAGCTCCATCACAGAAGTGTTGTTTGGATTAATCCTATGTGGACAGTGCTTTGATCCTATCAAATGCTACAAGTATTATTGACTGACAAGGTTTCCCTTCTCCAATCAGGAAGCAGAAAGAATGCCATGTGACCACTTAGTCACCCACTTGGTCCTAGCATGCTTGGTGCTGAGCTACTGAGAGGTGCTGAGTTTCTTCAGCTTCTGTTGGCTACCGGGGAAATCTGCTGGGTGAAGGACGGTTTAAGGACTTGGGTCTGAATATCTGAGTCGGTATCCTTGTACAAGGAAGGGAGAATCATGTATTTCCTACACCACCACCATCACATAAATCTCACTGGAATATTTCTAGCTACAGTGGTTTCTTGGACAACAAGATAAGGATAGAGAATGTTTGTGAGGCTGAGAGTTTTGAGTCCCTCAGTCCCTGGCCAGCAGTCCATTTGAACAGCATCTTGGTTCCCCGACCCCGTATATTTCTAGGCAATACTTTGGGAATTAAGCAAAAATTGTAATTACTTTCTGAAGTAACAAAGGCTTGGGAGGAAAAAGCCTGTGACAGATTCCAGATTTGATCAGAGCTGACAAGGAGCATTGCTTGGGCTGCATTAGAACTGGCACTTTGTCAAACAATGAGGTCTGCTGTGACCTGCCCCTGGGGATGAATGGACACAAGGATTCGGACTTTTTAAACCTGGAAATGAAGCATGGAGGTGGGACTGTTCTGCTCAGCTCTTGCGAGTGAAGAGACAGGGTGTGGCATGCAGTATGCTTCTCCCTGCCCATCCTGCTGTATTCTGCCCCTGTCCACCTGGGGCTGGCAGATTGCCATATCTCACAAGCTAAACAGGAGCAGGCCTGGTCAGGGCTTGCTTTGGAAGTTGGGGGTGGGGGGAGACTCCAAGCAATACTAGGGCTCTGTAAGAAGCCCCGATGTTCACTCAGTTGGCAGCACACACCTCCATGAGTTAACACCCCATCATGGTTCCAGGGGCAGACTTGAGGTCCCAGCTTCTGGATGAGTTGCAAAGACTTCACAAAAGTTACTCTGCTTTATGCCAGGACAAAGCCTTGCCCTATTGCTTTTCATCCACCGAGAAGACAGCTCCCCCTCAGCAACCCTGCCTGTCTAACCCGACACCACGCGGGGCTTCGGGTTCCAAATCACACCAGCTGGGGTCTTGGACCTTTAAACTGTTCTCAGTCCTTCGGATACTTACACCTCCCATGACCGCTCTCACAAGCAAGGGTGGGAGTCTCGGGGTTCAGGCCGAAGTCCACGTTGGGTCATTACATGCAACCTCCCTTATCTAGAAGGATTTTAGATCTTCTTCTTCACTTCCAGTCCTAAGGCATTGAGCAGGGTTGGTGTGTGGCTGTGAAATATCCACCAATTCCACTCCAGAGCTGGCTGCATTTCAGCAATGAATAAAGCAGTTACTCTATACCCCTGATTCATCTTTTGCAAGTCACTAACAAGCAGGATAAGAGTGTTTTATAACCACTTTGCACAGGTGGAAATGACTATATGAGGTGCAGAGACAATGGAGACTCAGACCTAGGATTTGTAAAATCAGGTACTTCCAGTAAGACTCTATTCCCATCTGGTCCCTGGCATTGTTATCCACATGGAGAACTGCTGAAATAATGAATCGTTCTTCACAGCTCTAAATCTAATTTCCTTGTCTCACAGAAGAAGCTCAAGAGTTCATATTTATTGTTCTTTGCAAGTCTAGGTGGCGCTTTAATGCCCCTGTCCCCTTTACCCCCTCACCTCCCCGACCGCCAATCCGATGCCAATTAATGCCAGTCAGCATCAATGGGACTTGGCGAGGACTGGAACGTCAGCCAATGAAAAGAACATGCCCTGTCAGTGCTGTGAAGGAAGCACAACAGTGATTTGCAATGAATCATATACTCAACAGAGTGGACTTTTTTTTTTCTGCTTTGTGGGATAGTTGCAAGCAGAACAGAATTTACATGAGAACAGCCATACTGGATCAGACTCATCATCCATGTAGCCCAATATCCTGTCTCCAGTGGCTTGTACCAGAGCTTCATGGGGATTATACAGAACAGGGCAATTTTGGAGAGATCCATCCATCTTCTCCTCCCAACTTCAGAGGTTTAAGGTCACCCGCAGGACAGGGTTGCATCCCTGACCATCTTGGCTAATAGATCCATCAGTTGCTGTCTAGCCCTTTTTTGAATCCAGTTATACTTTTGACTATCACAACATCTGCTGGCCGTGAGTTCAACAAGTTTATTGTGCGTGGTGTGAAGAAATACTTCCTCATTTATATTCAACTTGTTGTCTATGAACTTCATCAAGTGACCCCTTGTTTTTGTATTGTGCGAAAGGATCAATACTATATCTCTGGTCACTTTTTCCCATACCATTCATGATTTTATAGATCTCGGTCATAGCCCCTTAATCTCTTTTCTAAAAGGAACAGCTCTAATCTTTTTGGTCTCTCCTCATGTGGAAGCAATTTCATACCCTTGAACATCTCTGTTGCCCTTCTCTGAACCTTTTCCATTTCCACTGTACTTTTTTTGAGATGGGGCAACCAGAACTAGACACAGGATTCAAGGTGTGGGTGCATCATGAATTTATCCATTATTTGAAATTATTATTCACTGAGTTTCTGGTCAGGCGCTAGACTGATCAGTTTTCTTAGAGTGTAATTCACAGAAACAGCACACAGTGCTTTGCACCACATAATTCCCACCAAAATCTTCAAAATATAGCTGGAATTGGACATAAGAGATTGGCATACTTCTTGTTCCTGCCAAACAGGGACTTTTGCCCTCTTAGAACTCTGTGGGCCTATTTGGTAGAACAGGCCTCCTAAATTCAAAGTGGAAGAAACAAACCACCCTATTTTCCCCCAAACCTCATCTTTTTTCCTTTTCCTCAATTTTTGCACAAAGAAAATTTCAAAATTTTCCAATTTTTTTTCCACAAAAATAAGAAAATCCTAGAACAAAAGCGTTTTAGTTTTTGGCTTTTCAGCTCTCTTCTTTCTCCAATCCACTCTCTCCCCTTTATTCTCACTTCCCCCATCCCTTTCTTTCCATCTTACCACTGTAAAAGGGAGAGGAGAAGGAAATAACCTTCCCACTCCAAAAATGTAGGGTTTCGTTTTTCATTAATGAAACAAAATTAAGAACCGCCCCCCCTGAAATTTGTCATTTTTATTTGCTAAAATGGTCATTTTTCTTTTCTTTTTTTTTTTTTTTTTAAAAAAAGATCAAAACATTTCAACCAGCTTCAATTCTGTGCCCCCATTGTGCTAGGCATTGTACATATACATAACATAAAAATTCCTTGGCCTGCCTCTTGCAAACACAGCAGGATTTAGTCTTGTCCCCATTTTACAGCTGGGAACTGTGGCAGAGAGAGTCTGTGACTCAGGCAAGGTTACACAGTTTCTGTGCTTCAGTTCCCCACCTATAATAAGGGGATAAGGACATTGCCTGGCCTCGTAGCGCTGTGGCAAGATAACTAGATAAAAGGCTGTAAGATGCTCAGTTACACTGGTAACAGGGACCAGATAAGTACTGCAGATCGCTCTATCATATCCACAATATTTTAATCTTGTCAGCCCGGACTGTATCCCTTTAGAGAATATTGATTAGTTTTCACCGGAAAAAACAGGTTAAAGAGAAAAAAAGGCAGGGGGCGGGGTAGGGTGGAAGGAATAATTATGTTCCATGAAATTAAAGAAAAGAAAAAGGATGTAAATAAATTAGTTCTCATACAAAAGGGTATTTTATAATGGAGCTTTAAAAACATTCCATCAAGCAAAACTAACGTTTATTTGAAATGTTAAAAAGGAAGCTTCAATCAGAGAGCTTCATTTTACACTGTAACGAATTCAATTGACCTCTGTGTAGCAAGGAAACAGCACTGGTTCAGGTGGGGGGGGGGGGGGGTGGGGGGGAGGGAAAATGCTTTTTTTTAAGCACCATTGTATTTTATGAGCACAGCCTTGAGCACTGAGGGGTGGGGGGAGGGATCCCACTGGCCAGGGCATGGCTTAGGGTTACTCATATCCTTCCAAAGCACTCAGAGGCCTGCATGTCAGGGTACATCCACACGGCAGCAAGACACCTGCAGCCGGCCTGGTCAGCTGAGTGGGGCTGGCAGGGCTCAGGCTGCCAGCTGGAGCCCAAACATCTGCACTGCCATTGGATAGCCCCCACAGCCTGAACATCGTGTGCCCCGGGGGCTGACCCTGGGTGTTTTATTGCCATGTAGACATACCTTCAGAGACCTGCTTGCAGCAGCAGGCCCAGACTGAGCTACCGATGGGCCAGTCATTCACTACTCTGCACCCTCGGGAGCACTGCTCCAAGCTGAAGAAGGTCTCCAGTGGGTGGTTCTCTCAGCACCGTTCCCCTGCAGTCTCAGCGTGGCTATGGAAGTTGTATGCATTCACCCTTAAAGCAGCTTTACATATTTCCTCCTTAAATTGTCCAAAATTCTACTACTCAGCTCTTAATTACAGCCCCCACAAGCCTTGAATCTTGAGTTATCTCCTAGATGAACAATGCAGCATAGTAAATAACAAGGAGGCAGTAAAATACACACACAAAAGGCATTTAATATGGAGTGAAACCCTTCCCCCCGCAGTAATTGCACCAGAGATAATTAACATTTACAAGAAGCACATTCATAACAAACATATATTAACCTTTGAAGCATATATAACTTTGAGAACTCTATCTATTGTGATAGCAGAAACAAAAACACCGAATGCCAGATTTTATTACTGCAAATGCCAATGTTGCTGCTCCTTGTGTGAATTGTACCAGCACTTTTCCAATGTCATTTCAGTTTCTCAAAAGTCCGGCTTTTAAGATTCTGGTTCTGAAAATGCCATTTGTTAGAATTATTGATACGACAGGACCACCCGGGTCCCACTGAGTGAGGCACTGTGCAAACACGTAGGAAGAGGCTGGGTCCGCCCCAATAGTGCTTACCATCGGGACAGGTGCTGGGAGAAGGAATATTTTGTCTCCATTTTAGAGGCGGGGAACAGAGCTATTAAGAGATTTCCCCAAAGTCTGTGGCAGAGGCAGGATTTGTACCATGACTCCAGATGGGGGATGGGGCTGCTCCTCCAGACTTTATCCCCATCAGAGGGGAAGCATGAGTTCCTGCAGGCTCAGAATGGCTTCATAGCAGGATTCTTCACCACCACCCCCATCCTGGCTCCCTTAGTATTTGGCCCATGGTAAAGATCAGTCTCCAAGGTCATTCCCTGTAGGTTTAAAGGGCCACATGTCCCATCTTTGCACACAACAGCCTGCTCCAGAGTCCAATGAAGTCAGTGCAAAGAGTCCAGTGGGTTTCCGGCTCAGCCCTCCAAAGGCCTCAGCACCTTCGACTTCCCTGGACATCACAGGGTGCGGAGGGCTCTGTCATCGCTCCAGCCTTGAGCCTTCCTTCCAGCTGAGCTCAGAATGGCCACCGAGGTCAGAGAGGGTAGGTCAGCACAGTCATGAAACACCTGCGTTGGCTGACTCAGGCGCAGGGCTAGAAAACTGCCATGTAGCAATTCGTGAGAGGCTAGCCACAGGTACTGGATTGCAGCCTTTACCTGTGCTCAACTGAAAGAGCAGTAAACGCTGCACCGAGATCCAGAACGACCCATGGCTTTGGAACGTGCGTGTTTACTAATAGTCTGGTGTGTCACCATCCCCAGCTTCTCCCTCACTGCAAACATACAGGTGATTTTCAGAAAAGGTCAGTTTTAATAAAGTCCTCCAGTCAATGATCCTTTTATTTCTGAACCAGGATGACACCAGAGAATTTTTCTACTCCCTGATCTATAAGTATGACTCCCCCGTCAGAGTCAATGAAAATTGTTCACCCTGCTTTTGAGTCTCTCTCAAATGCCATTCATTGCTCTGTTAAATATTCCCAGTACAAAATGCCTCCAAGAAACTGCAATCAGTTTTCATCACTAGCAACACAAAAGACTCAGGCAGGAGAGTGGGGGGAATCTTGTCCAAGATTTAAATTAAAAATAGCAATCAATATTTTTTTCTGAATGCAGAGAGAGAGAAGGGAAGGGAGGACACTAAAACATCCTTAGAACTTCTAGTCAGCAAAGTCTTTTGCTACATTAGTTCCCAGTCACTTTGTTTAATGGGGAGGCTGTAAAAAGTACCTAGTGTCCTCAAGGAAAGTGAAACAGATAAAAGTGTGAAGGACATTTGGGCAGCACATGAGTAAACTTACAGCTAGGATGGAATTCTTACCTCTGTGTGCCAACGGGAAAGGAAAGGAATTTCTTCACCTTACTTACCCATTTCCTCACCAGGCAGGTAAATTGTCAATGTCACACCTCATTTAACAAGAAACTAATAATGATCAATAATAGCGCTTTAGTCTAGTCTTGTCTCTGCTTTATTACTGGAATTGGCAACCTTCCCACAGCTGGTCATTAACACAACTGCACAGCAAGGCCAAGCTGATAAATGGCCATTCATGCTCAAAGACAACTCCAGATTGCAGAAACCTAATGTTAGTCTTTGGGAGGCAGGGACTGATCAGGGTTCAGTGAATTGTACACATCTGGATACACAAACAAGTTTCCTCCACAAGAATTCCCCCTCCTACTTGCAAATATATTGTCAGATGCTACTGTGATTTCTCTCTCAGACCCGGAGCCCACATCCATAGACCCAATTAATTGACTTTCAGACTTTTCCAGACTGGGCCTGTCCAGATGCTTCTCTAATAACAGGATTGATCTGGGATCCCCTTTCTATTTAGCAAAATGAAAAGGGCTGATTGGTTGCAACATCTGTTTGGGCCCCTCCTAGTTAAAGAACTCCTCCTATCCAAGAAGACTTATTCCAGGGGGTTTTCATTTCCTTCCTTCCCCCTTGTTCTCAAACCAAAGGGTCTATCCTTTACTGTAAGGTGAAGCATTAGTCCACAGGGCAGTCAGGTTGCCCTATTCAGCACCATGGACAGCGCATGGCATGTCCCTATGAGAGGGACTGCCAGGCACAAAAATGAGGAAGAAAACAAGGTGTCTCAGATCCTCAGCTAGTGTAAATTAGTGTAGCTTTATTGAAGCCAGTAGGGTTAGAGAGATTTACACCAGCCGAGAGTTTGGCCTGCTGGTGATTCTTACTATCTATCCATCTTATGGGAGTGGGGGAGGGGTGCACTGTTTTCCATTACCCCTGTATCCGAGTCCCTTCCCCTGTGACAGAGAGCACAGTGAAGTCCCTCAGCAGGAGGGTGGCTTCAACCTGGAACATGTTTTTAAAGGGTGGCCTTTTTACCCCTTGAAAATTGGTGTGCTTGCTCCTCCACTTGCCTCCTTGGGGTTCCTGCTAGATGGTCACAAGGTGCCAGTACTTGTTTATACTTATCCTTCCAAGTCATTGCATAGGTGCAGAGAAGCAGCGTGGTCTTATGACAAGGGCACTGGTGTAGCAGGGAGTAGATTCATGTAGGAAGGAAAGTGCCTCCTCCAGAGTCACCCACACTGCCCCCTGAAGTACAGGGCCAGCTAATGTCTGGATGGGGCATTGGCATCAGTGCTGATACAGGGGAAAGAGCATCCTCTGTTGAATCACCCAGACCTCTTTCTGTAGCTCCTTCAACTTTTCCAGAAGATTTCCCAGCCCACACTTGATTAGCTGGAAGGTGCTAACTATACCAGATCTTGGCATAGTCTGGCCATAGGCCATAAAGGAGTTAGCTATTATGATACATTTTGGATTCCATCTTGCTTTTTTTGGGGGGGGGGGAAGGGAAGAGGGAAGGAGAAAGGCCAAAATGATGTACACATCCCAAATTCATTTTAGTTGAAAAAAGTGGATAGAAAAATTTGGACCAGCTGTAATTGAACACAGGTAAAATCCTAACTAGCAGAAAGGGCATTTAATCTCCTAGTCAAATCTAGTGTGATTCAATGAAGCCCTGAAAACCAATTGGCATCCTGTGTGCACCAAGTTTAGAGGGGCTTAATCCAGTTCCTACAGGACAGGTGGCCCCATAACAAAAGCCAGCCACATACACACCATGAATTCACTCTGTTGTGGACAGAGTCCTTGGACTCGAGTCTACGAGTGATGTGGGACCCACTCCCCACCACCACCACTAAAGGGCATCTTTCCAGCTCAGGGTTCTATCACCAGGGCCACATGCAGGGAGCTTGCTCTGCTGTTCAATAGATTAAGAGAGAGCTCCCAGCTGGCAGCTTTTACCAGACCTGGGCTCACTGCTGAAACCAACAAAGCAGGAGAAGACCATTATTTTAACAAGCTGCTCCCTGTAGTGGAGGGGAAGGGAACTGATTTGCGTAGGATCTGCTCCTTCACTCACCTCTCCTTTTCCAGCTGTAACACGGAATTCCCCACCCCAGTCTCTCTGTGCTGGGAGTTATCACTTATTTACAGAAGGGCTTCAATATTTAATTGAGCTGCAGCCGTCTGTTCCCAATGCAGATGTTACCTCTCTCCATTCCACTGTCTGGCTTCATCAGGACTCTCCTCCTGCCCCAGAGATCAGCTTCTATAAACTCACACCCCCACCAGCCCCCATGCTTCTGACTGAGTGAAGCATTCACTAGAACCAAATCTGTGCTCCCCGCACCCTACTCCCTCTCAAGACTTTAATCCCTCCCTGCCTCTCCAGCACTGTTCTGTTCAGAGAATGGGACCCGGTGCAAGGCAGGCCCCAGGTTCCCTACTGTCTACCTCCTCCCTGCACTGGCTTGGCCTGAGACCTCTTGCCACCCACGCACAGGGTTGGTCTGGCCCAAGCCGCTTTCCCTCCCTTCCACTCAGGGCTGGTTGCTGCTCTCCTGCCTCCACCCCACACATTCCTCGGTGCCCCACTATGGTTCACACCCCACTTTTTTTGAGCAAAACTGATGAGTTGACAGGAGAAAATGGGAGAATTGTCGAGTTTTGCCAAAACTCTTGGGATGTCCGGGACAGGGCTTAAAAAAGGGTCTGTCCCAGCCAAATAGTCACCCCACTGGTTAGCGAGGCCAGGGAGGTGGAGCCCCACATTTTTAGTTGAGGGGGTTACATACACCTCCCAATGGCCCTCCCCCAATATCCTGACAGCACCTGATTCAGCTGTATGCAGGGGTGGAAGGCAGATTCATGAGCCACACCAGGGGACTTGCCATTGCATTATGCATCTGTTCTTCAACGCAGGATTGGATGCTGGCGTACACTGGTTCCAGCTTGAGCTTGGTGAGTTTAACCCTGTCTATCAGCAGAGGGTTACAAATGCTTCTCCCCCTCGCCCCTAAGTCTGTTTCCCAATCCGTTCATTTGTACAGTGCAAGGAAGGCCATGAGAGGACAGGAAGGGATTAGTTTCATGAGGCATCACTGAATCACGGGACTTTCATTTACTTAGCAACCAAGAAACACTCTACACATCAGGTGACACACAAGGTCCCATAAAGATTCCCAGACTCAACAAAAGGCAAAGCCATTTAAATTCCAAGCTAATATATAGGAGAGAGAAAAAGACCAAGGACTTTTCAGAAGGAACAATGAGGTGCAATTATGCTTATCTTGATCATTTGGGTGAAATTCAGCAACTCTGCAGCCTGGGCGCCAATGATCAGCTAATTTCACAAAGTCTTGATGACATACTAGAAAGATTTAGATGTTCTAATTACTCTGGTGAATACAGGGGTGAGGCAGAAGATGCAGAAAATATCCAAGCAGCTATCAAGGAAACACTACCAAGGACAGAGGGCTTGCAAGCTCTTTATAAAAAAGCAGGGCAGATGAAATACAGCTAGGCAACCCCTTTATTGCCTAGTTTGAACAAACTTTGCGGCCTCCAGCCTGGGACAAGTTTATATTTAGCAGCCCAAGAAGGATGAGTGAACAGGACCTAACATGAAATTCAGCCACATCTTAAAGTAAACCTCTGTTAATAGCGTTATGCTCATAGCTTAGATCAGGACCCCGTTGTGCTAGGTATTGGACATACAAATGTCAAGAGACAAACCTTGTCTCACAGAGCTTACAGTCCAATTAGATGGTGGGTGGGATGGGACACAGGTGAAGCAAAGAGCCCAAAGCCAAGCAGCAGATATGTGGCCAAACCAGAGATAGAACTGAGGTCTCCTGCTTCCCAGCCCAGTGACTGGCTCCTGTTGTCTTTATGTAACGCCCGTTAAATGCATGAGTGGTTACCACTTGAACTGAAGAGGCCAGGCTCTCCAGCAACGGACTCATGCCCTCCGTGGAGGGGGCATAGCTGGGGACCTCGAACACACAATCACCAGTGGTTACACCTGCACTTTTGATTTGCCCTGTGTTCTTGCAATACCAGTTCTTTGTCCTCCCCTCACTTCTGGAAGGGCAGGCAGCCAGTGTGGTTCTCACAGTGCGTCCAAGGCCCGCTCCTTTCACCCACACCACATTCCTCCAAGGCTGCGTCAGAAGCTCTCTCAAACTCTGCCCCACTACTGTTTGGTTCTGGGTCAGTCCTGGCGCTCCTCCGCTGCACACAGCATCTGTGTCCTTCGGATGTGTCTCTGCTCCCAAGCAGCTGCTCATGGCCTACTTACTGCTTCCCAGTGGCCCTGAGAGCGAGAAAAAGAACAACTGCCTCCCCACAGCAATGTCATTAAGCACCAGGTGGAAGCATTTGCTTGCCTGTTCAGAGCTCTGCTCCAGATGTAATTTCTGATTTAATCAAAACCTTTTTCTTCCAACCAGCCTGAAACCCACTTAGAGACTTGATGGAAGGCTTAAAAAAAAAAAAAAAAAAAAAAAAACCACACAAACCGCCCACTAATAGGATACCGATTCCTCACCCCGGCCCCTCCTCAAGTCTGTCAGCAGCAAGACCCTTTCAAATGAACACACGATAAAGGACTAAAGCCTGTGAAAACTAATAGGAACTCTGGCCCCGACTAGTGGAATGCAGTGATTACCAGCCCTGTTAGAAGAATAAGTGCCTGCTAAATGGTTGTCTCTGCTGGGACCTTATGACAAAGCTTCCCCGCTAGGGTGCCTGAGGTAGAGAGTGCCTGGTAATGGAGCGGCATGTGAGGAGGCCACAGGGTGTCAGCATGGGGTGCTGATCTCTACAGCTGCCTCTTCAAAAGGTTTCACAGCAGAGGGGTGTGTGCAGGAAGTAAGGCCTAGTGACCAGGACAGTGGATTGAGAGCTGGGGGACCTGAGCTGTACTCCTCGCTCTGCTCCTGGCCTTAAGCAAGTGCTTTGTCCGTATGTGCCTAGATGGAGACAGCCCCTGCACTGAAGAGCTGGTCAGGAGAGACTAAGGAATTACTACAAATGGGGACAGAGATGCAAAGAGACTAAGCAATTTTCCCTAAAGTCACACTAGGTATCTGTGGCGGAACTGGGAATCAAATTGCTATCTCCTGAGTTCCAGCCCTGTGCTGCATGTCCATCCTGCCTCTCCGGTAGGTGTTTGGAAGGCATGAGGTAACTGGTATAGCAATGATACGTGCAGGTAAGTCCACAGCCACGTATGTGATATGGCAAAGGTAGGCAAAAATATTCCTGCTCTGCATGGATGGATACAGGTGATGTATTAGTTCCATGTTCATTTCAAGACAGTCTTCAAAGATTCACCCATCTCTAATGAGAAATGCCAGTGCTGCAAACGTAGATGTCAGACTTTGAAGCCCCTAAAGAACTTTCCTTCTGGATCTTGCTCTTCACATGTGTCCTTCCCAAATCCAGCTCCAATTAGAAAAAGGCCGCTCCTCTGCAATGACATGGCCGACTGACCATGCCTCTTACCATGCAATGGGACACGTTTTGTTTACTACGCTGTTCCTCTTGTAATCTCACTAAAGCTGGGCAACTTGACCTGACAAGGTTACACAATGGCCCTTTGCATTCAGGACCCAGGAGAAATAATTATAGCTCCATAGGAGAAGGGAGTGGGTGCAGGAGGAAAGAAAGAAAAAAAAAGAAAATTGGAAGAGGCAGGCTCTTGAACACAACGAGAAGGAATTTTCCCTATGTGGAGTCATGTGGAATTAGGTGAGGTGATGGGAGAAGACAGGGGAACACAGAATAGGTGATTAAATGTAATGAGAATGTGGTAAACTCTCAAAGACCATGGCATGAACTATAGTTGGACACAGCCTTGCCAGGGGAGAATGTGTTCATCTCTTTGGCCTCTTCTGAATGGATCAGCTCGCTTCCTGCAGTATTATTTGTGTGGAAGCAGCACCTAGAAAGCCAAATCCTGGGCCAAGCCCCCTTGGTGCTAGGCATTGCATGGATGGAATGAGGGGATGCTTCCTGCCCCCTGGAGCACACATCCAGGGAGTTTATTCACATCATGGCTTCTCAGGAGAAAAAAATATAGGCCACCCCCTTGTGGGAGAGAGAGAGAGAGAGGGTAGTCTTATTTTTGTTGCGCAGGAAGAGAAATGAAAAAAAAAAATCAGCAAAAATTTAACAATTCCATGAAGCTGCACGGTTATTAATATTTATTATACAAAGTTGCATTGATATTACTGCAATTATTAACATCGCATAAAACCAGAGCATTAAGTATTAAAATCACTATGTAACACTGTATTACTATTAACACAACCATTAATACATTCATATTACTTGCTTTATAACTTATGATTTCCTGCATTTTTTCCCCCATAAAAATAAATATTTGGGGAGAGAGTTATCGCCTAGAGCAAACCACAGTTATTTAATATTTCTATTACTGTAACACAGAGGAACTCCAATCAAAGATCAGGACCCTACTGTGCTCAATGTGGAGTTTCGCTCACAAATCAAGCACACAATCAAGGTGAAGCAATACACAAGCTGATGAAAAACAAATGGAACAGGGATGAAGGGACAGATTAGAGCACCCAGCAGCGACTGTGAATCTCGATTCTCTTTGGTCATGTTATGCAAGCAATCTCCAGGTGTAGACATTTCCCATTGTGGCTACCACTGCTTCAGCTCCTATGGGGAGTAGTTGCAATGGGAGCACTAAATTCAGCAAGGTGCCACCGGTATTTTAAACGCTGTGCCAGGTAGACTCTCTCACCATCGCAAGCCCTTGTGTGTGGTTGCTATGGCAGATGTGGCAATTTCCTGGGCAAACATTCCTGAATTCAGTGCACGTATCAGAGGAATTTGTTGTATTAAAGATGTGAGTGTTTATGTATTATTGTGGGATTGTATCTAGAGGTCGATATGGCCAATGTCAACCCTGGGAAGCGTTTAGGCTTCAAAAGGACTATTTTAAACAATAGGCCAGACAAAGTGGAGGGATTCCCAGGAAATACCTGCGAGGAGCTGAATGAGAATTACCACCTCTGGGAATGAAAGACCCAACCTGAGGAAGGGACCATTGTCTGGCTGATTACCTCTTCAGATCAGAGACCCAGATTGTATAAGGGAGTGACTCTCAGATTCATGGGGATGCTGGTTCTGAGCAAAAGGCAATTATGAATTGGCAACCCCAGAAAAAGCCCTTGCTGGGGTCTGAAGTACTGATCCCTGACAGAGCTCTTGCTGGAGTTGGGATGATCTCTGATAAGCTTATTAGCATATCTGTAGGTTCTTTGGACTTCTTTTCTCTGGAATACTTTCACCGTAAGAATAAATGTGCTTGCTTAGGAAAAGTTGCGTGGTCCCTTATAACTGTGGGCAATTACATGGAGGAGAAGCAAAGCAGGCCGGCTTTGGCAGTCTGATTTGCTGGGATACTCAGTACAGGCAGGGAGCTGTGCAGTCTTGAGAGAGAGAGAGAGATACGAGTCTCTGTGCAAGAGAGGTGATGGCTGGGGAGCTTGAAGCATGAGAGTAGGGGCCCTTGGTGAAGCCTAGCAGAGGAATACAGTGGCAGTTGCCCTGAACTGTGACAAGCCCAGCAGGAGCTGGTGCCTTCCTGGATTATTCCCAATACAAGCCCAAATGCCACTGCTGCTCTTTGGGAAGCTGCCACTATTCACCCCCGTAGCCTATTCCCGTCTTGGGGTTTCCCATCAAGACCAGCCACTGTCTCCTCACCCAGTGAGAGGGTGTAATCAGGAGATTGCGACTGTATGTTTCACCTTCAGCATGGTCATCAAGATGCAGGAAACAGGAGACAACAGTACACTTAGTCCCAGCATGCAAGTTCCTGGCACTCTACAAGCTGTAATCTGCTGGGCTTTGTCCCAAATCACAAGAATGATTTGCTTGGAGTCTCTCCTGGTTTGGCAGGAAAACTGCAAAAGAAAAGGGCAGGCATGGTTCCACTTGTTTGGGTGGGAGAAGTGTCAGCTCTGGGCTCTCCATGCATCTGGAGACCTCTCTGCAAGCAAAGTCAGACGGGATTGGGTTTAAAGTGACGTAAAGAATTAGATCCTGTGGATGGTGGCAGCATCCATCGCCTCAGGCTTGGCCCAGAAACAGAGCTCCTGGATCCAGCCGCACAGGGAGAGCGGCCACAAGGTAGAAATAGAGGATGGCCAGACCCCAAGGAGCGACAGCACAGCCCTTTCCAAACTCCTGTTCCTTTGGCTCACTTGTAGAGCACCTGTAACCCAAGAGCCCAAATGCTGGGTGAATCTCAACACCCCAGGGCAGGGGGTCACTACCAGCCTCTCCATTTTACAGAACAGTAAGACACACCACAGAAAGGCGAAGAGACTTGCCAAAGGACACAGTCAGTAGCAGAGCTGGGAATAAAACTCCGTCTCGACTCCCAATTCCTTGCTCTAACAAAGCAGACCAGACTTTCCCAGGAGCCTGAGTCCCACTTACTCTCAGTGATTTCAATGGGAGTTAGGAGCCTAAGGAGCAGAACCTCAAAAAAGGTATTTAGGAGCCAAAGCTCTCTTGATTTTCAATGACACTGACATTCCTAAATCACTTCTGAAAGTTTTGCCCTTAATATTTCGGTGCCTCTATTCCCCCATCTTTACAGTATGCCTGAAAACATCCCCTTCGGGGCAGGGACCACCTCTCACTCTATCTGTACAGTACCGAGTACAATGGGACCCAGATCTCATTTGATGCCTCTAGATGCTACCAAAATAAGCACATTATATCTGCACTGAACTGACATCCAGCCTTCCAGGGAACTGAATCTACAAGCTCTGTCTTTGATGTGACCTACAGTGCTTCAGCAAACAATAGTAATCAGCAGCTGGGACTGATTTCTCTGGCAGCCAAAAGTGACTCCTTTATTACTTACCAGCGTAGCCCAGAGTGCATGGGAGGCCTGGATTCCCCAGCACTTCCTTAATAGAACGAATTAGAACTAGCAGAATTGCCAGCCCTCACTACTCCATAGCAAGTCCTGTGAGATTTGGCACTTTGCTTAAAGCCCCAGCTCCCAGAGTAAAGGGATTATGTGAAAAATCTCAGTTGATTTCATTTCATTTTTAAGTGCATAGCCCTTCTGGCTATGGGGAAGGACTAGAAAACATGGCTCGAAAGGCTCAAAACCCAAAAGCAGCTCAGAAGTCCTACTAATCTTTTAGGGGAAGGTTACAGGGCCTGACTCATGATTATCACAAATCTCAAGTGTTTGATACTGTACTGCTCTAACCATTAGGCAACCTTAGACTGGGTTTTAGGACCACTCGGTTCTATTCCTGCCTCTACTACTAGGTGATCTTGGGCAAGTCACTTCTCTGTCCCTCACCTTCCCAATCTATAAATATAGGGATAATGATGCTGACCTCCTTTGTAAAGTGCTTTGAGATCTACAGAAGAAAAGGGGTATTTAAGAGCTAGGTAGTCCCAGGACTGGCCTGGATTACTGCACAGAACAGAAGAGGCTGGACAAAGGAGAGAGTCCCAGGTCTGCAAGGAAATACTGCATTCTATATACTGATTTACCTCTCATCTCAGACAGGTAATAGAAAGAAATTCTTCCACTTTCCCCTTGTCTCCTGCTGTTTCAAACACCTCCCTCCAGGAGCAGACAAATACATAATAGAAGAACTTTCATTTCCTTCGTGATCAGGGGCAGGTATTTGGGCCTTGATATATTAGTGTTTGATGCTCTGGATAACTGTAGATTTCTGAGGGCCAGAAAGAGGACATTAATGTATATGTGTGTCCACTTCTGGGTTTAATAAAAGCACCAGTGCTTTTAATCTTCTTTCAGCTCTGCCTCCCATTGAATTTCAATACACTTGCGAGACAGAGCACCAGCTATACCACCCAGCAGCTTCTCATTCAGAACTCCTTGGCTAGCAATTCCAGTGGATGGAGGAGATGAAGCGTGGCCCTTACACATGAGTTGTCTGCCACCCACGCATAGAATCTATTCTCACGACAATGAAGATAAGGAAAATTTTCCAGAGTGTCTGGCTAAGTGCCTTAGGAGTCTGAGGTTCCTAGGTCATTTAGGTACTTCTGAAAGTTCTGCCCCCCTCGAAAGGCTAATAATATCTTCTCCCGCATCAAAGAAGAAAGTGACATGCCCTGCACCAGCATGAGGGGGACTGGAGAAAGACTCAGGGTTCATGAGACCCCCCGGTGTTCCAGAATGCAAACTACAGGCCAGGCTGCTCCCAAACATCAGTCTCTTAGCATGCAACACTGGCATCTGAGCATGCTTGTTGAAGAGCTTTCCCCCCTACAACCCCAACTGCTGCATCATTTCTTGCTAATGAAACGCTGGAATGAGTAGAATTTTGTAAGGTTGCATTAGCCCGATGACGACCTTATCCAAGTGTTGTGATGGAACAGAGATTGTCAAGCAGCCAGAGAGAATTGAAATACTAGTAGAATTACAGGAACACCTCGTTGGCTCCATGGAGATGGAATATGGGAGGCAGTGTTGTCTAGTGGCTAAAGCTAAGGCCTGGGACTCAGGAGACCTGCGACCTATTCCCAACTCTGTCACGGGCCTACTGGGTGATCTCATGTCTTCTTATCTATAAAATGGGTGCAATATTACTGACCTGCATTTGGTAAGGACTAGGACACCTACAACTGAAAAGTGATAGATAAAACTAGTTCTAGGTTTTTTCTGCCTCAGCATCAACAAAGAAAACTTCTCCTAAAACAAACCAAACAAGGAAAGGAAAAAAAGTTAAAATCCCTAGCAGACTTTTTACCCTTGAAAGGGGAGAAGTACCAGAGATGCCACAAAATCAACTAATAATTCGCTACTGCTATGCATTTGACATGGACTGTGCTCAGATGCTCCAGGGGCGGGCAGCACCATGAAACTGTACAATAGAGATCCCAATCATGACCCCATTCTGGTAGGCGCTGGCCATATACACATTGAGGACTACAATAAAAATACTAACAATTGCTATGAAATCCATCCATGTCTTTTAAACAAAGGAATAGAAGACACAATGCTCCTTATTCCAGCTCCTTTGGTTTCTTATTAGTTAATTCCAGGATGGGGGAAGTGGAGGAAAAACCTTGTGGTTGTTGCACTTAGCCATTTTTCATTCACTCCCCTTCTCTGTCTCTGCTGAATAGCTCAAAGGGATCCAACTCCCTGCAGCTGGCTAAGTGTAGATACCGAAAGTTTTTTTTATTTGAAACTTCCTTATCTTGGAGAGAGAGCACTGGCTTTTAAATGCGACACGTTCAAACAGAAAATGTTCTTCTTTAGCCTCTGAAGAGCTATACACAGAACACAACCTCATTTCTTATTTTCTAACAACAAGAAGAAACTTCTCCAGTGGCTGTTTCCTTTCAGGTTTATTTTTAAGTATATAGATTGTCCTCCTTCCCTCCCCCACAAGCCCATCACTCAGCAGTGTAGCTACACCACCTCCCAAAGCTTTGATCCTCTCAGATGTCACCTTAAGCAGGTTTGGGCTCAGATAGGAAAGCAAGTGGAGGAAGTGTCATCAGTGAAGGTAAGGAAACGGAAGGCAGTTTTGCCTACTGGCTAGGCCAGTGGTTCTCAACCAGGGGTACATGTACCCCTGGGGCTATGCAGAAATCTTCCAGGGGGTAGAACGACTCATCGAGCTATTTGCCTAGTTTTACAACAGGCAACATAAATAGCATGAGCGAAGTCAGTACAAACTAAAATTTCATACAGACAATGACTTGTTTATACTGCTCTATATACTAGACACTGAAATGCAAGTACAATATTTATATTCCAATTGATTTATTTTGTAATTATATAGTAAAATGAGAAAGTCAGCGATTGTTCAGTAATAGTGCGCTGTGACACTGTTCTCTCTTTATGGCTGATTTTGTCAGCAAGTAGTTTAAGTGAGATGTAACTCAGGGGGTACACAGAACAAATCAGACTCCTGAACAGGGTACAGTTGTCTGGAGAGGTTAAGAGGTACTGGGATTGAGCACAGGACTGTGACTCACTGAGATCTGGGCTCCCTTCCAAACTCTGCCAGCTCGATAACAGGAGGAAGCATAGAACAGGAACTGGTTTCTACTCCAGGCTCTCTTTGATTTTGGGCAAGTCACTTCATACCTATGTGCCTCAGTTTCCCTATCTGTAAAATAGGGACAATGATACTAACCTCCTTTGCAAAATGTTTAGCAATTCAAGCATTAGGTAAGTAATGGCCTCCAAGGAGCACTGTGCTGCTGAAGAGCCCATCTTTAACATGAGTTGTTAAACAGAGGTCCTGACCACTTGGGTTCACCGCAAACCCCAGGCACACCACACAAAAAACCAAGCCATTAAATCTGGTACTGTGAGCAAATGTCACTTTGGGTAAGTTTAACCTGAGAAATGGAAAACTATAGTCACTGAAATGTTTGATTCCTGGTATCCACCCCATTCTGAACTGTTGCAGTGCAACAGCAAGGTTGTGCAATAAGCAGCAAGCTCAGAGAAATTTAAAAACAAACCATAACATCCAGATGTATTTAAATCAACATTTAGCTAAAACTTACCTTCTGCCAACAACTCTCACCCTCAGCTGGAAGAGAAGCCAAGAAGTTTTATAGAGGGTTTGCCTACCCAGAGGCCTTTGGGGCAAAGAAGTCCCCCCTCTGTCTCTCTGAATGAGTGACAACCCAGCTGGCCAATCAGCTCTTTTCTTCGCTCTGGGCCCTACAAGAGCTTTACTGTAGCTCTAATGATTCCTTCCTCTCTCCTCCACAGCCAAAGAGCCTGTGTCAGAACCATAAATCTTCTAGTGAAGGAGCATTGCAATATCATGCAGGCCCAGCTCATACACTATGCTCATAGCCTTTGCTTTGCCCAGTGCACAAGAGGCAGGCCCTAGTGGTTATTTTAACAATGGTCCAGTGGTAACAATATTGGACTGGGAGTAGGAACACCTGGTTCCATACCCAGCTTTGCTATTGGCTCACTCTCCTCCTGGGCAAGTCACACAACTTTTCCAGGCCTCAGTTTACCTGCCCATGAAACAGGCATACTACCGTTTCCCTACATCAAAAAAGGAACAATTTAAGTGTAATGGAGATTAGAGGTCCAAAAATAAAGCCACTGCAGGGGTTTGGCTTAGCTGACAAGCAGGGGAGCAGAAAACAGAGAAGACTGTGCGGGAAGCAAGTCTGTTTGGTGGGGAGAGTTGTGTGAACTCAGAACACCACACCCCAGATAACGCCACCTATCTGCTATATTTGTGGGAGCTGCAGTTTTTGTGGCATAGTGGTTTTAAAGCACCACAAAGGTGAGAAGCACTAAGCCCATCCTACCTTTGATCAGGAACCTGCTTTTTTTAAAAAAGGCCCCAAAATATGTTTAAAGTAACTCAGCGCTGAACCCACACATCCACAAGACGTGAGTGGAAATTCAAGCGGTCAATCCATATCTGCTATTAAAACCAGCTCTCCTAAAAGAAATACATCTTCCTGACAGCTTGACAAGCTATCTGAGGAAGGCAAAGTTATGAACTCAGTGCAGACTTGAGCTCTGAGGAATTCCTCTGCTGTATTTCACTGCTCTGTGGGTGGGGTGCAGGGAGAACTGCATTTCAGGGGGTGAAACTAACAGACATGAAAACAACAAGTTTTGTTTCTTTTGCATCTTTACATTTATTGTTTTTTTGTGTTGTTGTTGCATTTATCTGGTAATAGTTTAGCAGGGAGTTTTTCCTAACAAGGGGAATTTTGTTATTATTCCTATATGCCCTGAATCAGCAACACACCAAGCCCAAAGATATCCCTAGGCCAAACCCCCTCCCCGAAATGCTGATTCATATGAAGTGAGACGAGTCCTCACATGAGGTCCCGGCCCTCGTGGCCAGCGAGGCAGCCGTGTCTCCCTGTGGAGAAGCATTTGTCAATTGGGTGAGACAAAATCCAAACAAAATTTCCAGCACTGAAGTAACACTCCCTGTTTAACCCCTGTTCTGGGTGCTGTTTCCTGGCTGTCGTTCCCTACAAGGTCTGCTTAGCCTCGCCCACTAGAAAATCTTACAGTCGCCATTGGACTCTGTGGGGACTAGATACCTGTGTGTTTGTGTATCCCACTGCTCTGGGTGTATCACTGATCCCCTTCAGCACCCCATTACAGAGGCTGTGGGTCTGGCTGAAGAGGCTCAGGCTTTAGGTACCTGGTTCAATTGCTTGTATCAATTAAGAGAACAGCCCATTCTGTTTGCAGGATCAGAGCACCAGATTGCAAGCTGTTTGGGGCAGGGTCTTTCTTTGCCGTCATTTCTGTCTGCAAATTCCCCAGTGTGCTGTTTGGAACAATGCCTCCAGTTAACAAGACCATGCATTGGTGGTGATTTTCAAAGGCACCTAAATAACTTAGGAGCACAAGTCTCAAAACAAGGGAGGTGTTGCTGATTCAGGGCATAAATTGGGGTTGCAGAGCACTAGAAAACCCCCAGCCTTTGGAGCCTTAGCAACAGGCTATGATTGAGGTGCTGCTTGAACCCAGACCTTGAGAGAGCCAAGCTAGTACTGCGCCCATGAGATCACCATTGCTGCCTGGGGCATATTTGCTTTTGTACAGTATTTGTATCCTTTCCAACTGTACATTCCTACCCGCACCCGAGAGAAAGACAGACGTTCATCTCATCTGGAGAGCTGAGGGGAAAATAAATAAAAGGTCCTTTTGCTTTGAGCCGCAGCCCTTCAGGATCTCAAAAGCTTTTTCTCTCTCCAGAATCCAGAGCAGCACCGGATGTATCTTTGTCAGTTCTCACCTGGTCCATCAGAACATGATTGATTCCTGCATTCAAGACCCGCACTATCTCTTTCCAAAAAGGTCAGCCGATGGGCTTTTGTTGAGCTTGTCTATTGTGATCTCTTCCCTCTGCTTTTTGCTCACTTTATTTCCTTTGGCCCTGTGCCCTGCAAACTGGACACCCTCCCATGGAACTGAACGCTTAATTTCCACGCTATTGGATTTCACTGCTTGCGGGGAGCCATGAGTCAGCACACAAACCGGGGGAGGGAGACAGAGATGGGGAAGAGGCGGGGGAGGGAGAGGGTTTTGGAGGGGAAGCATTAATAGCTTGTCCAGCAACCATTACAGCGAAAATGAAAAATGGGAGGCTATTACTCCCAGACACCGCTCGCTGCCTGAAAATCCCTATATGAAAGCATTCAGCAGCAGTGGAGCTGGGGCTGCTCATTAACACTGGATGAGAATTAGGGATGAGCAGTTAGCAGATCAAGGTCCCCTTGGGGAGAGGACAGAGAATTCCCTGAAGGCCTCAACCTAAAGGGAACCTGCTTAAGCAGCAGCAGGTCCCTCTCTGGCTGCGGCTAGCTGCTTCTGTGATTCAGCAGGATGGGAAATCTTTGGGCACAGTCAGGATCAGTTCTGTTTTAATTGCACAGCCAAGATGAGGGGTGGGTTTTGCCTATGTGCACTCACCAGTTTTAAATTAAGCCAGAAGGGGTAACACTAGGGTTTAAAATGCACTTGACAATAACGCACTCAGTTGGATATTAACACACACACACACAGTTTCAAGACAGTTAAGACGCATCGGAGCTCATGCCCCTGACTCAAAACCTGAAGTGCGTGGCAGTAACAAGTTCAGGTGAGGTCTCCTGTGTTCCTTGCAACTTTCACGTGGCCCACAACACAGTCAATAGTGTGCTCCCTCGCTCCAGAAGGCTTCCTCGTCCACCTTCCACACTACCAGCTTATGTCGGAAAACCCACAATTCTGAGCAGTATTGTTATACCGACCTAAGCCCTGGTGTAGACAGCGCTATGTCAGTGGGAGAGCTTCTCCCATCGACATAGCTACCACATCTCAGGGAGGTGGGGTACCTGCGCCAACAGGAGAAGCGTCTTCACTAAACCCCAGAGAGGTGCAGCTGCATTGCTGCAGTGCTAAAAGTGTAGACAAGCCTGATGACTAGATGCTGTGACCTGCAGGTGAAAATTCCACCCTGCAATGCATTGGCCATGGAAGTCTTTTAGGAACCACAGGCAGAACAAGCATCCATAAGGGCTGATGCTTAAGCAAGGAGGAAATAATGTGGTTCCAAGGAAGGCAGGCCAACTGCTCTTCCCACTTTGGTTTTGCAATTGAAAAGTGCTGGAGACATGACAGAGTTCCCCATCCTCATCCTGCTGGCTGGGGTCACTGGAGCTGCTGCCTGCAGAGCATCTGAATTCCACTCAGGATTAAAAATTCAAAAGGAATTAGATTTAATCCTGGTCAAATTTTCATTTTCCTTAAGAGAGCAAAAACCAAAGCAAACCGCTCCCTCTTGCTAAAACAAATCAAAGTAGAGTGACTCGGAATGTGGCAGCAGTTGCTTTACACTTCATTTCCTATGCAGGGAATAAACATAACTCACAGGAGCTGGGAGTGGAATGAGACTCTAGTTACAAGTAACTCAGCCTCAGCTGAGGCTGCCCTATCAGGATTAATGTGTCCATTTAAATGAGATCACTGGGTGTGTGTTCCAACAACGGTGCACTGTTGCGGGGATGGGGAGAGGGAGAGGCAGTGTAGGGGATTCTGGGAAGAGGTACTTTCAGGTCTTCACTACACATGGATTCATTTTGGGAGGATGATGGGCACAAAAGGAACTTTGTCTTTCATGGACTGTGTGCTGGGTAACAACATAAGAGGACTCCATACTTCTAAAACTAAACTGGTTCTTTATTCGGAGGGCTACAGCCAGCATTCCAGCCATATGCACACAGACTGGCTTCCTGATGGCTCCTCCAAGCTCTTCTCTCCAAGCTCCATGCAGGTTGCTACTTCGGGAGGGTAACCGAGTCTCTTCCTCAGATCCTGGAATGCTCATGTAGAACTCCTGGCAGCCTTCCCAGCAGGAGCAGAGAAGAAAAGGCCTGAGAAATGACAGGATCAAGGAGTAGTGGGGGTATAAAAAAGCCAAAGGGAGTGCAAAGGACACATTTTACATACTAGATTTATTAGGGTCAATTCACAACTGCCCTGTCCCTCAAACCTGGCTTCTCTTGCCCCTTGTTTTGTGGTTTATACCAGTGCCAAAGGTGCAGGGCAGTGCAACAGCCTTAATCCCTGGTCTAAAGCGACTGCAAGATGCTATCAGTGGGTGCAGGGTCACGATGAATGATTGAAAAGATTTCTCTGCCTCACACAAATATTGCAGACGAAATCCAGCTTTCAGCTAGCAGCTTTGACACCGTTTGTTCTCCCTCCTGTTAGAAGCCTGATTCTGCTAAATGCTGAGCAATTCTTGAGGGGTGCTGACTGGAGCTGGTGGGGGACTTTTTGATGAAACCTTTCTCCATTGGAAAATGCTGATTCATTGAAACCAAAACTGTTGGCAGGAAAGGGTCAATTTTGATGAGTTTCCCATTTCTAATTTTTTTTGGGAGGGGGGAACACGAAGGTTTGAAATTGTCAAAATGTCCCATTTTGTCGTTTTTAAAATGGTTCCATTTTTTGGTTCTGAATGACTTTTTGTTTAGACACGTAAAGTTAATTTATGGTTAAAAACGTTTAAAAAATTAAAAGATCAACCACAAAACACATTTCGATTGATCCAGTCCATTTTTTTTCTTGAGATTTTCAGTTTGCCAAAATTTTAAGGATTTTGACCTTTCAGCCCAAGGTGGGTCAGAACATTTTTCCAAAGTCTTGAAACGTCTCATGGGATGGGGGAACCATTTCCTGCCCAGCCCAAGGGCTCAGTAGCCCTGATCTCCACCAGATTTCCCCTTGTGAAATGATCCCAGGATGGGGCCTCCTAGGCCAACCCCATTTCCGTATGCGTGTGTGTGTGTGTGTGTATGTGTGTGTGTGTGTGTGTGTGTGTGTGCGCGTGTGTATATAATACACACACTGTGTAACATGGTTCTTCTGAATGACCCAATTCAAACTGTGTGAGCAGCTGCTCACCCTCTGCACGGCAGATGTGCACCCGGAGGTGGTGCTGTTTACTATCTGCTACACAGCTCAGTGCCTGTGGGAACGCTCCTTGCCTGACAGTACATGAAAAGCAGAAAATTAGATCTCTAGACCAAGAGCCATCATGCAGACCAGAGATGCCTGACATGGATCTGGGAAGAAGCAGGGAAATGAGAGGGAGAGAGCAGGAGAAAACGATGGCAGTCAGAGGCTTTGAAGTGAATGTTTTCGCTCTTCTTGCACCCGGCAGCATCTCCCCCTGTGAGAATCGAGACTTCTCTAACTTTTAAAAACAAATGAGCTGTATTTTGTATTCTCGCTGGCTAAAAACCTTGCCTCTCTTATTAATATAATTGGGAGCTGCAGCTGCCTCCTCTCCAAGGATCCCGCTATGACTTGCCAGACTGGACCTTCCTGCAGATTGAAATGTGTTTATGACACATGCTGGGAACCCATTAACCTTCAAAAGCCACGAGGAGACCTCAGAGCCAGGCGCCACTAAAACTGCAAATCCCTTTTCATTGTTTTGGAGAGTGTTTCACGGGCCCAGCTGGGCTACAAAGGGGCTTCAAGCCAGTATCTAGGGAAGTGCACCCTTCACCTGCCCGCTTCAGAGCGCTTATGAAAGTCATCTACGGGCAGGCTGACCAGATAGCAAGTGTGAAAAATCAGGACAGAGGGTGGGGGGTAATAAAATCCTACATAAGAAAAAGCCCCAAATCTCAGCACTGCTGTGAAATCTAAGCATAGCACCGGCAAACTTTGTCCAGGGTGCTCACGGCCCTGTCTGCCACTGAGCCTCACCCAAACCTGCTACCATCTGCCATTCTAGTCCTGCCCCCACAACGACCCTCAGTCGCAATGTGCAACCCATGCTCTTGCAGGCTTGGCCCTTCCCCCTCAGTTCTGCCAGTGACCCTCAAGCCTGACTCTTGGTTTTGAAATGCTTATCCCCAAATGTATCCCAACCGGTTCCTGAGAGGAAACGCTTGCTCTCCCTTGAGATTGGTGCTAGGTTTACTAGTTTCTCCCAGCTCCAGAATGCCCTGTGAACTGCCTTGTGCTCCTTCAGTGTTTCTGTTCTCTTTCCCAGACCAAGCTAGGAGGACACGTGATAAACCCAGGCCAGAAAATTCAGATATGGATTTACGTTTTGAACATCCAAAAGACAGGGGCTTTGGATCCGGGCGCACCCTAAGTGGCTTTAGGGGAGGTTCCTTTCAAGCAGACACACATGAACTGGACTGTTCCGAAAATGGGATTTCCATTCCATGGGAAAACTGGATACTCTGACTTTTGTTTTCTTCTCAATTTAGTCTGAAACATCAAAATAGCCAACACCTCACTTGAATATTAAACCGTTGGTTCCAAATGAAACGTTTCATTTCACAATGTCAGCTTGTGTCGGTGCTTGGAGAATTAGAACATGTGATGGAAATTGATGGTGCCTATGAAAAATGTTGATTCTAATGAAGCTGTTTCATCAGGCAAATTTTTCAGTAGACAAGTTTCAATCGATTCTACACATGAACATTTAGGAAGAAAAAAAATTGTTTCGCCAAACTTTTTTCCAACCTCATGAAGGACTCAGGTCAGATTCAGCTCAGGGTGTGAGCAAAGAAATGAAACAGTCCTTATTCTATCCACAGTAATGGACTCATGCCTGTCACAGACAGGGACAAGTTAAAATCGTAATTACTTAAGCTGTGTTTTTGCTGCCCATCACTCTTTTTATCCAGATGAAATTTACAGCCTGCCTGATCATGCCCAACTAGGAGTGATCATTGAGTCAAAATACCTCTTTTGTCCACTCATTGTCCAATGTCAATTTTAAACAGAGATAATCAAGTAGAGTTAGATGTGAGTGAAGGGGAGGTGAAATCAGAGAGGGAACTGGCTTTTGGGAGGAAGACATGGACCCAGCATGTAGGAGATCTGGGTCCAATTCCTAGCTCTGCCATAGACTCCGTGTATCACCTTGGGGAAGTCACTTAATCTTAGGCCAGGTCTACACTATGCAGTTTTTGCAGCACATCCGTGGGCAGTGTAGCAGCTGTTTGTCGGCTCTTTTGTCAACAAAATACTTCCACCCCCAATGGGCGGCATTCATGTTGCCAGCAGGAGAGCGCTCCTACCGACAAAGTGCTGTTCACACTGGCACTTGCCATGGCAAAACCTTTGTCTTTCGGAGGTGGGGTGGCAGTGGTTTTAACACCTCTGAATGACAAAAGTTTTGTCGTTCAATTGCCAGTGTAGACATGGCCTTAAGTTGTCTAGCTTTAAAATGTAAGCTAGAAAGACACAGTCCTTGCCCCAAAGAGAAGTGTACACAGAAATGACAGGGGAAAGGAAGTATTACATGTACGTTCCATATGGAGAATTGAGGCACACAAAGATTAAATGATTTGCCCAAGGTCATAACAGGAAATCTGTGGCGGGTCCAGCAATTCACTCCGTCCCCCGAGTTCTTCCCATCTTTGCTACACCAGCTTTAGCGCCAATGAGCCTTTGCGGCTGGGGGAGAGGGGGAGACATGACTTGAGCACCTGGATTCTGATGGGAGTTCTTGGCTCTGAGCAGCCTGGAGCAATGTGAATCACAACAGATGTGAGAGTAAAGAGCCGGATCCAAGACAAATTACACGCGTCCTATGCCTCGTTCCAATGGTTTCCAACATTCTTTCTTCCTCCCTCAGCCCAAAACCACCAAATACTCCAAGGATGGTCTCTGCATAATTAAACAACTTAATAGACTGAGTATGTTTGCTAAAAGCCTCTAATTGCCACCTTTGATCTATACTCTTCCAAGAGCAGCATCCCTGATGAAGGCAAGATGCCAGTGTGCAAGGAAATACTTGCAAAGGGAATTCTGAAGTAACAGAGCATAGAAATTCTCATTGAATCCACTTTTTTTTTTTTTAAAGTTGGTTGCTTGTTTGTAGCTCTCAGAAACCCTTCTAGAGGGGAGGATTTAGTCTGGTAAATTCAGGAACCCTGAGGACTCAGATAACAGTTTTTTCACCCAGCTAAACCAATCTGATTTTAGGCTTTGAAACCTCTCTCAATCTTTACAGCTATTCTCACAACATTTCAGTGAGGGAGTATTTCTGGCTGCCCCATTTCAAGAAGGAGATAGTGGAGCTGGAAAACGTTCAGAGAAAGGCAACAAGGATGATCAAGGGTAGGGAATGGCTTCCAGAGGAGGAGAAACTAAAAAGGTCAGGACTGTTCAACTTAGAAAGGAAACAACTAAGCAATTGAGAGGCTGCAGCATCGGCTAGCAACCTGCTGGGGAGGATGGGTACATGCTCTGGTTGCCAGCCTGTACTGCCACTTCTGCATTGCCATCGGTGCCCAGGCTTGCTAGAGTAACGCTAGTGCACATATGGGGACCTGTGCTACAATCACAGTGTCAGCGTCCCCTTGATCACTGCGTGTGCCAGTTCCCCATCTGCACAATGTGGAAGATCCCCCTTCGAGGCAGGACAGGGACACTGGAGTGGCATAGAGGGGCTCATGTAGGAAAGGTGGGCAAATGCCTCCCACAGACGGTTGTTCTCCCTCCCTATAGTTTTATACATTTCAAGGCAAGAAGAGACCATTAGATGATCTAGTCACCTCTCCTGTAGAACACAGGCAGAGAACCTCACCCACATACTCCTGCACCGAGCCCAGCCACAGCTCAAGTGATGCTCTGGATCTGAAGACATCAAGAGATGGAGAATCTGCCACTTCCCTTGGTCGTTCGTTCCAGTGGTTAATCACCCCCGCAGGTAAATTTCTTCACCTTGTTTCCATTTTGTATTTGTCTGGCTTGAACTTCTAGTCATTGGTTTTGGTTCTGCTCTGTGGACATCTTCATTATTTCCCCAAATACAAGACAAGGCCATAAACTCCAGGCCTGAGCTGAGTTGTCGCAAGAACAGAAATAAGCTGCTGTTGCAGGCCTGATTGTGATAAATGGAGAAGAAGCACAGAAAGAGCCCTCCAGATGTTCAAGCCATATGACACCATGTGTAGGCTGTGGCACGGTATGCAAACACTGGGGGTATCTGTGGTACAGATGGCTCTAGGTAATGCCTTAATAATTCACAAGCCTGCAGCAGCCGGTCCTTTCTTCTGCTCGAGGTCAGAGTTTGATGGATTTGATGTTTCCCCTCCTTTGACGGTTATGGCAGGTGTCCCACCTGTGCTCAGTGACAGAGAACCTTGAGCAATTGGTAGGAGCACCCGAACATTTGACTGTTTATCTGAATTGAACTCACATTCAAACCTTTGGAGCTTGGTTCATTGCTGCCCATTACCAACTGGAAATCCAAAGTTGATTTGGATCATCAATAGTAATATGTGCTTAAATCCAGGTGCAGAGACAGGGGAGGATGTCACTGTGTCAGGGCCAAGTCCTAGGCATAGGCCAAGCAGCAAGGTCGGGGCAACCCAGGTCAGGATCAGGCACTAAGCTGCAAGCGGGAGGCAAGCAGCAGTCAGGTTTGAGCTGGGTGAGGCACGTAGCAGGGTCAGGGACAAACCTGGGTCAGAAGCCAGAGTCTAGGGTCCACAGCAAGGCAAGCTCTAGAGCAGGAGCTAGCAGGCGGCCCACATCATTGCTGAGACAGCTCCTCCAGCTGGCTTCCCAGTTTATATACCAGGACGAGCCGATCAGTGGGATGTAGGGGGCTGCCACTCAGGCCTTGCAGGGCGGTACTTCCTGTGGTGTCTAGTTTTACAGGCTTCTCCAGCAGAAACCCAGCCTGAGCTTCCAGAGGTGATGTGAAAATGTTTGTAGCCTACACCCACTCCACCGCCATTATCTCGAATTTTAGTCCCACAGGTTCTTGCACCTTGGAACTCAGAAACACAGTCCCTTCTTCCCAGCTCTGCCTGTGACCTTGAACACAACATATCCTGCATCTGTTCCCCGTCCTTCCCTTTGTTTAGGTCATAAGTTCTTTAGGACAGTGACTGTCCTAGAACGAAAGGACCCTGATCTCAGCCAGGCCCTCCAGGTGCCACCAAAAAAGCCACTAATAAATAATTTCACAGAGGGCTGTGCCATTAGCATCTGTGTTTTAGAACCTCAGCTGAAAAGTGGGGGTTAGCGCATTGTCTAAAGTAGGCGGGATTTATGACGACAATGATCAAATTATCTTAATGGCTTGTCAGGCAGCTGTAAGATCCCGAGTCTGTTTATGACAAGGACTGGAAGTTGAAGCAAGCTGCTTAGTTTGTTTACCGTCAGGATGATCCGGACACGGTGGAGTCACTAAAAGAAGACCGGGCATCTCTGAAGAGTTGGGGCTGTTTCATTGTAGCAGGCTGCCTGAGCTGGCTTTCTGCTGAGGGATAAATGCCATTGAATAACACTGAGTTCTTTCTGGTAAAAAAAGAACCGGCCTGTGGAGCAACTGGAATGTTGTGGGTGGATTCTCATACAGAATTGAGGAGCAGGTCTAGTAGTTGGGGCACCATCCTGGGAACTCAGAGACCCTAGTTCAATCCCCCACTATGCTATAGGCTTCCTGTGTGACCTTGGGCAAGTCATCGTGTCTTCCCTCTGTGCCACCATGCCCAGATCTGGGAACCAAATCCAGGGCATCAGAGTCCCGAGATAGCACGTCAAGCACCAGACCATCCTTCGTCCCGCTGACGCCAATCACCCTGGCTGCAGGTTCCCACTGAGCTCAGCCCCTGCGTGTCACATAGCACATCAGAGCCCCCTGACTAATGACAGTCCTATGGCACGTGGTCTGGGAGGATGTAGTTACAGAGTGGAGAGTGGAAAGCCCATTCAGTCACCTTCACAAGTTCCCCAGACTTGTGGAGAGAGGCACACAATGCCTACCAAATGCAGGAGAATAAAGCCAGGGGGTCTAGACTGAGAGGGCCCAGAGTGTGAAATCTCACATCCCACACAGGTCTAACGCAGAAAGAGGTGCAGCTTTGCAAATCTCTCTCATAGCCCATTGCAAGGATCTGTATCCAAGGCAACAGTGCCTGCCTGGGGGGAAAAATGGGACCCAGAAAGTGAATATAAACACAAGCTGCTTTCTGAGCAAGTTTGGGGTAATGAGAGCGCATGACATCCCTTTGCGGTGCTCTGCACTGGCTGCCAGTCATCTGCTGGAGGCGGTTCAAGGGCTGGTTAATGAGGAGCAGATTTCAAAAGCTATTTAGATGCCTAAAGATACAGATAGGCGCCTCGAGGGATTACAAAAGCCTAAGGCATCAGCGCGCTTTAGCAAATCCCACCGGGCACCTCGCTGGATCTTTAGGCACCAAAATAGCTTTAAGAATCTGGTCCCAAATCCAAAGCCCTGAATAGCCCAGGGCTGAGCCACCTCCAGACTCCTCCTCACTGACCCAGGCGGCCAGTGGTCTTCAGGGTTCTTATTTGTATTTAGAGCCCATTGAAAGGTTTGGATTTTCAAACATTCAGTAATGGCCACACACACAAAAATGGCGGGAAATATTGCACTGGCGTTTGAACGACTTGAGCTCCCGGACGCCGCAAGCGAGATCAGGGCCCCATTGCAGTAGCTGGTGCGACATACAGAGTAAGAACCGGTCATTTTCCCCCAGTCTGAAGAGCTCTCGAGTCAGCTAGACAAGAAGATAGAGGAGACCGAGGGGAAGCAAGTGGCCACACAATATGTTAGCAGCAGAGGATGAAGGAGAACCCAGGCATCTGACACCCAGCCCAATGCCCTGTGCACTAGACAGCTCTGCCTCTCATGGAGCCTAGCTTAAGATGATTGGCTAAGGGTGAGCTTGAGGGAGTGGGACCCAAAGCAGTGTCTGGAGCAGACACTCCCCATAATGAACTGAACACTCACCAAAAATGCAGCACAAATGAGACATTCCGGGAAACCGGAAGGGGCTCTGATTCCCCTATTACTCACCTCATTTTCCCTTTTCCCCTCAAGAGAGTTGGTATCACGGGATTGGACGCTTCCAGCCCCCGGGAAATATTGCTGCTTGTCCTGCAAACCTTGCTCCATACCACTGCCCTAGGTGCTGTATAAATAACAACAAAAGTCTCAGCTTTGAAAGTGAATCAGTGCTTGGGGGTGACAGGTGAGGGGCCATGGAAAGCGAGAACGGCAGCTCAGAGTCTCAGCTTTAAACACTAGGCTGCACTAGAGCACTGTCACATCGAATCACTGCTGTATGTGGGTTGCTACGTGCTTTATACAGCCCAGGGTTAGGAGGACTTGTCAGAAAGTTCCTACGTTGCCCCCAGTGGGAAAGGAAACCCTCCTGGAGACAGATGGGGAAAAAGCGACTTCAGAAGCGATTTGTTTTTCTTTCTTAGGGCTAAAGTCCTGCCGCCCTCATCACAGAGGCTGCATTCCCATTGAATGCAAAGAAGGGCAGCCATGCCTTGTAGACCCAAAGACAAAAATGGGCACCTCTCTTCCCTTTGTGCCTCTTCAGAGCCATGCAGAATTCAGAGGATTTGATCTGCAAACTGGCTGTGCAAACTTTTTCTTTGTTTTGACCGTCGTGGGCTTCATCCTGCCTCAGTTTTGGGTTAAGATCTCACGGCAGAGGCTGAGTCTTTCTGGGATTTGCACTGAAGCCAGTCTGAAAGGATCATGAGTTCTGAGATAGAACTGTACATCTGATCCATGACTGGTCAAAACCAGGTAGAGATTCACTTTAAAATGAACCCATATTTACTGGCAGCTGAGCCCAGGATCAAAATGATCAGCTGAGAAGCCAGGAATCAGGATAATACATTGGTGATTCTTTCACTTAGCATTCTCCTGTTTGTGCATTGGTTTGCATGTTGCTCGCCCAGCTTTCTGGCATAAACATTTCTGTCCCTGCATCTAGCTCTTTGGAGAGGAGTCAGGCAAAAATCAGAGAAGTCAGAGACAGCAAAGACCTGTCCAATCACCTAGCCAGGGCAGATCAGCCTCTACTGTTCAGTTATTATTGTTTAGCAGACCATTTTGAAAAGAAGGTACAGGAGGTTCACTAAAGGGAAATTGGATTTACTACATTATTCCAGTTTTAGCCCTTGATTCAAGGAAACTCTTAAGCATATGCTCAAAGTTAAGCATGTGCTTAACAGCTAATGTCTTCAGCGGCAGATGTGCTTAAGTCGGTGTGCTTAAAGGTAAGCGCATCATGTGTTTAAGTGCTGTGCTGCATTGGAATCTTACAGCAGAGCAGCTCAAAAGGGGTGTGCACGTGAGTGCGGGGGGAGTGCTCTCACACAGAGCTGACATCAGTCCGTGTCTGCAGTGTGGGGTGGTCCTACCTGTGTGTGTGCTGCAAGAGGCTGGAGAGCCTAGTTCAGAGAGGGAGCCCAGGCTGATTGAGCAGGGGAGACTGGATGAAATCCCAGTACAATCAGGCAGCATTCCGGAAGGGGGTCCAACCCATCGCAATTACACTGGCCAAACACTAGAATGATGCAACAGGGACTCAGACCTTCTGGTGCGATTTGATCAACTGCATCTTCCAAGGAGCCCCTTTGAGTCTGCACTGGAGTGTTCACGCAAGGCTGTTGGTATCCAGACTTCTCGTGAGACCGCTCTACTTCTGCCCCTGGGGGTAGAGTTCAGTTGTCTTGTAAGGACTGGCAGGGAACACACCTGTTGTGATTCCTGAGAAGCATCACATTGAGAAGTTACATTTGATTAAATTAGTTTAAAATAAAGCAAAGCGTTAGTGCAGAGAAGCTGCCACTGGGGAGAGGAGCGGGCAAGTGTACACTCTGGCTTAAGTCAATCTAACATAGATCACTCGGGGGGGTATAAAAAAGATACCCCCTCCCTCCGAGTGATGCAAGTGACGTCTGCACTGCTGCTATGTCTGTGGGAGATGCTCTCCTATCGACACAGAGCATCTTCACCAGACACTGGTGCAGCTGCACGGATGTAGCACTTCTAGGGCAGACCTGCCCTCAGTGTGAGGAGACCTGGGCTCTCTTCTCAGATCCACACTGGACTTGCTGAGTGACCTTGGGCTAGTCACTTTACTGCTCTGTGCCTCAGTTTCCTCATCTGCAAAGTGGGGATAATGATACTGCCCTCCTTTGTAACACACTTTGAGGTCTATGGATGAAAAGTGCTACATGAGACTTCGGCATTATTATTAGCTCTTGCTTATTATCTACTCCCAGAAATCTCTTTCCTTCATTTCATTGCACTGTTATAGGATTTTTCCTTGCTTCTTTGCATAAGCTCAGATCTCTGACTTAGGGACAAATTCCCACTATCGACAGGGCCTAGTACACCAAGCGATGGCCAGCTATATAGCTTCACAAAACAAACTCCAGGCATAGACAAGAAAAGCCATAATTTGCATCAATGGAGCTTATACAATGGTTTCAAGCACGGATCAGTTCCACCAGTGCAAACCGCAGTTTCACCTGTCTGCACCAGAGGCACAGGGGCAGCTACATCACTAGTCATCAACAGCTGGAAAGGGTGCAAATTCCCAATATAAGCAAAGTTTTGGAAGGGATAGACAAATTTCCAAGGTAGAGGGGTTCTGTCTGGAGAATCAGAGGGTCTCAAGTGATAAAGAAAGTAAGTGACTGGATCTGATGTATTTTTGTGGAAAGCAGTTTGATTTAAACTTTAGAGGAGTTGCTGCTTTTGGAATCTGATGCTTTGTTTCCAGCAGAAACTGAGCAACCCCAAAGGCAATGCATGATGCTGGGCTAGATAGCACCATATTGTGGTATCTTTTCCTTTCATTCTAGTCCCTTTGGACCATCTCCTGTCTATAAAAGCGAGCATCCGACAGCTGGTACAGTCTACAAACAGATGCTCTTCTGCTTCCTTGAACTTGCCCTCAAATGTATCAAACGAGAAAGGTTTGCTTAGGAGGAAGACGACAGGGAAGTTTTCATTTGCTTGGTTGAATCACGATGATCTTTGCCACTCCGCTTTGTTGTTTCTTGCAGCATGTTGCACCAGAATAACACAACTGACCTCAGAGCAAGGGACCACAGCACCGTGGGGTCTGCTGCAGCTCAACACAGTTTGTATCACAGTGCATGGCCTCTCTTCCAGCAGCAAGCTTCAATGGCACGCTGCAAAGCACACTCACAGCTCGGTCTGGCAGAGCCAAGCAGCGTGCTGCAGCAGCCTGTTCTGCACTGCTGCAGATCAATAGAACCTTCATCGACAGAGGACAGAGAATGGGTCAGCGCCGGGAACCCATCCAGGGATGGGGTTGATCTCACTCCAGATGGAATATCCACACAGCCCATGCATGCATTTGGTTCCTGGACTTGCTGGCTATCCCCTGCCCTTTCCTTTCCTTCTATGTCCCCCATCTATGGGCCCACAAAGTGAGTCACAGTAGAGCAGATGCCGAAGGGCTGACCCCTGGCAACAGGGAGCCCATGCCTACTCCAGTGCAGTTTGCATCTGGTATGCGAAGGGGACAAAGCCTGAGAAAGGGAAAATATCCTCCCACCATCAGCTCTGCAGGGAATATGCAGCCTAAGTCTGCATTAACTACTGTGCTGTGGAAGGAAGAGTGAAGAGAGCTCAGGAATGGCTAGAAACAGGGGAATATTTGGCAGTGCAGCTCCACTGGGACCCTCAAGTGGGTGGTAGGAAGGGGCGAAGGCCGCAGAACCAATGCAGAGGCATGGGAACACAGAAATGGCAATGCTCCTCTGGTGTATCGAGGAAGAGAGAGAATCCAAGGGGTTTGGCTCCTGAATTGGGTGTGGGAGGGACACGGTTCCCACCTCATTCTTCCTTGCTGGAGGGATTCAGAGAGAATTCTGCTAGGAAAAAACTGTTTCACCAGGTTTGGTCCAGTCCATTTTCCCAGCAACACATCTCTGTTTTCTCCCAGCTGCTTCTGTTCACATCTCAGGTCTTGGAGAAGAAGCAGGAGGAAGACACCGATTCCATCAGCAGCTTTGGAGAACCCATGTTAACGATACCACAGCTGATCGTGGTTCTGCTGACCTCCATCTGTGCTTATCTCATCTTGCAATCAGAGCTGTAGGCATCCAATGCAAAATGTTCAGTCTGCTAGCCAGCTCCTTCACTGATGTCAATGAGCCCCATCCTTGACAGAGACTCCAATTTCCACCAGCTGAGGGGCCAGTCCTAGAGAGGTTTTTAAGATCAGGATAGACAAATCCCTGGCTGGGATGATTTAATTGGGGATCAGTCCTGCTTCGGGCTGGGGGTGGGACTAGATGACCTCCTGAGGTCCCTTCCAACCCTGATATTCCATGATTCTATGCATTGTTCAGAATGCAAATTTGGGTCTTTCATCTCCAAAGCCTACTTGGTGCTTTACTGGCAAGTGAATCAAGATGCAAGGAAACAAAGGAAAGAGATGAGGCCAAAGCCTTCCTGTGTTTGCCTCTAGTGTCCAGGGGGAAGCAGCATTTGCAGGCCAAGACTTGCTGAGTGTCAGAGGACCTGGGGCGCTAAGGAATATTCTAGCAGGCTCAGTGCAGGAAACGTCAGGCGCAATCCTGTGCAATACAGGAGGTCAGACTGAACAGGGATAGTGATCCTTTGAAAACCAGAAACATAGGAGGACGGAAAGGCACCAGAAGAGCTCTTGGTCTCTGGCATCTTTAGAAGGAAACACAGAGGGATACTTTTAATAGATATAAATAAAAAAAAAGCAGGCTAGCAATCAGACTGTGATCCCTGGGACAGCATCTTTGCAGCTTATTCCTCTCACTGCGGGGGACTGGTGAAGGCAAACTTTCCCGACTTGCTGCAGTGCATGCACGAATAATTTGTTTCCAAGGAAACAAGGATCTTTTGCATGTCCAGCATGTGGCCAGAGCTGGGGGATGACTGTGGAATCAGATTCTGGCTTTCCACACAGCTGATCCCTCCCTCCCCGCCCTCTCCGACCCCCACATTCCTCCCACTGTGACAGGGCTAAGCTCCTCCAACACATCCCTGTTCCACTCTTAATGAGTATTATCAGTCTGGGGGCAGAGACCGTGTATCCACAGCATCTGTCAGTGCAAATATATTTGAAGAGAGCAATTCCCATAAAGTCCTGCAATTCTTATTAATTTGGAGAGGGAAGGGTGAGCTGGGGAAATTATTATTATGTCTATTGCAACAGTGCCTAGAGTCCCCATCACGTTAGGAACTGAACACAGACAGAACAGATGTCAAAGGAGAACACTTGTCACCTGGTGTCAGTGGCTATTTAGCCTATGGGCTGTCTATAAAGTTTACGGATTAAACATCTCCCCATAGAGCAGATGACACATTCTTTCCCAAGCACTGAAACAGAGATCAAGATATGCAGGCTTGGAAGGATTAGGTCTTAATTGTTAAATGTTGATAAACGTCAGTGTCACCATACGCACTCAAATGGGTGAAAAGAATATTTCCATTGATAACAGATGCTTACAGATAGGCAAGGAAAGGAAAGTCCTGCCTGACAACGTCGGAGCGTTTGATTTATTGACACTTACTTTGTATATTTTGACAGGGGCTGCTGACAATTTGGGTTTTAAGAATTATGAAGCGTCAACTTTTTGACTCTCAGCATCTGTTATTCAGTCATCATTGGCTGACCCCCCTCTACTGTCTGACCCTGCTAGCGATTTCCCACAGCTCTCAAAATGTAAATCAACAAACATCAGAAAAAAATGCTTACAAATAAATATTGATATCATCTGTCTAAATTATATAAAAAAACCCAACTCCAAGTTCTGCCAACCCTGGATACAAACACACACAATGATGGTATCACATACGAGTTTTAGGAGGAGTATACTGAGGAAGTGTTATTCATCATACATCCTCACGGCTCCCTGCAGAGAATGAAATGCCTTGAAGGAGGAAGAAAAATTTACAATGCTCCAGGACCGTCATTCCATAGCAACGCAAACAGAACTTAGCAAACAGCCTTATGGGGAGAGAGGCGTGCCTAGTGAAGCCCCTGGCTTTGGACTCTGGATAGCTGGGCTCCATCCTGTTTGGCTACAGACTTTATGAGCGGCCTTGAGCAAGTCACTCAATCTCTCTGTGCCTCAGTTCCCCATCTGTAAAATGGGAGTGATCATACTCCTTTTGTCGGCGTTGGTTATTTAGATTGGATGCTCTTTGGGACAGGAATGGTCTCACTATTCATTTGTACATTAGCTAGCACAGTGGAGCCCTGATGTCAGCTGGGTCCTCTGTAGGGTACCCAAATACACACCCTGCAATTCTCCTATGCTACAGTGTAACTGGCATTTAACACAATGGCTAGAGATGCGCGCAAGCCATAAAAAAACAGAGTGAAATCCTGGCCTCTTTGAAGTCAATGGGAGCTTTGCCATTAATTTCAGTATCAGCCTGAGCTCCTATCTGAGCTTCCTCCCAAGTCTTGGAACCCTTGGATTCAGGATTTTGGGCCATTAAAAGCGATAGTGGCCACTCCGATTTATTTGGAACCAGATGTCTGAGAAAAGATCCCTGCCACCCAGGTTACAGGATAGAGCAACGACAAACTCCTCTTTCGACTTTGCCTTTCTCCCTTTTCCGCTTGTTTGTCAACCACAGAGACTGGCCTAGATTCTCCCTTTGAATTGTAGGCAATACGGTTAGGTGTACTAAAAACAATGAGCAGCCCCAAACCCCTTCCTCCCTATAAGAGATACAGTCTCCATTTATCCTGCATGTTGATAGATACAGGGGAGAATGGAGCATGGGAGACTGCTTCAGATCAGTGAAAAGATGCTTTACTTTGAATACAGCTCACCTAAAGGACAAGCTACTTCCCTCTCTTACTTTAAATCTCAGGAAATATGCCTCCACTTTCATCAATACCAAGCGCTGAACAACTTTCATGACCTTTTGTAGTGCAGCAAAGAAGCTTGCTTTCTTTTTTCTCTCTCCCTTTTTTGTTGGATTAGACTGTGGCTAGAATGTAGACACAAAGTACATTCTAATCTGCTCAAATATAGCTATTCATAGGTTCATGTGTTATCGTCATGATGCTCTTCTCTCTGCTTTCTTGGCATTTCCATTAGAAACTGATCTTTTTAGGAGCCTAGACCTCCGGAATTTGTTCTGCATTGGAACAATCAGTCTGGATGGGGTTATTTTGAAGTTGGAAGAGCATGCGATGAGAAACAAAAGCTGGTTTGCAAAGTTATCCTTTTCTTCGGTATTTCTGTCACTCTCTAGAAATGGCCTTTAGTTTTAAAGAAAGGAAAGTTGTACAGGGGATCAAAATGTATTTATAACTAGGGCTAGGCAGGAAATGGGTTTTATGTCCAATGAGAATCTGCAAGATACCCAAAAAAATTCCCATGACAAATCAAGACTGTCGCTATTGTGAAATATAGTGAAATTGCAAAAATCTTCAAGAACCAGCTAACCAAATATTTTGTGGCTGAATTGGAACATTTCAGTAGCTCTGAAATATTTTGTTTCAATTTCAACCTCTTCCACCCTTCTTTAACCTCTTGCAGTCTAAATTTACTATAATTTCAAAACAAAAAGTTGTTTTTGACTTGATAAATCTGAAACTTTTCTTTTCGAGAACGCCAGAGTAGAATGTTTTGATAAGCTTGAAACTCCCCCCGCTCCCCGGTTTTTCAAGTGGAAAGATTTGTCAAAACTGCCCCTGTTTGGGGAACAATTTTAGTTTTGATTAATGGACATTTTTCAGTAGAAAAAAAAAAGTTGGATTGAAAAATGCCCCCCCCCTTTACTATTATCATTCGATTAGCTAGTTCTTGAAGATATAGATCACAGATGGGGGAAACTAAGGCATAGAGAGGCAAAGGGTAACGTGAGACCAACGCAATCGTTGCCACACAGGGGGTGTCACCAGCTGTACTTCCTGCAGCCTGGAGCACTGTGATGAAAAGCACCTTGTAGCATTAAAGGGTAGCTGTGCAGGTCCACAGCTATATGTTTGCAGACATGGTCTATCTATAATTAATGTTTGTGCAGTGCCTTGAAGATAAAGTGGCATGCAAGTGCCAACTGTCATTCTTATACATCTAGAGCTAGCTGGATTTAACCCCACCAAAGCCAGGAAAGGGAGAGTTGAGAGTCCCACAGTCTGGTTGGAGATTCCTGCCTCAATTCACACACTTAACGCTTTTGCACTTGGCTCTGTAGGGTAAGTGAAGTCTCGAGAGCCAGCTGTGGATTTTCAGCCTTAGCCCTGACTTCGATGGCGTTAAGGGAGAAATCTCTCACTGAGGACATGGGGGGTGAGGTGGTGTGAAGATAGTAAAAAAATCTTACATTGCATCTATCCAATTTATTTGTCCCCTGCATTACCATAGCACCTGAACCCTTCACAGTCTAATCTATTTATCTTCATAACACCCCTGTGAGGGAGGGCAGCACTATAATCCCCATTGGAAGGATGGGAAAATGAGGCAGAGTCTAAGTGACTTGTCCATGGTCACACAGGAAGTGTGTGCTGGAGTAAGGACTTGAATCTGCAGCCTCTAGTTCCAACAGAAATCTCTAACAAGGGGCGGGAGAAATCAGGCACAAAGTGCTTTGTGAAATCTTGACTATACAGTCACCGTTCCCCTTGCTCTGCTATTGATTGGTGTTTACAGCCTGGTAAGAAAAATAATCATTGTAAGGGAGTTAATTTTAAATGTCAAACCACGTGGGTTGGGGAAGACTAATTAGTAGGGGTGTGGGGAAAAAACTAGGAGGTAGGAAACTTTAATTTCACCAGGTGCAGCCAACCCTGAAGAGAATTCAGAGCTTGCCATTAGCTACACTTCCTTAATTTGACTCCAAATGTTAGTCAATAACCTTAACAAATGAGAAGAGGCCAGCATAGCTACTATAAACATCAGGCTGGCTCAGCGCAAGCTTCTAATTGGGGGCTGACTGGGTGACATGATGGATTAATAATCCTGTGTCCAAACAGCCTCCAAAAGTTCTTCAGGCTGGGATGAGGACTGAGATGTGTGGCTCTCCCAATAAAGCACAGTGTGACATAGAAGAGGTGTCAGAATTTCACATAACTGCTCCTGCAGTCAATGGCTTTCATTGCCATGCAAAATATATATATATATAAAAATGAAACAATCCAGTCTCACTATTATCAAATATCAACACAATATAACTATCTACCTGCAGAACTGACAGGCGTATTTCAACAGTGGTATATTATCAATTTTGAGCTTAACAGAGCATGTTCTTCCATCGGATTGTTAGAAAAAGTCACTTGTCAAGGGCTGGTAAAGACCAGCGCTGTGTTCTTCATACAGACAGCACTGTAAGGGATGCATGGCTGCTGAGTTACAATACTTTTTTATTGAGAGTATAATAGGAAAGAACAAGGTGATTTCTCTAGCATCTGTTATACCTATGATGTTTTACAAAGCCACTCGTTAGATACTAGTAGTGTAATGACCATGCTAATCAGACACCACAGTCATTGAGGGGTCAAATATAGCTGGTACACACAATGGGAGATTGTATGGGAGATTATCCCTGGGCCTCTTTGAACAGCACTGCAGGTATCTTGCAATTTCCCCACCTGAGTCATGTACAACAGGTGCCTTCTAACCCTATGGTTCTATGAGGAACCACTGTGTCCAGCCCCTAACCCAGTGGTACCAGAGCCCAATTAGGGACCAATATTACCCAAAAAACCCCACTGCAGAGTGAATTAATTGGTTTATGGATTCATATTTAAACAGCAGGCCAGGGGAAATATTAATTTTTTTTATATCTATTATCCTCACAGCAAAATGACTGACCAAGTCTTATTATTTTACAGCTGCGATTGGTTAACATCATAGGGAAAGCCTCCTGACTGGTTAATAATTAAATCACACAGTGTTTTAATGTCATGTGCTGCAAAGAGCCAGAAGAGATGCATTAAAGAGCCCCCACCACACGACCCCCGACACACACCCCTGTAATGCTCCGGAGCCTAAGTCTAGTTGGGGAACTTGAACTCTCCAAGCTTCTGGCTTGGAAATGAGAGGCTGACTAGCAGGCATGCTCTCAGATCCACTGATTGGAGGGGAGGGGGGCACAGGATGGGGCACTGGGAGAGCCAGGTTCTGTCCCTGGCTCTGCCACAGACTCTCTGTGTGAACTTGGGTGAGATACTTTCCCTTTCTACGTTGGATGAGGAATCTTGCAGAAGTGCTAAGTGCAGTGAGGTGAAGGAGGAACTTACTCCCATCTGCTTTGCTGGGTGTGGAGAGGAGACTTGTTCTGGATTATAGAAGTGATTCTCCCCTCGCACTGGGCTCAGTCAGACCTAAGCCTGGCACTGCCTAGCCCCATTGCAGCATCTCTCATCCAGAAACATCCTGCCTCACAGTGGAGAGGACACAATACAGTCGCTTCAGCAGGTGTTTCCGGCTGAAGTGTGGCAGATGGCAAGTTGCGATTACTGCTCCTGACTCCTCAGCTTTGCAGGCATCCGATCCCTTTTGTTGCTCTCTCTCCCTCTACCCATTTAGCTCATCTACTTGTTGTGGCGTGTACTGTATTTCCAGACTCTATGCTCCTTGGGGGAGGGACTACGGAGTCCTGTCCTGGTTAGCACTTAAGCACTGTTGCAATAATAACAAATAAATGAAGCATCCACCAACACTGGTTATGTGTGGAGACAGGCTGTTGGCCTAGATTGACCATCACTTTAGTTTATTGCAGCCATTCATCTGGGCTATATGAGATGGCTCAGTGCATAGACAAGCAGCCAGCGTGTATAATTTCATTCCACAAAAGCTTCCCTCAAACTAAAAGGCATTAACTTTATAATAAGCCCATTCCTTCAGTTTCACTCAGAGGTAACTAATGATAGTATTTGTCATAATGGGGACAGGTTTGCTTATTACCAATTTGCTGCTGTTGTGCATACATGTCTACGTGGATATAATGCCAATTGTAATTATTTGCTGATGGGATAATTTTTTATTAAAACTTTTGCAGTAAAAGAGGTTTAATCAGGTTTGCTTTTGGAGTTGCCTCGAATTTGTAATTCAGTCAAACCCCTTGTAGCAGTGAAGATGGTACATTCTTGATATCCACAGGAGGCTTCCAAGGGCTACAACCCGAGAGATTTATTCATATACTTTCTGCATTAGCTTAAGTCTATTTTGTAAGATACAAACCTGCTGCTCCCCCCTCCCCTGACCCACAGTGGTGCTCCAGCAAAGCTATTTTAATATTAAAACAATTTACTTACCATGACGTAGTGAGAACTCCGTTTATGTGGAAAGGGTCTGTTTGCGAGGGACTATTGGACTGGGTGGTTTGGCTCATCATTATACATAGACGGCCCTTCTAAACAGCTGCCGTCCCAGGCTACCGCCTCATGGTCTGGGATGGTCCTGAAGGCACCCTGCTTCCATTTGTCCCCAGGCTGCAGGAATAATCACTTACACTCTGAGCAGTTCAGAGCAATATTCCCACTCTTTTGGGGGCTATTTTTTTCCGATTCACCAGCTCCTCACCCGCAAAGTGCTTCCTTTTAGATTCAGGATTTCATTGCCCTCTTTCTTGGGGCCTGTGTGTTTTTAGCCCTGGCCCACAAACTCTCCCTTCCAGCCTGGAGTTTTCCCTGCCCTACTTCTTAGGGCTGTGTCCCAGCCCTGTGCTTTGTCACAAGTTCATTAGCTCCTTTCCTGAATGAGCTTGGAGCCTCTTTTAGTCAGTCAGCCAGCCAGCTAATCACTCTCCTGATCCTCCTCAGCTGGGTCTAATAACCCCCAAACACCTGTCTGTACTGACTGCAAGAGAGTGGAGTGGAATTCATGAATTGATCCGATGTCCTCCTGGAGAACCAAAGTCTTCCTTTAATTCCACTTTCAATATCATCTCCCCAAAGGGACCGAGGGTGCCAAGCACCGACTGAGAGAAATCTCAGGCGGCTGAGATATTTGGGGGAAAAGCGAAGCCACAGTTTGAGACCCAGGTGTGCACCCAAAAATGGTACAAATGCTGGTTTTTGGAGGGGCTGTCTCTTGGGAACCCCTGGCTCAACAGACACTACTCAGCACCCTCACGAGGCACAGCAAACATCAAGATACTCGGAATAAACATGGAGATTTTAGAGCACTTGGGAGAATCCTCTTTTAAACAGAAAGCACTTACTAAATCTTACCTGCAGCAGAGCTGGCGCTCCACAAAATAAAGATGTTGCTGGCTTCAGAGCGTCAGATATTCCCAGCAGGGCTTTGCAGGCAAGTGGCTTGACCGCCCCTGAGAGGATTAGAAAAGGGAAGGCCATTCGGTGGGGAGAGAAGGAAGAGCTCTTCACTTCAAAGGGGACATTATCCCTGCTCTGTGCAATCAGGAGGAGGGAACAACAAGGCTGAAGGATAGATTAGCCTTCCCTTCTGCCTCCTGTTTCCCCCAATCCATGCTTACTGCACCACTTAATGAAACATTAAACAAGAAGCCCAAGTGCGAGAGATCAGTCCAGCCCGACGTGGGGGATTTTCTAATGCCTCCAGCAGCACATACAGTTGTTCTGCTTCCCCAGCCCTACAGCTAGCGATAGTGCTGGGGTGGGAGGTGATGGAGAATCAAGGCATGGATACCATGAGAATTGGCACAGAATGGAAAGATGTAGAATCATTGACTTCAGCCAAGTTACTCCTGATTTACACCAGTCAAAGAGGAGTGAGGCTCTATAGTCACCAAGAACATAGGCCTTTTGATAAGGGAAGAATTCAGGAACTGATCCTGATTTCCTTGGAACTCCCCCTTCCATTCTGCCCATTCTGCTTCACCATTATTACGTGGTGTCAGTAATGAGATCTAGATCAGCATTATGTACTAGGCAACCTGCCTCCAAACATCACCTGGAAGGACTCACCCTAGAGGTCAGAGCCGGTGACAGTGGCACACACAATCCTTGGACGATCTGCTGAAAGCACCAACAAGGAGAGGTTCCTTAATTTCAGTTCCAGTGGCAGATGCGATGACGTGGACTGAGGTCACCACTTCCCTCTTTCGACAGCGACTCTTCTGAGAGCCTGTGGAACCAAAAAGCCTGGTGAGAATAGAAGTTGGCAAGGGAATGGATTAGTCAGATGGAGGCAGAAAAGAGGTATCAGCCAGGGAGATGGCAAAGATGTGCCCAAACCCCCAGGTGTCACATATAAAATATTGTCTATATCTAGTCATATGTCTATATCTGCATCATCTTTATACCAGCAACTGTACTGAAACAGAGAGAGACTATATAGTTATTGATGTAAAGAGATGATGCAGATACAGATATATGGATAGATATAGTCAACGGGAGAGAGAGAAGGAGACAGAACTTTGAAAGAAAAGACAATTCCACTGGGTTAGGAATGTTTTATTTTTCTCTCTGGATCTCAAGGGTAGCAGGATGAAAGTTGTGATGAGTGTAGAGAAACTGCCAGAAGAGGGAAGGAAGGTATCAACAAGGGACTCTCTCATTTTCCCTGAGGACATTGTTATTTTCCAGCCTGCCAGCGCAAGCGAATGCCAAGCGTATGTGCCTGAAGTCTGCAAAGGGATGAAACTAATCGTCACACTAGTCACTCTGCAGCGTGTCAGAAACATCTCAGCTGCAAGAGCAGACGCAGGCTGCTCTGCACATTGCCAGAGCGGAGGACAGGATGGCAAGCAGATGAATGGGTGTGCAGGAGCATGTCAGACCATGGGGCATTGTGATCTGCTCACAGGCCTAGAAGCCAGAATTACCCTGTTCCTATCCTGGCTCTGACTCCTGCTATCCTGCATGGTCTTGGGCAAGTCACTTAACCCCTCTGCCACAGCCACTGATCTATCTCACAAGTGTGTTGATCAGATACCATGGTAAGGGGGGGGAAAATCTGAATGGAACATAACTGAAAACGTTTATTAGGAGCTCACTCCTGAGCCACATGGTGGCCGTGTTGTGATGCTTCTATGGTGTAAAAATCCAGGACGCAGCTGGAGCTCCCTAGATGGGAAATCCCTCGTCTCCCCACCCAACATACACCCTGCAGCCCCTCCTTCCCCTTTGCTGTAAAATTGACAGATGGGGGCAGGGGGCAGGGGAGACTGACCAAAGACACATGATGAAACAGCAGCAGAGCAGAGAAAGAAATTTGAGAGTCCTGACTTCCTTCCCTGAACGTCGAACACCAGGCTGTGCTTTCTCCCTCAAATCAAAGGGTAGTGCCAAGCAATCAGTTTTCATGTAGCAAACAGAATCTACCAGTCCGCCCTAACCCATTCCAGCACTGCAACAGCCTCACTAAGCAAGAGCTCTGTGTGGCTTTGAAGGTCAAATCCAACTGTCACTGGAATCTCTGAAATACCGCCCACCATCATGATGATTGTTCTTGTCCAAAGAGCATTGTTTAGAGCTCCCTACTGTAATTGCAGCCTCATTGTCCTAGGCGCTGGATGCACATACTACAAGAGACAGTTGAAAGAGACAGAGATAGAAAATTGCCCAGGTCACACAGAGCCAGCAACAGAACATGGTTTTTCCAAGTACTATGATAGAGCCCTGACCACCGTCCCATGCCAGATCCATCCTTGAGGATATCAGAAGAAACATTCTCCTGCTAATAAAAAGGACCTATTGGGATGGGGGAAAAGTTTAAAGATATTTCCTTGATAACAGCATACGACCCACAGTTCAAAACCATTATTGGCATTTTTACTCTGTGCAGAAAGGTCATTCTTTCAGAAGCCAGTAGGTACAATTATAGTCATTTCCCTCTGTAAAATAGCCTTGGCACAGCAAAATAACAGTAATTAGATAAAATCAAAACCCCATTAAAAATGATCAAGTGGGCTATTGACCAATATAGACACACACTTCGTTCCTGGTCCTCTGGCTCCATCAAAGGAGTCTTTCTTCCAGGTGTAAGAGCAGGGTACTTTCTGATCTGACATTATCCTTTGACAGTTCCTCATTGATCCACTTGTAAAGCAGCCTAGATGAAGCAGCTGCATGTTGCACAGAGGCTTATCTCAGGCTGGGGGAGAGATTGGAAGCTTAATGGGCAAGGGCCCAGCTTATCCCAGGTTGCTAGACCATGTGGACTTTGGTGTTTGCTACAGTACCTCATCCTGTTTGCCAGAGTCCTTATTTTTACCACTCCCAGCATGGAACCAGGAGCCCACTCTGGTCGGTGCATCCAAGGATTCACCTCTGAAAAGTCACTATCCCCGATTCTCCCAGATCCAGCTCGAGGCGTTCTTTGCTTCGAGGCTGGCAGAGGTATCCAGGCCAACCCTCCGCCCTGATGACCAGCCCAGGTTCCCAGGGTGAAGCAGGTAGGTCTGCTCCTTCAGAGGCGCTGCTGTTTTCCTTGCCTACTTCCTATCTCTGAACCCTTGGTTCTACTTCTCTGTAGCCTGTACTTAACCCAGCTGTCCTCTGATCCCAGGCTTCTGCCTTCTTCCAACTCCTCTCTGCACCTTCTTTTGATGCCGCCTTCCCAGGGCCCACCACAAAGATTAATTCCATTCCTGTAGACTTCTTCAGTCTGCATTCCTCAGGCCCTCCCTTTCCTGGACCCTTCCTGTAGCTTTCACCTCCGTCTTTTAATAAGACCTATCTCCTCCTCAGATGGGTCTAATAACAAATCAAGCCTGACACTGACTCCAGGTGCAGCAAGATGGGCTAACTGGGCCTCCAATTCTTGTTTACCTGTGTGGCGTAGCTGCCCCAAATCACAGATATCATTACACTTCTTTCCCACTCTCACCAGTTTTCCACCCCACATATGCCCTATCTAAGTCACAGCTTAATTTGTCCCAGAGATCTATTATTATTAGTTGTATTTAGAGTCTTCCACCATGATCAGGGTCCCATTGTACTGGGTGTTTTACATACATATAATGAGCAATGGGCCCCCCCAAAGAGTTTGCAACCTAGATAAACAAGACAGGCGCAGACAGTGAAATGACTTACCCAAGGTCACCTAGCAGGTTAGTGGCAGAGCCAGAACTAGAACTCAGGTCTCCTGGTTACCAAATAAGTGCTTTATCCACTACATCATGCCTGCGACTTTCATGGGATCTTCACCCGCTTACACCACTTCAGAATGTGGCCCATAGAATTCATTGTATCTGAGGCTGTGCCAAATCCCTGTATATGTTGGGAGGTGAAGGGGGAGGGCAGATTGTTACATGTGCTCACATGGTTGTACACACAGTCCAGTAAATCTACCTAGAGGCTTTAGCTATTGTGAGTCACCCCCTTTAGTTATTTTGAGCCTCTCATGCTTTAACAGAGATTAGCAAGTGACAATTATTTTCATAATCCCCAAGTAGGTGCAACTGTGATCACTCCGATCTCTGGGAGATGCTTCCCTTGTTTAAAAATAATGAAAAATCCTTCTTTGAAGAAGGATCAATTCAGTTTTTGCTAATTAACCTTGCCCCCAAACCTTAGATAATCACACTTTGCAACGATGCTGTAACCCTTCGATAATATTTCCTAACTAGTTTTCGTTCCAGGGTGGCCCTAGAAATACAAGAGCACTTGAAAGAGCTCAAAAACCCATTTGCATTTCCAGGAGTGACTGGAAGCTGAAAATTAAATAAGTCCTTTCCCAACTGCCGCCCTCCCACACACATTGCCACTGCATGCAATCCTTTTTTATCCAGGGCTCCCCAATTACTTCACCAGTAGTTATGGGAATAACTGATTTGTCACTTCACTGGCCTAACCAAAAAAAAATCCAGCCAAACATTTGACTGAGGTTAACCTGAAAAAAAAAAATTTCCAAATTTTTCAGTGAACTGAAAATTTTAACCTCACCCCGCCCATTTTTTAACAAATTGAATTTTTTAACCTTTTCAAATTAAAGTAAAGTAAAATTTGAAACAAAAAGTCATTTAAAATAACAACACTGAAATGGCATGTTTTGGACCCTCTCAGCTCTATTCATCAGCACTGGTAGACTCAGCCGAGGAAGTCTGTCAATGACCACCTGCAAGAGGCCCTCCGACACTTCACCCGTTTGGAGATGTGTTCTACTCCTCTATTTCTAGAGCATTTGATCCCAGGCCTACTGAAGTTAATGGCAGGTTTTCCATTGATTTCAATATGCTTTGGATCAGCCTCTTAGGCTGGAAGGGTTGGTGGCATAGTAGATAGATTGCTGGATAGCCAGAGCACACTGTAATTCAGTCCCACCCCACAATGGGGCCTTTGGCCATTGGAAGAACTGGTCTGAATTTTGGCCAACATTTCCAAACTTGTGCTCCAAAAGCTGAGTACGGAGAGCCATACTGAGACACCCGAATCAAAATGCCCTGCCTTTGAGAAGTGCCAAGAGGCTACAACTCTCCTCCTGATCCATGCTGCAGTTCCTTGTGCCTTCCTCTAAAGCAGCTGGTACTGATCCTTGTTGGAGACTGGAGGAAAAGGCCTCTGGTTTGGTTCAGTCTTGCAATTCCTGTGTTCTTGTTGAAGCCAATGGTAGCTCAGGAAATCAGGCTGCTTTCACTTGCTGAGCATCTGCAGCTCCTGTTGAACTCAGTAAGAGTGGCCGATGCCAGCCCCTCTGAAAATAGCACCATTAGGTACATAACATCAGGTCCCTAAGTATGAAGATTTCAAGAGATTTTTTTTGCACAGTCCCATCCCTGTCCTTGCTTGCAATCTCTCTAGCTCCTCATTGTTTTCAAGGCTTCCAAGTTTCCGTGACTCACTCAATCTCAGGCTGATTTGGTTCACAGCCCTCCTTTAGACCGAATTGTTGTCTAATACTTGACCTTGCTGACAGCAATCTTATCCTGGGATCCTTGTTAAGTGTCCCATTTTTCTCTTATTCCCTGGAGCTTCTTGCTTGTAGTTTTCATCATCGCTAAATTTGCTGGGTAGTCGTTTTCTTTCCTTTCCAATAATGTCATCAATGAAATTTTCAGCTCCCCCTTGATCTCTGGAATATATTTATTGGGCTTTGCTTGTCAGGTTCTTCTGTGGCTGACAAGCAAAAAAATAAAAAAAAAATAAAACAGCTTTGCAAGACAGACAAAGGGATCCCTGCCTGAGCTAGTAGGAGTGTTTGAAGTTCATGAGAGAGAGAGAGTGATGCACAATTCCATCTTCCAGCTTTAACAGCTGGAGAGCACTGCCAACACCTGGGAAGTGACAAAATCGGTTTTCTGTGATGGAGCCAGTAGCTGTAGTGAGCACCTAACTGCAGTCAGTCACTAAAGAGGGGCTTTTACACTGGAGCAAACCTTTGCAAAGGAGATTTAAACTGAAACCAGCTGATTTATCGAAGTACCTACTACCTACTTGTCTATGTACTGCTTGCCTTCCTCTCTACCTCTCTGCCTTCGTTCCTATCTCTCTACCTACCTACCTGCCTGCCTGCCTCTCTCTCTCTCTCTCTACTACCTGCCTGCCTTCCTATCTATTGACATATATTCAGGTTGCAACTCTTTGGAGCAGACACCACCTTTTTGTTCTGGCTTGTATAGCTTATAGCTGGTCCTGGTCTGTGACTGGGGCTTCTAGATGCTGTTCCAATACAACAACAAACATCTACCTGCCTACCTAGCTACCTAACCACCTACTCTTCTATCAACCTACCTGTCTATCTACTTATTTATCATCTATCTACTGATCTTACTATGGAAGATTCCTCCCCCTCCTACTTATAACACTATGGTATGTAGGAAACATAAGATACAAGAAGCGCTTTACTTTTAGATCACCCCACTCCTTTACTCTCGCTGGGAGCGTTATCCATTGGAATGAAACATTATGTACACTATTTGTCCTTTGAAACAAGCTTCTTTTCTTTGAATAACGCATGGGAAAACCCTTCAGAAAAGTTTCCAGCCCACTAAGAAGCAGGCAGGTATGTGTCTCTCCACATTGCTGGAAGAGGAGGAGCAGCAAGAGCAATGTTGGTAGCACAAGGCCGTGGGAAGAGAAAAATCTGCCTGAAAGAAAAGGCACAAGAGAATTGTAAGAGTCTGGAGAACAGACAGAAAGGATTAGAAGGAAAAATCAGAGCTGGCTTAGAGCCAGCCGGATGATGGGGAGGCAGGGTGGGCAGGGTAGACCAGCAGACCGAGAGAAAGGAAGTGAACAGAGCAAGGCTTTTGTAAACTGCTGGTTAACTTGAAAATCTCAGCTTTTTATTCCTCCTCACATGACTTCTGCACAAAATAGCCAGCTCCAGTGATTAGAGGGGACTTGGGATCATTAGTGCTGGTTCACCACAGAGGAGGCTCAGGCTGGGCTGGGAAGCTGAGCAGGCCAAAATTTCCATTTTGACCACAGGGAACCTCCTCCTTGTGCATGCTTTCCCGGCGTTCTTTTCCATTTTAAACTGTCGAGGGAGATTTATAGAAATCCATTCCCCTGGACCAGCAGCAAGAGTGATTGGCAGCCTCTGTCTCCCTATGTGTAGAAAAGGAGCCAGAGCAAAACCTTGAAGCTCCCTGCTCCTGAATTTGGAGGTGCCTGGCACAGACCCACACACCAATATTTGGCACAATCCCATCTCGGCTGAGGTGCTTGACATTCATTTTTAAAACTTCAGGCATCCAAGCAGGACTATGCTGAGGGTGAAGCCAGGGTGACTATTTCCAACACCTTTCCCAGGCCTGTCCTTGTATGGAATTCAATACAGGGCAGAAAATAGAGGCCTGACATTTTCAAATTTTAGACATCCAAATCCACAGTTTGCCACTGAATAAGTGGCCTGATTTCCCTACCGGGTAAAGTCAACAGGAGTTGAAGGGTCCTCAATGCCTAGCAGAACATCAAGCTACTGATTTAAGTGCCTTAATGAGGATGGATGTGCCTCTATTTTTGCACCTAAGTTTGAAGGCTGAGATTTTCAACGATGCCTATGGGATTTGGACACAAATTGCCAATTCACTTTACTGGGAACCCCCTAGGCAGCTTTGAAAATATCAGCTGAAAAATATTGGCCTAAATATACCACAGGACATAAACCAAATTCTCCATTGGTTTATGTCCTGTGGCAGCGGTCAACCTAATGCCTGTAGTGTACAATATTCTATTATATAGGCTCCATAGTTCACTATATTTATTTTTCATTTTAAAGGGAAATTCAATGCTATTGTCCTAACTTGGTTATACTGGTTCTGAAGAAGGAACAACGGAACTGCCCTATCATAACAGACCAATGGTCCAACTCCTGCTCTCTCAGAAAATTGCCAGTCCTGGATCATTCAAAAGGGCAACAGGGAGGGTATAACCCATAGTATATTTGTTTGTGCAACAATGCACTGCACGGGAAGTCTTGTTTCAATGAAATTCTGTGGCAAGAAGTCCCAGAAATTCATTTTGCAATGTATTTTGGAAAAATAAGTCTTTTCTCCTGGCATAACCATTTCTCAAGGTGGCAGCCTTAATCCAAGCATGTGCCATGAATCTGCACATGAGCTTTGTCTCCTACAGTGAATTTAAGGCAATTTGATTGAACTCAATAAGAATTAGATTAAATTGATTAGCTGGTAAAACACACTGTGGTAGGCAGATCCTCTGGTACACACAGTGCATCTACTGTACAGGAAAATCTTCTGAGGCAAACTGTGATCCTTTTGCCTATGCAAAAATTGTAAGCACTTTGCTTCACTTGTTAAACACTTTTGTTTGGGATTTCCAAAGGGAGTCAAGGGCATTGGGCCTTACTTCCCTTAGGAGCTGCTGAAAACAGCACTGTCAGGACACTGCAGCTACACCACTGTAGCACAACAATCCAGACACTTCCTTCTTCAATGGAAGTGGTTTTTCCATCTGTGTAGTTAATCCACCTCTCCACCTAGGGAAGGTAGGTAGGCTGATGGAGGAATCCATCTCTCCACCTAGCCATGTCTATACTGGGGGATAGGTTGATCTAACTATGGTGCTCAGGGAGTGACATTTTTCACAGCCCTGAGCGACATAGCTAGGTTGACCTACATTTCAGATGTAGACCAGGCCTGAGTTTCCAAGGTGGAAAGAAGTTAACTGTACAGTAACTTCTGTGGTATATGCTGGTGCTTTGCATCACACACCCCGTAAATCACTTGGAATGTGTTGTCACTGGTAGTTCTCACAAGGTGGGTGAGATAGTATCTTTTATTGGACCAACTTATTTTATTGGACAGTCAGACCCTTCCCAGCCAATCAGAATGACAGGTGGGACATTGAAGTCAATGACTGGTCATTCCATTCCGAGCATCTTCAGCCAATTGCAATGTGAGGCCTCATTTGTAACTTGGCATAAGAGAGTTAATGGTGGGCAGACAAAGCTGGCCCCATTTAGAAACACTAGCTTCAAAAATATCCCTCCCTATTTTGTTTTGGGAATGAGGTGCATTTCACACTGAGTGGCAGACAGCCACATTTCTGTCTGTCTTGAGAGGACTCCATAAAGCTCACTTCACTTGGAGAGGAGAAAGAGAGAAGCAATTAGGGCCCTAATCAATAATTTTCACAGCACTTCCTCCTTTGGGTTACTTAATTGGTATCTCAAACACGTGGGAGGTGAAATTAGGTCTTTGAAAGGGAAGGAAGGACTAATCCTCCTGCTTTAGTCTTAAAGTGAAAACAACTCCTGAGGCAGGATGTTACAGCTCAGATGTAAGGTTTGTTCAGTACTGGAAGATAGGATTTTAAGGGAGATATATAGCTACAGCGTTTTCCACTTGGGACAACACTACTGATCCCACTCAGGCCAAATAATACAAGTCTAAAGTCTATTTTTATGCAACATTTATTGTGATGTTTTCTCAGTCCAGACCCCACCACCTCCTGGTTGCCAGGTGAGCTACAAAATAATGCTAAATTTATGGAGCACATTTTATTCACAAGGACCGCAAGGCATTTCACAGCCTGATGTACCTAGTCAGTTGTTTGCAGCTCTAATTTCTAGGATTCTCTGTCAGTCTCTACCATCCCTGCCATATCAGAGCACTTGGACACTGCATATGGTTTCCCTTTTCTTTCAGTGGTTCTAAAGCAGACCGACTGCCATAAAATCAGTCCCAGACTCCCATTTGACACTAGCATGAATAAATATCACATAGGCTCTCTAGCAGTGGCTTTGAATGGACAAGATTATGCCAAATGGGTGTTTCGGTCATTCTTTCACACTGACTCTGCCATTTCTCCCTCCATCCAGTGTTCCGCCTATGGGGCTTCTTTCCTCATCTTCCGCTTGTTACCATCACTATCGGAGACAGAGATGCCAATTAGGACATTAGCATGCTAAGCAATTCATCCTCCACTGAGCCTTTCTCCCAGTTGTGATCGAGTTCCCCCTAGGGCCTTGGTTTATCCTATTCCTGCTAATCTAACTCAGAGTCTATAAAGTAAGATTCCGATAAAACTGAGGGAAGAGAGGAGAATTTTCATCTTTTGTGCTCACTTACTGACTGTAAATTATTATTTTTACTCCAATGGGCAGCACACAACTAACTTATTCTTTTCTTTCTTTCTTGAAACTGTAACCCACAGCGCTGGTTGGACAATGATTTTCTTTCCCCGTGAATAATTTTGACAAAATTGATTTTTTAAAAATTTTTATCTAACATTTTTCTTTGTATTTTTCAGTGGGGTTGTAAAAAAAAACAACAAACAAAAAAATTTTTTTTCACGGCAATTTCAATTTAATCACAAAGTCATTTTTCATTAAAAATAACCCCCATTTGAATGTAAAATTGGCTCTAATAGTCAGCATTCAGGCCCCCTTTCAGTAGAGCACTTGCTTAACTTCAAGCATGTGCTTAAGTCCACCCTTGCTCGAGAAAGCGTTTAACCATGTGATTAGCACTCATTGATTTGAATGGGACATAAGGACATGCTTAAAGTTGAGTGTGTGCGTAAGTGCTTTGCTGAACGGAGGTCTTAAAGAACAAAAGGCCAGACCCCTCCACTGGTGACATCATAATCAGTAGAGCTAGGCTGATTTACACAGGAGAGGATGGAATCCAAACTCTCTTACTGAAGCATTAGACTCAGCAGGGGCCTCTCATTCAGAACCAACCTAGTCCTTTACCAGCGGAAGCAGAATGAAGATGTTAGAATTCACAACCCCTAGTTGTCCAGATCCCTCCAATTTCATAGAGGTCATTGTCATGCCATTAAGAACCCAGTGGTTTGGCTGAGGACACAGTCTGTAACCTTTTGTTATCACCTAATCATGTTCCTGCTGCAACCCCCAGACGATGCCGTGCAGGAATTTGTCAAGGTGGTAGGGTTTTCAGTGCTTACAGATGCATCGCTCTGCTTAGCTTGTCACTGCGGGCTCCACCTGGGAGACAAATAGGCAGAAATTAGAGGCTGCTAGAAAAAAAAATCTTGATATATCAAGTTGCTCGCTGGAAGGCAGCTTTAGAGGGCCTGCGAGACAGACTGTCAAAAGTGGCACCTAAGTAAACATATTCAGTTCATCTTCTTTGCACTGTTAAATGCGGAAGAAATGCTGCCTGCCACTCAGCACAGCTGGAAAAGAGAATCCAAAGGGGCATCTTCCCCCCTCGATGAGGAAGAGACAGACCAAAGGACGTCAGACTGGCCGTCTTTCTGCTTCACAGGAAAAATGCACGAGGAGGAATCTGGCGGCTGGGGGGCGGGGGGGAAGAGGGCGTATTTTATGGGTGACGGGGTTAGCCTCAAGCCACACTGTTTGTGATGGGTGGAATTATTAGCCAACGAATTATTTTGGCAGAATGAAGAAGGGTGATACCTTTGTAGCTCTGCTTCTCATGTCTACAGATTAGGAAATCTCCCTTCAAATACTTTCTCTTCTATCCTACTTCTTCTCTGCTCTCAGATGACCAGGTCTCTAGCTCGGCATGGGGCTGGTTTGAAAACGGTGACCCTTTTTTTCCCAGAGGGAAGTTGGCTGTGCTGTTTCTCCTGGTAAAGGTCACCTTGGAGGGGCAGGTGGACTTCACTGGCTTCCCTTTCAGAATGGTCCCAAGAAATCTCTCTCTCCAGGACAGACCCAAGTGGGAGAGGCCCTGCCATTTTGTATGGGCTTCTTGGTTCAGATTCTCAGAAGCACCAAACTGCCCAGAAACTCCAGCTGACACCAACGGGAGCTGCAAATGTTCAGCAGTGGAAAAATCAAGCCTCAGGTGTCTTGAATTGGGTGTCCCAAAATGAAAGCACCCCAAATTAGCCACCACTTTGGCCTAATTGTGCAGAGTCTAAACTTCCCTTTCCATGTTCCTGCAAAGGCAACATGCAAGGTAAGCTAGGAACACATGCCATGTCTGATGGGAATGTATCTGCCCTGTCTCCATCTTCCTATCTGCTGTAGCCACCCCTCTGCCTTTTCTACTCTTCTTTGCTCTGACTTCATGCTTCAAGCCAGAATCCTGTCCCAGGTAGTGCTCACTGCTCAGGAAAGTTCATGCCTGCTAAGCAGCAAGGATGGATTTAGGGAGGGTGGACGCTCAGCTCTTGTCTGTCTCTTTCAGGGCCTTGAGTTGTTGTCAATCGTCCGGAGCAGTCAGCCGGCAGGGAGGTGGGGATGAAAAATCCAACTGGCTGAATGCCGAAGACAATCAGAGACAGAGAAACTGTGCAGGTCACAGGCTGGATGGGAAAGTCAATGGGCTCTGACAGAGAAATCGAGGGAGTAAATAATAGGGGGTGGAGAAAACAGCTGAAATCTAGCGGTGTTATCGAATGCTTTTGAGAAAGGGATGTGGGCTCCAGAGAATGTTGAATGTAGCTTCTGACGTGTGGAGGCCTCTGTTTATCCACAGGACAGGTACAGAATGAGAAGCAGCGATACAAGCTCACTGCCTGCCTCCCCACCGCACACCCCAGCTGATAAGTCCCCACGGCCCTAAGTTTTTGCTCCTCTCTGAGCTGAGGTTGCCAATCCGTCTGGATATTTACGTACTTAACTGGCCCCTCACCACCACAGTATCTGAACACCTCACAGCAGTCCATGAATTTCTCCCTGTAGGCCCCTCATGAGGCCAGGCTGATGGGGAGAGGAGATTCTCTGTCACCCTTGCAGCCTTCGTCATCTCTTATGCCGGTGCAAATTGCTACCACAGAATTCATTGCGCATGGGTCGAAATGCATACACCAGGGGAAGGGCGTTGCAGAATTAGGCCCGCTGGCTCTCTGAGGAAATCAGAGCTCTCCCAAGGTGGCAGCTGTATAATTTTGCCCCAACGCCCTAGTTCAGCCTCGCCTGTCTGTGATGATGGCAGCACATCTCCCTGCAACTTTCCCATTCCCATTAGCTCCCCCGCAACGTGTACCTAAGGGACTCCGTTGTCATCTCTCTTGGCAGAGCTCAGCACAGTGTGCGCCTTAATGTCAGTGCGTTTCACACTCTCAAACTTTCAGTTTCCATCTAAGCTACTGATTGAGGCTTGCCCCAAGTTATATGGAGGCGCTTCTGAGGAAGACGGTGCAAAGAATGGGGCGAGATGCATGCTCTCCCAGCATTCCATGCTTCTAAGGGAGTGGCTGGGAGAATGATTTTTGCAGCAGCATTTGGAACGTACTTAAGAGGGGAGGCTGAGGTGGCTTTTGTCCAAACCAGAAAGGAGCTTGCAGTGGTTGAGAGGTGAGATAATGAGAACCGAGGCAAGAGTTTTGGATGATACTGTTGTCCGTGCTGCCCAGTGGCAAGACAGGCTTCTCCAGCCGGGCCCACCATTCTGCCACTTAGCAATTTAACTGGCAGGGATCATTATAAACTGCAGGAGAACGTGCCACAGTCATTAACCAGGCACTCTATTTATTTACTAGCAGAGCTGCTTACCCAAGGAATGCTATAGAGTACATCTGCGAAATTAATAATTCCTTGTGGTTGAGTTTGTACCTAATGAAATTATAGTGAGTCTATTGCAATAAAATCATGCATCTGCCTGTCCATGCTGTTCCTATGTAGGATACATCAGGGGACCGCATGGAATGGAGGTCGTAGGTCAACTCTGAGACTATCGTACCATATTTTTCTGATGACATATGGTTCAACCTTCAGCTCCTAAAATAATAAAATTCTAACAGGGGGAGAAAAGCAAGTGTCTTTACTTGTATATTACATCTAGGGAGAATATTGATCGAGCTCATAGTTCTAATCATAATAGTAAAAAAGGACAGATGGACTCATGATTAAGGAACTGGATTGGGATTCAAGAGACCTGCATTTAATTCCCAGCTCTGCCACAGATTCACTGAGTGACTTTGGGTGAGTCACTCAGGGCTAGATTCTTAAAGGTATTTAGATGCCACCGGACTTTTCAAAATGGCTAGACACCTAACGTCCAATGAAATTGAAAGTCTCACTAGTGCCTGTCTGCATCTTTAGGCATCTGAATACCCAGATTTAAAAATCTGGCCTGCAGTCTTGCTGTTCCCCATCTGTAACACAGTGATGATAACACAAACTTTCTCCTCTGTCTTGTCTATTTAGACTGTAAACTCTTTGGGGGGAATGGACTGTCTTGTACTATGTGTTTGAGCATCACCAAGCACAACGGGGCCCTAATCTCAGTTGTGGCCTCTGGCTTCCACTGTAAAATGGAAAACAGCATCCCAGAATCTTACACCACTTTACAGTCATTTATGAAGGAAGCCACGTAAGAGTCCTGTAATGTAGAGAAATATTTCTCATTTTACAGATGGGGAAACTGAGGCATGGAGTTGTAAAGTGACTTGACTCAGGTCACCCCATGAGTCAGTGACAAAGCCAGAACTAGAACTTGGGTTTCCTGATTCCTCAGCTTCTCTTCTTAAGCAGTAAACCAATCCCCTGCTGGAAGCTCATTGAAAAATGCTCTGGCCTTTACTTTGCTGAACTCCAGCATGATTTAAACACCTCAAGAGAAGAAGGAATTATTTATTGTTGAGCCTGTTGTTGAGTTTGGCATGATTTATTTTAATACGTGCCATTAAACAACAGAACGGGAGGCTGTGTTTCCAGCACTCATACTGTGGAGTACTAAAGGAAACAATAACAGACCCTATTATTGTTACTGTGGGACTTCGCCTGCCAATTATGGTGAATTATAAGTTTCAGTTAGGGGATATAAAATAATTAGTTTCATAAGGTCGAAGAAAAATTGCTTGCTCTATATGAAGAATCTTCTTTCTTTGGGGTTTTTATGCCAGCCCTGTGCGTAATGACTGCCATAAAAATCTATGCATTATGCAGAGTTCATGTAGGAGATGATTTCATTGCTTTTCATGCTCACCGCAGTCTTATCTCAACGGGTGCAAAGAAAGGTCTGCAGGAGCATACAAGAAGGTAAATTGGCCCCCCATTCCCATCTCTCCTCGGTGATAGAAATTCTGGGCACAAAGGATTGTAGATTCATGACTATATTATATATTTAGTGAAAACTACCTAAGTCTTGGCATAGGAGCTTCAGCTTAACGCCAAAAAAAACAACAACCCCCAAACAAAAAAAAAACCACCCCAAACCAAAAACAACTGAAGAGAAATGACTTTTTCCTTGGGTGTCTTCAGATTTTGGAAACTTAATTAGAAAGAACAAATTCACATAGAATGGCCCAGAATGGAAGACATGACATAGTAATACTCTTAGATCAGCATGGAAAGAGACACTAGAAGAGAGATCAAAAACGGAAAGAGAGGACTGTGGGAAAGACTGTTTTGAGACTCTTCTATAGCTAGTCAGCTCCTAGGAAACAATGTCCTGGCCTCAGGATCTCTGATTGGCCAATAACAACTTATTCCTGTCTTATCTTTCACTGGTTGAGTGTCTCATTCAATATCCTGCTAGGGGAGTTTGGTAGCACCGAGCTTTTGTGACTCATTTGGGATTGGAATAATCCTCCTGCATCTGAAGTTTGAATTTATTTTAGCCAAATGCAGCTCTTGAGAAAAGCCAGCTATTATTTTGTTGTCTAACACACAAATAGGTATGCGATCACATAATTAAAGATTGTATCTTAATTCATACACATAAAGGGGTCAACTTAAGGTGACATTGACTAATTTTGTGTGCTTGAGCTTGCCTTATGAACAATGTTCTTTTAATGTTTGGGGTTTTTTGTATCAACTCTACAAATATATAGAATAAGCAGTAAACTGAACACTTTCAAACCCGAATAAAGGTTTGGGATTCTGATTAGAACTGGGTAGGATAAGGTTTTCGTGTCCAATGAAAATTTTTGAAAAAAAAATTCCCATCCAGAATTGGGATGAAAAGTCGAAATCCTGAAAATTTTAGTGAACCGAAAATCCCCCCCAAAGTTTTGATATGTGTCAAGTGAAACATTTTATTTTGATAATCTAACACATTGTGTTTAGATTGCAACATTTATTATGTTTAAAGTCTTTTTGATATCATTAGCTTTAATTTTATTTTGAAATGTATTTTGAACTGGAAAACTGGAATATTTCATTTAAAAACTGTCAAAACAAAGCAATTTAACAGTTTTGCATTTTAAAAAAATTGTTAAGAAATTCATCAAAATGAATCCTTTTCAAATGAAAGTTTCCACTTTTACCATTCAGCATTTTCCTACCCAAAAAAAAAAAAAAAAAAAAAGCAAGCAAACAAAAGAACACTATCAAAAATTTCCTAACCATCTCTAAGACTGTTGACGTTTAGGTGAAGATTCATGTTAGCTATTTATCCAAACCAGTTTGCTTCGCCATTAAAACAGGAACAATTTTTACTTCCAGTACTACAGGAAACAACCAAAGTTGCTCTATTTATTACTGTGCAGAATTCTGCTGCTGGACCTACCTTACAGAACACACTTCTTTCCTTGCAGAAATGTCATGGCCATGTAAACCATTTGGGAGTGGAAGGGTTAATATAATAATGCTCTGCAAAATGAGAAAAAAAAATCAAATAAAACTTGAAACAGAAATTCTGGCATTCATTCCCAACAGTGCAGAGCCAAAAAAAGATGTTTTAATTACCTCCAAGTCTCACAACAGCAAATGAACATGCCCAAAGGATCTTCACCTCCAGAAATTAAAAATATCCTAATTTATCAGAGCCAGCTCTCTTTGCCTTATACATGCACTGTTACAATTCAACAGACTTTGAAGAAATATAATAGCATACCCCAGCACGCACTGTGCTTTGAATGATCTTTTCCACCCAATACATGGCAAGATATTTGTATTTAAATGCAAGTCTTTCTCCTTGAGACTGGGAAATATATGGTGAGCAATAATGATGGGTGACTACTGATACTTTGTGATGCCTTCTGTGTGAGACCCCCAGAGCACATTACACGCTTCTTGGTGATTCACCTGGCCAGATGCCAGCACAAAACTCAGACACCCCTTATGTTGAATCTGGAGAGAGACTTGAGTCATCCAAAGGCCTAGTGCCCAGGGATGGATTTCACTCATCAGTGATTCTCACAATGAGAAGTGGGCAAAAGGTGACATATTTTCCCGCAGCAAGGAAAGGAAGGAAGGATGGTCAGTTTCAAAAGACCCAGGCTCAATTTCTGGGTTAGCCACACCATGTGCCCTAGCCTTGGTCTACACTTGGAAGGCGGTGGAGGAGGGGAAATTGACCTAAGATACGCAACTTCAGCTATGACAATAGCATATCTGAAGTTGACGTATTTAGATTGACTTACCTGGCTGCCTTCATGGCATTGAGTCAACTGCTGCTGCTCCCCCATTGACTCCACCTGCGCCTCTCGCAGCACTGGAGAACCAGAGTAGAGGGGAGACTGCTTGGAGATCGATTTATCGCGTCTGCACTAGACGTGATAAATTGACCCCCCGATAGATCGATTGATACCCGCCAGATCAGCGGGTAGTGTAGACATACCCTTATTTCATCATCCGTAAAATGGCAATTATACTCTCCTGCCTCCCAAGGGGGGTAATGAGGATGAAATCCAGGAATGACTGCCAGTAAAGGGAGCCCCAACCACAACTGTGAAGTGCTCAGATATGATGATGAGGAGGAGGGGCAGATAAATACATAACACAGCTTTTCCCTTGCCAAAACCTGGAAGCCTTAAAGACTTCTGTCGAAGTGTTAAAGAAAAACTTACCAGAACACTTCAGGGCCTCAGGAAAACTTGGGTTCCAAATGCATTCTTTTGCTCTGATCTGTCCATCCAGTTACATTCTCTCACATTAAGAAACCAATTCAGAACTGCTGCAATTCATTTGGTCAAGCTTTAGGGAGGCCTCTCGTTGGCACTTTGCATTCTCAGAAATTGCTCTATTGGGAATCCGAGCAGGTTGCTTTGTCTTATGCCTAGTATAAAGTTCATGACAGGAACAGCTTTGCTCAATGGGCTCTCTCTGGTTTATTAAAATCCTTTAGCGCCCTGGCTAGGATAGAACTGTCACTCCCATTCACCATGCGTTTGCCTCAGGAAGCTTGGGAAGGCAGGGAGATGCTGGTTCCAAGATGTCCAACCGGCCAGTGCTCCACATCCTGTTACATACACGCAGGTTGTTACTTAGGTGCCTGTTGAGAAGTCTACAAAGAAGATTCAGTTGCCAGTGTAATTAGCATAACAAAAACCTCAGCATGACCAACCTCTAGTGCTTTGAAACATATCTATTTTTCTGGATGGTTTTTTTCCCCTGAAATGAAAATCTTGGCAAAATCAACATGAACTCACAAAACATTTCAGTGTCGCTCAATCTGCACTTTTCAGAGAAAAGATGTTTCAGCTGAAATATTTCACCCAGTTCTTAATATTGCATCTCATCAGCCCAGCATGGGAGAAACCTGTAAATCCTGTGTTTTACATGGCCACTTATGAACAAAACAGTGCCTTGCTTTAATAACAAACCTTTGGAATTTGCTTTGTTGTGATGACCGTGTTCCCTGGGGTGTTTGCAATGGCACAATAACTTCCTTCTATGCTATCATTTTAACTAGGGTAATCATCTCCGTACAGTTTAATTGATTAATTTGATGGTATATTTCTAATCCATTATTGGATGAATATTCTAATCCATTATCCGCCCACAGGGGAAGCTTGGATTTTCCTGTTGAGTCCCTAGTTTAAGGCAGAATTTACAACAGCGAGTGTGTGGCAGCATTCTCGCCTCTGACTCAGTTACAGACACAAAGGCAGTGGCGGGGGGAGAAATCACAATATAATCCTCCTGACAGATTTGTATCTGTTGTGAATGCGAACTTGTCAATGAGCAAGCCAAAGGGGTTTCCTAGGAGCTGCATAGTTTCCTATCTATACTCTTTGGCCTCTGGAGTTTCAGAAAGTCATTGGGTTAGGGTCTATTTTGGACATACCAGCCTTTTTTGGTGGCCAAATAGTTGTGTATTTTGCCTGCAGCATAATGCAGATGCATAGTATTGCACCTGGAGATGGAAATAACTGATCAGAGAAAGAACATGATTAATTACTGTTTAGATCCTTGTAGCACCGCAGCACACCCAGCAGTGACTTCCAGACACAGCCACTGCCCACTAGAGACTGAATTTCTAAAGTGGTGATCAGGGATGTGGTTAGCATGGATCCACTAGTGCCCACCTCCCGAGCCTCACACGAGAGCCCAGTGTCCCCTCTACCCATCACAACACTCTATGTACAAAGCTAGAAGGGTCAGTACCATCCCAGCTCATGTTGCTTCCCTTCCTTACAAGTGACGTCTCCTCCCTCCTGATATCTCCAACCCCTATGGTTTGAATTAATCAGAGACAATCTAGGCCCAGTCCCGCAGCCATCCTACTCTGCAGCTAGGTCTCTTATACTGAGATGCAGTTCTGGACATACCTTACTGGTGCGGTGCTGTGGTGTGTGTGTGTGTGTCTCAGTCACTGCCTCATGCCTGTTGTCATGGAACCTGCTCCTGCAGGAGACTGTAGAGGCAAATAGCTTGTGAGCTACAGAAAAGGGTGAGACATTTATATGAATGAGAACAGATCTGCACATATGCTATCTGGGATCCAGTTCCTTTGTCCAGATGGAGTGGGTGTTAGCCACACACAATCAATGGCATGGCAGTGGGACTGGACCTGTGGAATTTAGCGATCGTGGATTCTTCTCACCCTCTTCCTCTGATCTGTTTGGAAACCCCCTCCCAATCCTCCCAATGGAAATTCTATTGGTATTAACAGGCATTGGATTGGGACCCAAAAGTGGATCCGCTCCCTTGGCAGGAGGCAGCTCCCTCATCTCAATCCAGTGCAATGCAACTTTATTTGTTTATGGCCCCTTGCAAGCAAATCTCCACACGACAAAGAGTTACATAGGCCACAGAGGAGAAGAAGAGTGAGGGGAAGCAGTGCAGGTGAGAGAGATAAAGATAGTTTTTCAGGCTAGGCTGAAATGAAGTGTCGATGTGATGAAGAGATGCAGGATGCTGCGGAGGAGAAGACGTTCACTAACATGACAGAATGAAGGAGAGAGAGGAAACCAGTGATAGTGGAATGGAAAGAGTGTGGATGTATTATATAGAAAAGAGAGAACTAGGGACTCAGCTATTGCTATTGATTTTACATGGAAGGCATTCAGAGAGTATGGTGAGAGGTAGCAGTATGAAACCCTACAATAGATAGATAGGGGTGATACAGTCTGGAACAACTCCAGAGAGCGTTTTATAACCCGGGAGGGCTGTTTTGAACTAGATCCATTTAGATCTGGCATAGCCAGGGAACGTGTCTGAAGCAGCTATACAGACCCTGTCCCATCTCATTAATTTCATGCACTGGCCTGAACCCACTTTTCAATTGAAAATGTATTTGCTGTTATGAACCTTCCTCCTTTGCTCCAGAGTTTCAGCCATTTAGGAAATAACTAGCTGCACTACAGCTTTGTTTCCTGCCAGGTTAGCATCTCAGTAGCATATTTATTACTGCTTTTGCTTTCTTTTCATTTCTTTCGGGCCCTTGACAGATAAAACTTCTGCCTTCCTGTTCAGCAGCTGTCTGTTTTCTGCCTCCTCAACATGCTGCAAGAACTGTTTTCTTATATTAAAACAAAGATCTAATCAAATGATTTTTCTTCATTTCTTTTGGTTTCCCCAGACAACTGCTCACCTTGCACTGTTTCATGGTATGAAACCGCTTCCTGAGAGGGTTTTGCTGGATCCTGGGGCCTGAGCAACTTTTCATTCTGTAATCATTTTTTCAGAAGATGGGACAACAAAATACAGACAACTGGAAATATCACTAATACCACCCTGGCCACAAAGGAAACGAGAATAAAGAGAAACCCGACAGTGATATTTTCTGTTATGAGTCTGTTGAAGTTCTTTGTTTCATGGGCCAGACCTGCAGCTGGTGTAATGTGATGAAGCTCCATGGAAGTAGACATAGAAAAACCAATGTACACTAGCAGTAGATCTGGCTCTCTGACTTTTAAAATGGTTTTTTCTGCACATTATATTTTACACTTAGAAAGCAAATGCAGCGGGGGAGTAGAAAGGAGGGGTCAGTGTTGCTTTCTTTGCACAAACAAAAACTGATTTGTGGATTTGTTTAATTATAGGAAGGGCTTTGAGGGAGAAAATAATAATCTAATTTAATGGTTATGGCCAACTTTACTAGCATTAAAAGCCAGAGTGCTGGACATGAAATGTATATCTAGCACTGCAGAGCAAAGTGTGTTGGGCTCTTTTTTGAAGTCACATTATCTTGTTTGCAGGTGTGAAAGCTATTGACAAGGCGGTAAAAACAGCTATGTTAAAATGGTATCATCAGGGCTTAAATTCATCAGGAGCTGTCCAGAGCGGAGCTCTGGTAAATATTTTCAATCCTCCTGGAGTTTTTATAGCATGCGGTGGAGTGGAGTGTTGGGGGGCTTTGGGAAATACTCCATGAGAATTTGAGCCCTCGGTGATACCTGCTAGAAATGTCACGTTCCTTTCAGCATGAGGAGTGCAATCTTGCAAGCCCTAATTAAGAAGTCAGTGGGAGTTTTGAATGCTAGGATCTTTTAGGATCAGAGCATTAAGCCATGTTTCAGCAGAGGACATGCTTAAAGTTAAACATGCTTCAGTGCTTTGGAACCACTTCAGCAAACCATTTAAACAGGCATTTAAGTCCCATTAAAATAACACTCAAGTTTGTTACTCAACAGAGCAGGACTTGAGCGTCTGCTTACAGTTAAGTATGGGCTTCAGTGTTTTGATGGATTGAGGCTCTAAAGAAAAATGAACCATGTGTCTGATAGGGACGGCCCTTATTTATTTATTATCTGTTTAAAAAGTTATTGATTCAAATATGACTGTGACTCACCAATGTACCAGAAGTAGCTAGATAGCTAGATAGATAATGTTGCCTGCCATCAATAAGTTGAGGAGACCCATACTTATTCTGAATTTGGTGGCCAGTAGACATAGCTGAAGTGAAAACAATAGCAGAGAATCACAATACAATTTAACAACTCCCCAAATCCTTTTACAAACTTCTCACAATCAGAGCTCAGAATGTGTGTGTTTGGAGTGATGGGGAATAAATTCTGTTTTCTATACAAGCTCCTCCCAGAATTCCAAACTTCACCCATAAGACTAGTCACCTGCTTTGGCTGTTGTCATGAGGTATCTTTCTTTATGAACTCGATGAGATACATTTTAGGGATTTTTTTCCAAAATCAAGTTAGCTGGGAGATGTTTTGAAGTCTTGATCATTAAAGGCTGTTTGTTTAAATGGGTTAAAATATGTTCTGCGTGCTGCGAGAAAAAAAAATGTAACATCACTTTTGCAAAGTACATAAAAACTCCCAGCAGTATTAATGATTTATTACCCTCTGTGTGCTCTCAGACTCCTCTGCTGTTAAAATGGGTGCCGTTTTAGCCCTTTGAAAATTAATTGCAGACAACTTTCTCCCATGATGTATATCTCTGGAGCTATTCTGGCAACTGATGGTTGCTGTATTGCACATCTGTACTAAGCACTGCCTGATAGTCATAAATCCCCTCTGCTCCCTTGGGTTATGCGAGCCTCTGTCATCCCATATATATTCCAAAGGGAGATGAAAGACAATGGAGAATAAAAATAATAACCAGTCGAGTGCAGCCATTTTACACTCAACTGCAGTAAAGCAAGGATGGCCACAGGACACGGAGAGCTACTGTGCAGTGCTAGTCACAGAGGGTTTTGTGAAGTTTTGTTCCTGCCCCAGAGATTTAGGAGATTTTTAAAGGCTTCCTTTTGGGATTATTGGAGGCCCTGAATCTTTTGGAATAATTGGGATTATCAGAAGCCCCATTATTTGGGGATTTTTTTGAGTCCCCGGTGCTCTTGGAGGTGCCAGGGATATAGGGCTCTTAGGCAGCAGGTTTAAAAAACCCCTAAGGAATTACTTCTTCACACAATGCACAGACAACCTGTGGAACTCATTGCTAGGGGATGTTGTAAAAGTCAGAAGTATAACAGGGTTCAAAAAAGAATTAGATAAATTCATGCAGAATAGGTCCATCAATGGGCTAGTAGCCCAGATGGTCAAGGATGCAACCTCCATGCTCTGGATGAATAGGCATGATGTATGGGAATTGAATTTTGCTTTAGATAAAATTTTGTGAGATTTGTAACAATTTGTCCTTCCACTTATTTTTTCCCTAACTGATTTTCATGTCCCTGGATCTCAGATCTATTCGGGTTTCAGTGACCTCAGAACTGGATGTCCTTGTGGCACACACTCAGACAAGTTGCACAGTGATTGTTGGTGAGCACTTTTTTATTCTACATTTCCCTGTGTAGACCAAATCTGAATGTTCAATCTGAATTGTGGCTCCATTGAATTTCAGAGGACATTAGATTTATGGTGTGTCTATACAGCAATCGCGGGGGGTGATTGCAATTTGAGTAGACACAGCCAAACAAGCATTAATCTAGCCAGCTCAGGGCCCAGAGGAGTGAAATCGCGGCAGCACATGCAGTAGCAGGGTTCCGGATGGGTTTGTACAGCTGGGCTGAAGCTCACGCTGCCACGGCGTCACAGCTCCAGGATGTGAGCTCGCTAGATTAAAGCTAGCGTGGGTATGTCTGCCTGAGTTGCAGTCATACCCTGTGATTCCACTAGACACATGCCCTTACTCTTGAAAAAAGCCCTGTACTAGGATGCAATCTCTAGTGGTCACAGATAGGACCTTAGTTTAATACCTCATCCAAAAGATGGTACAAAACAAAAAACAAACAGCCAGAGAGCCACCTACCACCATCCTGGGCACCGGCTCACTACTAATGCAGAGGGAACAGTTCTACAGGAGGAAAGCTTGATTCAACTTCCTACTGAAGCTGAGAAGTCTTTCCACTGGTGACAGTGGGCTTGGGATCAGGTCCACTATCCCCTGCAGTTTATCCCGAAGTCAGTATTTGACAATATACCCTTATTATTGGTAGCGAGAAAGGGATAACAGCTCTGCCAAAGCACCCCCACGCCCTGCAGCCAGGGACAATTCCTGGCAAGTTTAGTTATAACCTTCTCTGTTCTGTAAAAAGAAGGCTGGGTAGAGGTGGAAATGTATTTGGCGCATCGGATACTGATGCAAACAAAGATGGTCATATGACCCCGGAGTGGGTTGCAAATTGGTGAATTTCTTTAGTTGCCTGCTTAGCAGGTGCAGGTTAAACTTTCAGCCTCTGCCGTCAATTGGGTTCATTTTCTTTTCCTGCTGTCCAGAAAAAAATATTTCTGGTTCAAGGGGAAATAATACGAGCTGCTAAATACCTAGCGTCGGAATTTCAGACACCTTCTTTTGTTCCATTGACTGAGGCACAAAAGGAAATGAGAGGTGAAATATGTGCTCAGCGTTTGTACTCATAAAGCCAAGATGAAGGAATAACCGTTTAATAATGGCTTCCCTATTAGCAACATAGGGGATCTGAAAAAGAGAAAGAAAGATTCATGGCATGATCCAGCAGCTGTGAACATCCACCTCTAGCTATTGTCTCCCAGTTCCCCCGTATTCCCATTGGCTAATTCTCTGGTTCTATGCTTTTAACCAGCACTCTGAATTGAGTCCCGGACTGCAGTCCTATGTGAGCTTCTGTTAACCGATAACCTTGGAGTGCACCTGAAATAAGAATTATAGGGAGCCTGGGCATGGAAGTGGAGGGAGATAAACAATTTCTCTGCCAGTGAAACTGCACATGGAACAAACTGGAAAGGAATAAAGCTGCCAGCACATTATCAAACACCCAGCAGCATTGCAGGGAGAGAGAGAGATGTCGCTTCCTGGGCTGCTACGGGGAAAGTGCTGAGAAGAGATAAAGGATCAGAAGTGAAAGACAGAAAGTTAGAGACAGCCGCGGCATGGTGTGTATCACCTTTGCACAGCCCTGGTTTCTGAGGAATTCAGCACAATTAAACATTGTGTGGAAATGGCTAATGGGGAGGATTAGAGCTTTTAGGCAGGGAAGGGGGCATGTGATTCAAATGCACTGGATTTAATACAGGGCTTGTCTGTGTTAGGCAGCATTGGAGCTGCCGGTGCCGATACAGACAGAGCCTCAGTCTCAGATGAGTCCTGCTTATAGGGGGCAGCAGGAAAAATGCATAGGAGTCACCCCCCAAACCCCAGTGCTTCTTTGAGGGCCTGCGGGGGCGGGTGAGGGGAGTATTTTCAGATGGAGGTAGGGTGAGCAGAGTCTCCCCGGAATGATACCTGGGCAGATTCCATCCTAGGAGAGTTCTTGGGGAGGTACCCCACCGTTGCTGTCTTCAGCTGGGCATGTGGGTGTTCACACAGTGGGGCTAAGAAGTAGGGAGGTAAGAGGATGCAGCACGCATGGAAAATCTGGCTGCTACTCTGAACTGAATGTCCAAACCCACACTAGTCTGTCACTCTCAGACCAATGGGAGCTCAGCCTCTTTTGCTCCTTCCCTGCCTCCTTGCAGGCTGCAGCCTGTTTATCTTTTTAAGCCTTGTAGGGATGTCAGCATCATGGAAAAAGTCAAGGGTTTGGGGTTTCTTTGTGCATAGGAGGATAAAAATGAAGGTAGGAGGGAGAAAACAAGGGAAGGGAAGGGAAAGACTCTGGCATGGAGAAGTCAGGGATTCCAAACATCAGCCTGGTGAAAAGCTATAATAAAAGAACCCAGGGAAAGAACAGATAAGGAACAATTGGGATGGGAGGAGATGTCACACATACATACAATCTTGCTGACGGTTAAATGCCTTTTCTTTTTGGCCTTTCTCTGTCTGAAAGAGTGAGACAACGAGGGAAGGTTTATTTTGCAAAACCAAAATTGGAGCAGGAATGTGGAGTAGGGGAGATTGTAGCCTTCGCCGGGGTCCCATTTTAACCTAACTGCCAAAGTTTGAGTGCTGACAGGTGGGTTTCGAGAATTTGATTGGTTCTGGCTGATTTCTAGTAAGAGGATGCTGTGTCTTGGCAGCAGAGGCTTGCTTTTGCAACTCACTAAGGTTCCGATCTTCAAAGGTACTTAGGTGTCTAACTCCCATGGCCTAGATGAAATATCTGGTAATAAATTGTTGTCTGGGTTAATAACTGGCAACAAACACATAACTTATCTGATGAATTTGTGTTTCTTTCTGGTCATAAGTTGTTTACAAACAGATCCTGGAGTTTTCAGTGTATTTCTTCAGAATTATTTGCTAAAAAACTACTCTGAATAATTCTTGGCCTGTAGGCTGTTTGCACACAGACTTGCTATGAATATTTGATATTCAAACTGATTTGTTGTGATGTTTAGGCCACAGGTTAGTGCTTCTGCTCCCTGATTGGATATCTGTAAAAGTCAAATTTGGGTATTCAGGATTATGCATTTCAAATTCACCTTCTATAAATATTCTGCAATATATGCTTAAAAGTAACTCTTCCCAGGGATGTTCCTGTCAGAGATTCATTTTGCTGGGATGCCTATTGTATGGGAATCAAATTAATCAAGTTAATCAACAGGTTCTATAAGGACAGAAGGGTCTAACAGATCATCTCTGACATAACACAGGTGTTAGAACTTCAGCCAGCTACTAATGTATGGAACCCACTAACTTGAGTTAACTAAAGCTTGGTTGAAGTTATTAATGGAAACTCAAACAATATTATCCTAACTGTACTGAAGAATGTTCACTGAGTACAATAAGAGATAAAATAGTCTGATAAATGGTCTGTTAGTTTAACTTAAAAATTGGACCAAAATGCAGGGAAATGTTTAGTTTCCTTCTTCTGGTAGGAAGGAGAGTGAGTGAGAGAGAGAGAGTGGGAGAATGTCTGTCCTTGTAACATGTGAGGCAATGCATGGGTCAGTTCCCCCTTCTTCCTCCACCCTCTGTAGCCTGTTCAAAATTAGGACAACAGCCCATAACTGCTACTCGCTAATGGTGGAACTACTTCAGATAAAGTAGCAAAGATCTGTGCTGTGGTTCTGAAAGCTTATGGTTTGAACCCTGTCGACGACTCTTATTATATTCTAGGTTGATTTTGCACACTCAGGATGCTTGATTAGTTCAGAATGGAAAGAGGAGTTCTGTGGGATGACATTTCTTCTGGTATTTTCCTCCTCTGTTATCTGAAAATAATGACCCTTGATAAATTGGAAAATTGGTCTGAAATTAACAAGATGAAGTTCAATAACGACAAGTGCAAAGTACTTCACTTACGAAGGGAAAAAAACCAAATGCCCAATGACAAATGGAATAACTGGCTAGGTGGTAGTGCTGCAGAAAAGGATCCGGGAGCTAGAGTAGATCACAAATTGAATAGGAATCAACAATCTGATGCAGTTGTGAAAAAGGCTAATATCATAATGGGGTGTATTAATGGAAGTGTTTTATGAAAGACACGGTAGGTCATTGTCCCATTGCACTTGGCAATGGTGAGGCCTCAGCTGGAGTCCTGTGTCCAGTTCTGGGCTCCACACATTAGCAAAAATGTGGACAAATTGGAGAGAGTCCAGAGGAGAGCCACCATGATCAAAGGTTTAGAAAATATGACCTACGAGGTAAGGTTAAAAAAGCCTAGGCATGTTTTGTCTTGAGAAAAGAAAACAGATGGGAAATCGGATAACAGCTCATACTATATTTGAAAACTGTTATTTAAAAAACAACAACTCTGAGATCAATTGTTCTCCATGTCCACTGGAGTTGGGAAAAGAATAATGGGTTTAATTTGCAGCAAGGGAGATTCAGGTTAGATATGAGGAAAAACTTTCTAACTACAAAGATTGTTACGCTTCAGAACAGGCTTCCAAGGGAGATTCTGGAATGATCATTGAAGGTTTTTCAAACAGGTTAGACAAATATCTGTCAGAGATGGCCTAGGTTTACTTAGTCCTTCCTCAGCACAGAGGGGTGAAGTAGATGACCTCACAAAGAGATTTCTTGCCCGACATTTCCATGACTCTATAATGGTTACCAACTCCTAATATCTTCACAGATGCCTCTGCCATTAATTCTAGCACTTAACTAGGCATGTAACTGAATACCCCAGAGAGCCAGATTCTGCTCTGTCAATCCAGTCACTCCTCTGAAGTCCACGGAGTTAGTCTGCATTTCTGCCCATGTAACTGAGAATCTTATCCATAGTCTCCCGAGTGCCAGGTGACCTGTTTTCCTTCTGTGTGTATCAGGCTCAGTGCCAACCACCCTCTTTAAACAGCCATAAACAATTTCTGGTTAGTTTGCTGAGGAAGAAGGTGAATATTCCTGAATTTCTGTGTTTGACAGATCTTGCTAGTTCTACTCCATCAGAAGAACAACAACAAATGTAAACAGGACAGCACAAATGTAATTCTTGCCCCGTTTTTATTCTTTCCACCTGAGCAGATTTATCATGCCATTAACAAATGAATAGTGAGTAGGTGATGAACGAGCCATCATGAGAGAGTGACTAACAATCCTCAGAAAAGTTACTAGTGGAAGAACTTCAGCAAGGGGCTGGTGGTGCGCTATTGTTGGGTAGCCCTGAAAGATTTGAGTCAAACACCGCCACAAACAAAGCCTCCCTGCAAAAAGACAACATGAAGGCTGAGGAGTAGGATAGTCTTTTGGGTAGGACACTGATTTGGGACTAGAACTTAGGGGCTCTGGGTTCAGATTTTGTGTCAGACACATCATTTGACCTTGGGCAAGTCATCTAATTTCTCTGTGCCCCTACCTGTAAAATAGGGATGATAACCTGTCCCTACTAGAGTTGGCTGAAACATTCTTCCCACAGCAATGCAGGGGACCCTCTGCAGACCTGGAATGTGAGTTGCTCCCTCATTCCCTCTGTGCACTGCCCCTTCTGGCCTCTTGAATAAAGCCCAGGTCCCCTGCGCTATTTGAAGAAAGGGGAGTGAGCTGCACATTGGAACAAACATAGTCTTGAATCAAAACGCTGCATCCAAACACCCCGAGTAGACGATTTTCCACCATGATCAGCATCCAGCAGCTCCCACTGGGAGGCCCGTGGACACATTTCCCCAAGAGCTCCACATCCAAAGCTTATTTGGTGCCTAAACTGGAGCTGAGTGCTTCTGAAACCTTCCACGTCTGGTCCGGGATCGGGCCCATCTCTAACCCCAAACCTTTCATGGCACTTTAAAGGCTTCTTGTGCCTAAAAATATAAAAAAAGCCAAATGGACTCATTCCTAATAAGACAACAATGTGAGCCTGCTGCTTTCATTTCAAATTGATCTCATTTCCTTTCCCAGGGATTTTCATGTGTGCAATAAGTGGAACGTGATAAAAGTGGCATGGGTCAGATTCATTTAGCAGACACACGTTGGTTAGCTACATGCAGTGAAAAATTCTTCTTCCTCCTCTTCCTGGAGAGACTTAGCAATGGGAAGAGGAGAGGAGCAGCCTGTCTGCTGGCCGCACAGCACTGCACAGGTTCTTGTTTTAATTTTGTTCATTCTTTTATTGGACTGGGCTACTACAAATTGGATGGAGCTTCAAGGGAGCTGTCATCCGCGGTAGGATGAGCGAACTGATTGTGTGGTTGCCTTGCTAATGGCTGACATTCACCTCCATCTTATAACCTCCCCAGATGCTCAAAAATACTCCAGTCAAGGTCTGCATACACAATCCTGCAGGCTTCCAATTGCAGCAGAGTCCTTATTAACAGAGACTCAGTGTTATTCAATGAAATTCTCTCCTGAAGGGCAGGAAAACGCCTGTGGGACAGGTAGGGCCTCGGGAAAGTGTGTGTGTGTGTGGGGGGGGGGGGGGGGGGGTAATAGGAGCTTATATAAGAAAAAGATCCCAAAGTCAGGTCTGTTCCTATAAAATCAGGACATCTGGTCATCCTAGCATATGCCAGACACACAACCACTTCCATTTCTAATCTAAGCTTCCCTCTGCCCTAGAAAAATGCTATCAACAGCTCTCCAAGTGGCACAACTTTATTTGTGTATTTATTTTTAAATCTAGAGAGAGCTCTCTCATAGAGGAGATGAGTGACATTTTATTTGGCATCCTTCTTAGACTGACAAGGATTCCTTACAGTCTGCAACTTACCAAAGACACTTCCTTTTCAGTGAAGGTTACCAACCTATTTAATTAAAGCCATAGCCAGGGACGGACAGCTGAACTGGGCGGCTTTTTTTTAATACTGAGCAGAGCCCGGACTGGGTTTAAAGTTTCTATAATACCCCCATATTTATCTCTGAGAGGGGGAAAAGGAACAACCCACATTTGCATTTCACACAGTGACCAAAAGAAAATGAACACAAAGCAGACGCTTTAGAATAACTTTCTGTTTTGCATTAGCTCTTTTCCAGGATGTTGTTTTACAAATGAGGTGGCTAAGACACCGTACATTTGGGTTTGTGCTTTTCAAAGACCTGACACATCCCAGATCATGAACGCAGAAAAGTCAAACATGGGATGAAAGAAAAATCAACAAGGTCTTTTGCAATCTATCAGCCGATTCACAGGGTGTGCCAGTTTGGAAACTGGGATCTCAGGATGTTACTCAAATTAAATAATAATACTTTGCATGTCTTTATTGTCTTTTAGAGGTTTTAGACCTCTTTACAAACACCATTTAGGCCTTGCAATCTTCCTGAGACTTGGGTTCTATTTTCCCGAGGTGGGAAACTGAGGCACAGAAAGGCAAAGTGAGTTCTGCAATGTCACAGAATGAGTAAGTGATACAGCAAGGAATGGCATTCAGGAATCCTGACTGAAATTCCCTTGGGGTGACCACTAGACTGCACTGCGTTACTTTAATACTAATATTTTGCAGTTCTACGGCAGCTTTCATCCAAGGACCCCAAAGCACTTTACAGGTATGAATGAAGACAAAGCATGTTCCTGCAGAATTTCCCAACAACACCGGAGTGCAACCCCTACTGGCACAACTCATTTGATGTCCCCTTCTAGTGGCTTGTTCCGATAAGAGCTTACTAGAGCTGCCAACTAATGAAGTTACTCAAGTGGGCGGGACTAATGCTTCCAGAGCCAAAGGGGCTGCGTTCCAACCTGGCTGCTGGCCTAGACTTGGAACCATTACACAAAATATTCTGTATTCATTGTACTTCTGCTATGAGCAGTAAAATCCTCAAGATGTTCAGCATGTGAACTCCATTTCAGATCAGTGGGGAATGTAGTGTGTTCAACACCTTCCCTGAATTGGGCCCTACTAAAGCTCCAGAGAAAGTTTGCTATTGGCATCTGAATGGAGCAGTTTGAAAATTTGTCCCACCTCGAACTAGGAGGAAACAACTGAAAAGTTTTCCTGTCCCAAATCAGGATGAAAAGTCAAAATTTCAATTTTTTGTGAGAGAATAATAAATAATAAATACTACTACTAATAATAATTAATAAAAGGTTTGGATTAACTGAAACTTTTCATTTATTTAGATTTCAGCTTTAATTTTTTTTTACTATAATGAGTTTCAGTTTCTAAACAAAAATTCATTTTGAACCAGAAAACTAGAATTTTTCATTTAGAAAATGCTGACACAAAATAGTTTGACCATTTCAAAACTTTTTTTCCCCAAAAATGTTTCGAGTTGCAAACTTTGTCAAAATCAATCCTCTCCCGCAAAATGTTTTTGTTTCAATGAATTGCTATTTTTGACCCCTCCCCCAAAAAAGTGTCCTCAGAAAATTCCCACTAATTCTGGTCCTATCCCCAGTGAAAAGACATGCACAGAGAGGGACAATAAATATCACAGAAGCAGAAGTCAGCCAGCGAACTCCAGGTAACCCATGTATGTATTATAGTTTAGGCACAGCTGCCTGCAAAGACATTTTGCAATTGTTCTCCAAATACGACCTAATTGAAACATAAAACCGTATTTCAAGTTTGGGGTTTTTTACAGCTAGACAAATATTGTTCCTCCTACTGGAACATTTGAACATCCAGAATGGGTGGGTGGATCGATAATTCTTCTATTAGATAATTGAAACATGCCTCTTGATTTACACTAATGCACTTGTTAAGCAATGAGTAATCAAGCCTTGGGCAGGCCTGTGTTACTGAAGCAAAGATTTGATTTACTGGTCTGTGAGTAGGTACAGGGCTAACTCACTCTGATGCTGTGTACATAACACACTGGCTCAACCACACTTCATTCAGACAGCACCAGATGTCTGCCTTCGGAATCACAACCCGGACTTAGCCTCTGCAGAGACTGGCCAGTGTGCACCCTACTCTGCGATTGTGTATAAATGGGGGTGATCGGTCTTTAGCTACCACTGGTCTGGTCCTAAATTCCCAGAGGTGACTAGTTTGGAAGTTTCAAGCACTGGGAGGGACTCTATGTGAGATGCCTTAAGGGGCCTCGGCTCCCCAGCACAGAGAGGGAACATGAGCTGTGCGCATGGAGTGGAGGTGGGAAGGGTGGACGGGGACAATTGCTCTGCTGAATGTGCTCTCTTTCTCTTAATTTAAGATCAATATCTTTTTTTTAAAAAAAAACAAACCCGTTTTTCAGGCTATTTGCAGAATGAACGCACGTCGTGGGACAACACACACAGTTGGACATTAACAGATATAATGCACCCTAAACCTGGTCCTCCAAAGGGCTGAGCCCCTCCCCGCAGCCTAGGCTGCTGGCTGTTCTCAACCCCAGTTGGGGGTTGGAGGGTTTCAGAAAGGAAGACAGATACTTTCTGAGTTTTGAGTTGTTCGTCTTCAGATCAGTTAACCCCTGCAGTGTTGCAGCAACTATTAGATGCATTGGCTCTTCATTCCACTGTCTGTTCCTTGGGACTCCTCCCTGGCTTTTCAGAGGCTCCTTTCCTGATTTCCTCTCAGCTGGGAGCTCCATGACTGGTTTGCCCATTTGCTCTCAAAGCAAGGTTATGAATTTAATTGCCCCTTTCCCAGCATTCCTTGCATCAAACCTATTGTTCCCATGCACCTGAGGATTACAATTCTCAGCCTCTTCCCTGGGCTGAAACCGGACTCAGTTACACCTCTGACCTGCATTAAAGAGCCAGAGAGCCTTGTTACTGCACACTACATTCAGAAATGTATATGCAATGGTAATACTCACTTTGCATCTAATCAAGGAGTAGAAGCCTTACCAGATGACTTCACCAAACCAGTATGAACTGGTGTGAACAAACTGGCCTGAACAAATTCTTCATGAGATATCTGCAAGTCGAGAACTCGTCCCGTGGAAGAAACTCTTGAATAATGAATCAACACGAGGGCTGCGTGACCTGTTTATGAAGCAAAGCAAAGGCAAAAGTGGTCAGATAAATTATTTGTGGTGATTCATCCATTCAGCTCTGTTACTAAGCGGCATTGGGAGATCTGGGGAACTTCAAAAAGAACCTGACGGAGAGGACTTGGCAAACGTATTTACATAAATAAGGTTGAAAAGATCAGATCCAAAGGGCTACTTCAGTCACATGGGTTTACCCAGGGCCTCCTTTCTCCTTGTTTACCCAGCAATTTGCCTGTAATTGAATTGGATAATGGAGTAAGTCCTTTTAATTGCACTTGTTAGAATGTAGGGTTGGTGACCCGTGGTGCATAGCTCTCTCCTTCGCCTGGAAATTTGTTCCGTGTCTCTTTCCAAAGAACAAACTCCACCCATGTGTAGCATGCACGGCCAACACAACAAAATAATGAGCGAGACTCAGGGAAAAGTGGTTTTGCTGTACTGAACTAATGAAATGCCAAAGTATCTGAGCACAAGGTGAGGCTGCAAAACCAACATAGGCGGCATAATTAACCCCTTGCTCATTAAATTCGGTAGGAAATACTAATAGGATTGCACAGGCCACACCAACCAGCATGGCCGGCAGTAGAATGGCCTTGCTCATGTGGTGGACGCCATTCCTTACCCCCGCTTTCAGCCTGGAACTTGGCAACAAAACTATTTTGAAAAGTTTAATCCAGCCTACCCTCCCGTCTCTATGCAAAATCTTTTAAAGGGATGCCGTCAGGTTGAAAAATAAAGGACCAGATGCTGATTTACAGGAATCTGGCCTATGGTGCTTTTAGAGAACAAATATCTGCACCTTGGGTTCCAAAAAAGCACCATAGATCAGTCGAACTGAAAGGAGTGGCAAATGCTAATTTCCTTTTCAGTATTGAATACCCTCTTGTTTCTCTTTCCCCTGCATTTCTCTCCACACTGCCAATGAAAAGAGATTAATCTTTTTCAGTCTTTGGTCAGTTTTGTTTCCCAGTTCTCCTGTGCTAGCACAACACTGAAATGTTTGCATTGCAACATACTACAAAGGGAAGTTCTGCTTCAAATGGAAGGTGTTGGAGAGAGAGTCAGTCATAGCCTCCACGGGTATAAATCGGCATGGCTCCACTGAAGTCAAAGTCCCAGGACTTTTAGCAGCCATGGTACTAAATTCTCTGGACTAAGGATCCACCTGGTTTGAGTTATGGGAACTCTGTAAAGTGGCCAGTGCAATTATTTGAATGGCAGCAGATACAATAACGCCCTTATTTTCCTTCCATCCAGTGTCTGGTGAATCATTTTCCGTTATATGGACGTGCATCTTCTGTTATGAGAACGACTGAAAATCTTTGCTCCCAGTGCATCTCCCAGCTCAACAGGCCAACCTATAATCCATCCACTCGTGATATGGCTCCACCCCTGGATCTGCGCCTGACAATGGCTGTTGCCTTTTGGAAATACCAGAGTTGCAGGGCCTAAACTAGAAAGCTTTTAGCTGAGCAATGCCTTATGGGGGGAATAAGGTGGGGAACAGGCCCCCTTGAGCATCCTTAAGGGCAAAGCATCCCCTCTTGGTGGTACGTTTTACAGTATCACTGAGAAGCCCGAACTGAAATCAGGCTTGTGCTGAGCACTCTCCAAAAATGTCATGAGACCAGAGCTGGGAATGGAAGCCCAGTCCAGTGGCCTACCCACTAGACCATGCTGCCCTCTTGGGTGTCAAATGGGGATCCACTGGGCAGAACAAGCAGAGATTGGCTGCCCCAGGGAATGAACTCTGGTGACATGTGGCCTTTCATCACCAATTGATTGCCCCCACCCCGTCCTCTCTGTATTTAATTTGCCACCTGGAGCCGCACACCACGGCATTGATCACTTGTGACTGGAAGACATGCCGAGAGCTGGGAATGACAAGATAAAGCAAACTCACCATCAGCCGGGGCCAGTGAATGGGTTTCCACCCATGCGAGGCAGGCGGGCACCTCTTGATAATTCTTCCCCCCGGCAGGACAGCCTGACTGCCAGCACTGCAGACATGTCCCTCAGCTCATCTCACAGGTGCTGCTGACACTGTACTGGCTCAGATGGGGAAATGCAGCTGCAGCAGAAAGAGACGGGGCTCAGGTAGGACCAAAGCAGCCTGGGACAGCTTTAATTTACTATTTGTACTCCAGTAGCATCTACAGGCCCCAGCCAAGATCAGGATCCCATTGTGCTAGGCACTGTACGTACACAGAGTGAGAGGCAGCCCTGCCCCAAAGAACTTACAGTATAGGCAGACAAAAGGAGCGTTTGTATCCCCATTGCACAGATGGGATCTGAGGTCCAGCCAGGCTGAGTGGCTTGCACAGGCAGGCCGTGGTAGAGCAGAGAACTGACTGAAGCTCTCCAGAGTCCCAGACTAGCATCATACCTAAAACGTCTATCAGGGAAAAATGTCACCATGTTCCTCTCTCGGCTCTGAGAAGAGAACCCAGGAGTCCTGACCCCCAGCCCCTGCTTCTCTGTCCCCTAGACTACACTCTTCCAGCGGAGCCAGGAGGAAAATCCAGGAGTCCTGATTCCCAGTTCCCTGCTGTATCCACGAGTCCAGACCATGCTCCTTTCCTAGAGCTGAAAACACAACCCAGGCGTCCAGTCTGTTGCTCCCTGTTCTAACTGCTAGCCAACCTCTCCTGCAAATAAATGAGGTGGTTTTCTAAAAGAGCTAGCAGGGAAGACTTGGTTTGCTTTGCTTCATTAGGACAGAATTCTTGTTAAGGACACATATGCAAATGAAGCAATTTGCATGGATAAATAAGGAGCTCTGGGCAGTAACCAAGTGGCTGCTGAGCGGAATGAACCCCTTTAGAGAGTCGTTTGGTCGACTTCGGCCTTGTTTGGCACATCATTTCGTTTGGCCAAGTGACTCATCATCCCTGAGCATCCCTGGCAGGGACAGCCCCTCTCTTCCCCTCCTTAAAGGAATGTAAATATTAATCGGTGCCTGCTAATGGCCCAGCCGAACAAGGGGAGATGTTGGCTCATTACAGAATTGTTTTTAGCTTTGAGAAGCGGATGCTCCCGATGCGACGGTGCGAAGAGAGGGACCGCTCATCTTCCGCCCCGGCCACCCGATCACCCCGCTCGTCTTTTGCTCAGCGCAAGCATCTCTTCTTCCAAAGGCTCTCCGAGCATAATAAGGACAGAGCCAGCTGCCGGAGGAAGAACAAATAGAGACGGGGGCCGATCCGGCGAGTGCTCTCGGTTCCCTGGGCTGATTTCTGGTTTGTGTACACAGCAGCCCTCCAGCACAGCCATTGCTCATTAAAACACCTCTGCTGTGACCGAGACGGCCACGCCACCCCCTCCTGGCTGGCATGTGACAATTCCATGCCCAGCACCCTCATTACACAGCCCAGGAGCCTGGCTAATGTTGGCTTGGACTGACCCATTCCTTTCCCCATTCTGCAGGGCCCACACAGGCCCAGATTCTCCTCTGGCTCAGGGTCAGAGGGGAGGAGCCATACACAGAGCCAGTTCTGCACCGAGCATGGCGGGCCCAGATCTGCGCTGGGCGTTGGGGGGGGGGGGTCCATACACAGAGCCAGCTCTGCGCTGGTTGTAGGGGCTCTTATGCCCGCCTTGTGGCCCCTTACGCCAACCTAAAGGACCAGTGATGAATAGGAGGGTTTTAAAGTTTACACAAACTCCTTCCAGCCGCCCACCTCATGGCCAGAATTTTGCCCTGCTCTGGTGTTTTCTATCTCTCGTGCATCTCTCAGTCTCTGTCTCCCTCTTCCCTGGAGAATTTTTTTAGAATACTATCGAGTGAAGAAGTCATTCATAAAATTAACGACAAGTGCCCAAGAATGGCATCAAATCACTCTTCCCCTCTGCACACAATGATCCATCAGCAGGCCATTGTGCTGATCCTCCAGAAAAGCTCATCTTCAGAAAGCCTCTTCCAGCACTTTTCTTGCTGAACTCAGGGCTGCGGAGAGGACAGCTGATCTGTAACATGTTCCTGGGCTCCTGTGCTTTGTCGATTCACTAACCCCTCCTGACTGACCGTTGAACCAAAGCCTGTCGCCCGGACCTACAAGCGAGAGATGCACAAAACATAAATAGATCATCAAACTCTTGGAAGGTAAAGAAGACATCAATTAAACAAGAGTGCACTCACCTGGGTGAAATACACGGGTCAACTAAAGCAAGAGCTATTGATTATTCCACTCGACAGTCTGGACTTAGCATATACCTGGGTTATTGCTATCCCTGGGAGATAAGGTGTCTGAAATCCACAGCCGGAAAAGAATATTTCCCATTGGCTTTATTGTCTGCTTTATTTCATTGCTGTTGTTTTAAAAAGCAATTGTAGATTGAAAATATATTTGATGGTAGCATTTCAGAAATTGCCACAGCAAAACCGCTCTGAAATGACCGGGGCAAAGACTCCACTAGCGTAGCTAACCCCTCTCTCCAAAAGATGGTAGCTAGGGCAATGAAAGAATTCTTCTGTCAACCTAACTATGTCTACACCAGTGGTTCTCAACCAGGGGAACGTGTACCACTGGGAGTATGCAGAAGTCTTCCGGGGTGTACATCAACTCATGTAGATATCTGCCTCGTTTTATAACAGGCTACATAAAAAGCACTAGCAAAGTCAGTACAAACTAAAATTTCATTCGGACAATGACTTGTTCACTGAAATGGCAGTACAATATTTATGTTCCAATCTTTGTAGGTCTCTGGTAATGTGCTGGAGAGGTTTTAGTTGGAGGCTGAAGGGGACGGCTAGTGGCGTTCTGTTACTTTCTTTCCTGGGCCTACAGGGATGGGTTTGGATTATGTCCACCAATAGCCCCCTAATATTTTAGCACTCAAGGAAAAGAAGCTTTAGGACCTTTCCATCAGTCCCCCACCCCCAAAAGCATTTCAGTAAGTCGGCTCTTTGATCAGTTGCTGCAAATCCTAAAACCATTTCAAAGGTGCCTCCTTTAAGCCATTTGTCAAGCAGGGTCTGCCACTTTTTAGGCTTTGTAGTGGTACTGCTTGTGGGAGAAAGTCACTTGGAGCCCTTGGTTAATGCAGTGAGCGCAGTACATATTTCTGTGCTAGAGATATCCATGATTCACCCCAGCACAGAGATGTGAAGCGGATTTAATGAAGCTCTGGTTTGGAAGGAAACGTACTCCCCGCCCACGCTCCATTCTTTGCGCATGTGTGTGTTCTCTTCATTCTGCACTTCAGCCTCAGCATTCACTTAAACTGACCCATTTGAAATTTATTGGAGGTGACTGAAAACTAAGCATGTGGCTGTGAAATGAAGGGAAATGCAGGTTGGGTCCAGCACTCCTGCCAGTGAATCCAGCCTCCTATTCAATCAGATCATCTTGGCGGAAACTGGATGGAAAGAGGTGATGTACTAATGCTGCCTTATTATTAATGATCTGTAAGGTGGTTGAAGCCAGAGATCCCAGCAAAAGCCAGGGCCCCATGGTGCTGTACACAGGGCCTGCCCTGAAGAGTCGGCAATCTAAATAGAAGGATTATGATCACTCCTATTTAAAACACGAGGAAAGTGAGGCTCAAAAATATTAAGTGAGTTGCCCAGGGTAACATAGGGAGTTTGTGGCAGAGTTGATTATTAAACTTGGACCTCCTGAGCCACAGTACAGGTTCTAAACCACAAGACTGCTGTCCCTCTGCTTCTGGCCAACCTCAGTAGATTGTACACTTTTCTGGTCAGATCGTAAGCTATCTGGCGCAGGTGCCTTCAGTTACTGTGTGTCTATAGAGCACAATGAGGCCCAGATCTCCCGTGGGTGCTACAGTAATACAAAAAACTAACAATAGACTAGGGGGACTTACAGGGGTCATCTGGATGGGACAGTTCCGTTAGTTGCTCATTTCTGCCTTTGAAAATCTCTTGTTGCGTTCTGATAAGGACATGTTTCTCTTTCATGTGTGCCAAGCTCGGACCACAACTGTGTGGTGCTGATGAGACCTACAAGGAGAGACACGTACTTATGGTCACTTTGGGGAAACTGGCTGCTGCAGCCTTTTGATAATCACACAAAGTCACCTCAGCAATCACAACAGTGATAATTACAGTGCTTTGCCTTCCAGTGTGTGTGTGTGTGTGTGTATGTGTGTGTGTGTGTGTGAGAGAGAGAGAGAGACCCTAACCTTATCCAAAATCTCTCTCTTGACTGAAAGGGACTAACATTTTCTCCGTGATAATTGAAAACTATTGCACACATTTCTCTGTGATAATTGAAAACTACTGCACAAATATGATACATGAAGGATACCTGTGGGTGGTGTTAAATCTGGGATGGCATATCTGGCCCACAGGATGCGTTTCTTCCTAACCTAATTAGGAATATCTATACAATGTCCTTATTTCATTTCACCTTATCAGGTATTGACACAAAAGTTGTGAATTACGGTGCTGATCCTGCCAAATTTTGCTCATGCAGGTCCTTTTTTATGCAATTCACCTACTGAGCACTTAAACAAGTGCAAAATGTTAAGCACCTGAGTATTCCTGTTGAAGCCAATGGGACTATTCATGTGGTTAAAATTAAAGCACTCGCTTAAAGGCTTTGGTGGATCAGGGACCATATCTTGAGCATAATTCACACTTTTAGTGGCATTTGTACAGGAGATGTGGATGGATTGACAGCTAGAAATATCTTGGGCCTCATTTTCCTCTGGTTTGCACAGTCATTTACACTTCTGTGGGAATTCAACCAGACCATTATGACTAGCATAGTATTTTCTGCTCATTTTCCACAGGGGTAAAGGACTGCACAAGGTTCAAGGCCTGAAACTTCAGATCTTTTAGTTGGGTCTTAGGGAGAGATTCTAGACCATTTAACTGATTGGCTCTAGGCACGTTCAGTTTGGAGGTCAGTGAGATCAGATGGCAATGTTCCCTAGCCAAAGAGCAACATGTCCTGGGAAGGATTCTTTTACCTACTAACCTGAAAGGGGGAGAGTAGCCGCCAACTAACAAACACCTGAAAAAAATGGCCCTTTCACCGAGAGGCAATAGAGCAAACTGACACTCCACTGCAACAGGAAAAGGAGCTGGAGCAACAGATACTAAGGAATGAACTACAATCAGAAATGAAATCCTGAGAGTCAAAACCACTGATCTGACATGGAGAACAAAGACTGGGAGATTCAGGGCAGGTGAATAAGATACTCACTGAAAAGAGAAATCAGTCCTATTCCTGCACGAATACCGGGGGAGGATCTTTCTATGAAGAGAGATTGGGACAGTCTGTGATTTTGCAGTGAACTGAGAAAGGACGACAGGGAGGGTGTGAGCAGTCAGTGCATTTCTAAAGTGATTTAACAGTAGGTAGGGAGTGTTTGGTTACGGAATCCAGGAGTTTTAACAGCCTTCCCTGAAAACTTTTGGATCATTCTCCATCCCAAGGGGTAGGAATATGACCCAGGAACGCTCCTAGCTCACCCGCACTTCCCAGAGCTGGATATAGAACCCAGGAGTCCTGGTGATCTTGCAGCTGGAGCCCATTCACCTTTCCGAGAGCTGAGACCAGAACTCAGGGGTTCTGACATTCATGCTAACCACTCTTCCTTATTGCAGTAACTCCAGTCCAAGGGAATCTGGAGAAACTTTATGATTTTAAAATACAATCTTTTCTGAGACAGGGATGTATTGGCACAGGACAGGGATATGCATGTGGCCCACATTATTGCCTGGCATACATAAATTGTGGGGCCAGTTTATTTATCCTTAGACACAACAGGTTTTGCAAGTCTGTGAACGATTTCTGATTGTGACTATACTAATTACCAACCATCACTTAGGCCAGTTACAACTGTGTTGGCTAGTCTAATTATTATGACCGTTAATTGCATTTGATTACACATTAGCAGCCATGCAAAATATATTACGTGAATGTTTAATTCAGATAAAACTAATGTATGATATTTAACACAGAAAGAAATAGTTAGCTGTCACAGGGCTAAAATCCCTGCTGGCCCATCCATCACTCAAGGTATGTCTACATTGCATTCTGAACCTGGGTCTGTGGGACCTGTGTTTGTGAACTCAGTGTTTTCAAACCCATACTTGAGCATCCACATTGCATTGTAAACCTGGGCTTACCATGGCTAGATCTGGGTCTCGCAACCCTCCTAAATGTGTTGATACTGCACTCTGCAAATCTCCGAACTCAGGTCTCTGGTTTGAGCTACTTCCACACTGAAAACTGGCAGGGCTTTAACCTGAGTTTCAGCAGGACTTGGGCTAAGGCCTTTCTTCTCCCTTCCCCAGGTGGGTCCTAGGACCTGGATCCTGAGCACTTCCTGACCAGACAGATTTGTGTGTGTACTGTAAGGGGGAGGGTGTGGCTTAATCCTAAATTAGAGCCCGGGTTTAACAATGCGGTGTAGACAGACCCTCATAGACACTGTAATATGCCTGATTTAGCCAATGCAAACTCTTGAACTAGTCATGAAGCCTCTATTCTCCATCATCCTCTTTCTACCTGGATTGAATGAATGCTTCCTCAAGTAGCTGCATGCACAGATTCCAATGCTACGTGTAATAGGAGTGGGGCCTGATTGTTGGAAGACAGGCCAGGCCCTTAGTGCCTAGCTCTAACCAGAGCTGTGCGAAGAAAGTCCGTTCTGTTTCACGGAGGATTTCAATATCTAGTCCTGTCCCAAGAAGAAAGGAAAACCAAAAAGTATAAAATTCTCCATGAAAGGGAAAGCCCTGGGGTCCATGACTCAGGGACAGGCCACATGGCTCGCCGCTCCAGAAATGCCGACCCTAGAAGACCAAGAGTCTCTGTGCCCAGAGCAGGCTGCCCTGAAGCCAAAGACCATGAAATCAACTGTATTTCAGTCTCCAGAGTCACAGTGCCGCTCAAGATGCTTCCTGTCCTTTGATAGGCAACAGGGTCTAATCTTCCGAGCTCCGTGCTCATGACTCCTGAGTTCTAATCCTGGCTCTGTCACCTGTTAGGCAAGTCACTGAGGCCCAGCTATTTAAATGTGGCCACTCATTTTCAGTGCCAAAATGCTTGGGCACGTAACGTGAGAAAGCTTGAGCCTGAATTTCAAAAGGGCAGAGCACCCACCATTCCTAGAGATGCCAGCAGGAGATGTGCGAGGGATGTGTATTTCACCCTCCGCGCCCTCATTTTCCTTCCCAGTGGGATTGATGGTGCATTAGGAATGGGCAGTCGGGCTGAAGGTGTCTCAAGTTGGCCAACCTAAAAATCAAGGCATCCAGAATCAATGGCCACTTCTGAAAATATCTTTAATCAGCCAGGGCCTGAGACAAAGCTCTTCACTGGGGCCACTGAGATCACATCTGCACCCATTTCATGCCATATATATACGTGGTCATCATCTATATTATTATTCTGCACCAGGCAACTCTCCCAGGTTCTGAATCACACTATCCAAAGTGTAGCAAAGGACAATGGGACTTTTGCCATTGACTTCAGGGGGCCAGGATTTCACCCTTACACTATGAAAAGAAAGGGCTCGAAAAAAATATTGAATGGGAATGGAAGTCTATTCCCGATGCTTATATAAAATAGCTTTGGAGGAACCTGGGAGTATTTTCACATCACAAACATCTGATCATCACAGTATAACAGCCACCTCACCTCTGCCATCAGAGCTATAAATCGCAGAGATTGGAAATAACAGGTTTATTGTTTCTGAGATGATAGTTGCTGAGGGATTTTATGGTGCACTAGAGAGATGGAGGTGCATTTTTATAGGCAGGTGGTGCTTTTTGAAGGACTGCAGGACTCTGAAACTCATCCTGCTGCTAAAGTCCCTGGTTTACAGAAAAGCTATTCCCCTATTCCCTTTGATTCATTTCTGAAGCACCACGATCAAATCCAATGATTCAAATTCAAGTAAAATTAGTGATGGACCCCATGTCCTTTGAAGTCAATGGGAAACTTCCATAGGTCACTGGATCTGATTGCAAGAGCAACAATTTTACAACCTTATGCACAGCACTGATAGTAGCTAGTAAGTAGCTTGATTTACTGGTGTGAGTAAGCACTCACCATCTGAAGCAGAAAGCCTGGATCACTGCTTTGGCATTTATTATCAGTAATAGTCATTTGTATTACAGTAGCACTTGGAGGTCCCAACCAGGATCCTGGGTCTGAACATACAGTAAGACAGTCCCTTCCTCAAAGAGCTGTTTACCAAGCATGTCCCATCCCTAGGAGTATTCAACAATCATCCATGATATGCCATAGATCTCCTTGTCTGTCTCAGTGTCCGTGGTGCGGGATGGATGTGTGCAACTGGTCTTTCCGCATTTGGTTCCTTAATGACTTTTTTCAGCTTCAAAACCTCTAAGGACATGATGTCTGCTTCCTTGGGCCATAAATAATGCCAGGAAGTATGAGGCCGGGCCGTGCGGCAGTAACTTTGAGTGATGGCTTCTAGGTCTAAATGTTCCTTTGAAAGCCTATTCTTTTCCAGCCTGGTGCTAACACAAGCCATTGGCTCCCATATTTATGTGACAGCAATCAGTGAGCACGGGGAGCTGGAAGCATTTACAAAGGAATGTTTCATGCGTGGTCCTTTTGGGCTCCCGCTATTCCCTTTGCTGTTTTGCTGTCTGAGATGTTTGGGACCTTCCCACAGGGGTATGACTTTCATTGTGTGGGAACCTCTGCTGCTGTTGAACATCAGGCTCTGCAGCCTGGAATCACAACAAGGCAGCCAGGGAGATGGTTCCTCGAAGGTGCTGAGCTGCTCCAACTGCTGCAAAGTGCTGGACCGGCAGGAGGCACCAAGTATCTGGCAGGATCGAGCTTTGCATTCACCATCCCGCATCTGGTTTTTTTCTGGATATAAATTAAGTTTAATACCAGAGCAAACGTGCAACATTATTCAGGGCTGAGTGAGCCCAGGAACTGAGCATTGTACCGGAGAATCACTTTTTCCCCCCTTCTCCTTTTTTGCATTTTAGTGCTTGATCTTTTCCAAAAATAGCTGTGCTGCTTGGCCCTATTAATATGGCCTTCATAAAAAAGGGCTCTTAATGAAAAGATCTTGAAACTCTTCTTTGGGCTTAATAGGCCAGGCAAGACAGTTATCCCAGCAACCCCGCTGAAGAGCTCCTCAGGAATGGGATTGCATCCTCTCCTGGGCTGGGGTTGGAATGGGGCGGGGCGCAGAAGTGGGAGACACGAAGCAAAACGTGCAGAGGGAGAGAGAGAAGGGGCAGCTCAGGAGAAACTGTGAAGAAGAGAAGGAAAGAACAAAACACAAACACACCCTTATAAGCAAAGGTGGCATGACGCTCAAGGCAGCGCTGTGGGACTTGGGAACATAAGAACGCCCAGACCAAAGGTCCATCTAGCCCAGTCTCCTGTCTTCTGACAGTGGCCAATGCCAGGTGCCCCAGAGGGAATGAACAGAACAAGCATCACCAAGTGATCCATCCCCTGTGGCCTATTCCCAGGAGCTTGGGGTTCAAATCCCAGCTGCACCACAGCATAGACAAGTCACTTCCCATCTCAGTGGAGGGTACTAATAATTCCCTTTCTCCATTTTGTCTATTTACACTGCAAGGGACTGTCTCTTACTCTGTGTATCTACAGTCCATAGCACAGAGGGGACCTGATCTCGTTTAGGCTCTACTGTAATCCCATTATTATTAAAGAGGAGTGTTACAATATAGCGATAAGGATAATAAAGTAAATGTCTAATTAGCATTTTGTGATTCACAGCAATTGCTCCCCAACCCAGATCAGGGTGGGAGGAAGGGGCAGAGAAATGAAGGGAAAAGCAGAAGGGTGTTAGATGAACTGAGAAATGTGTACAGTGAAGAAGCATTTACAAATCAAGACTTAGCAGGACTCTAGCAGGTTCCCACTCGGGTCATTAATTACAGTTTTGTGTTGGCAACACGCCACAGCAAATGAAATTTGATTAAACACTCTCCTCTTGCTTCTTCCCACCCAAAGACAACTGGCCCCGCTCAGATCTCACATTAGTTTTTCACTGCTGTGTAACGCCATTAGATTTCATGGTGCTGCCCCTCATTTACACCAGAGTGGGAGGGACTCGGGGCTCAACATTCCCTTCTGCCCTCACCCCCCATTACACTAGTAAGAAGCAACAAGCAAGTGGCAGGTTTGATTATTCACCACCACCCCTTAATGCACCCCCTTAATTATACATGCAAATGTATGCACCCCCCTGGGACAGAGGGCCTGTAGTGGTCCCTCGCTCTCCAGCGGGGAGGGAGCCCACTCCCCCTCATTGTAGGAGCAGTAGTCTCCAGGCATTGGCTGCCCCTGAGGGTGGAGCCGTACGCAGTTTGTTCTTTGGGGTCCGTCTAAGTGAAGTAACCACAGGACAATAGTCTGGGTTCCAGTCCCCACCCTTGGGTGGGGCCATGCCCGACATAATCTTTAGCCCTCAGCCAGGGCTGACACTAATTAATGGTCCAAGGCCCCTGCCCTCGGGGCGGGGCTGGGCCGGGCTCCTAGCAGGCTACAGCCAATGCCTCCAGGCTGAGGCAGCCAGCATTTATACACAATCAATAGCCCAAGCCCTTTAGGCAGGGCAGAGCAGGGAGCAGCCTTTAGCTCAGGCAGCCAGCAAACACATACAGTCTCAGGGTTCAGGTAGGGGTGAGAGCCCTCACAGACTAGGGTGCTGACAGGGGTGTTCAGGGGGCACTGGCCTCCTGGCCTAAGGTGGATAGTCCACCACCCCAGGGTTTGTTGGGGCAGGGGGATTCGGGCCCACCCTACTCCACCATGTCCCAGCCCAGGGCCCTAGCAGTGTCAGAGGTCTGCCACTGCATTGGTGGGGATCCAACCGCAACTCACTAACCTGGAAGCGATCATCCCTGTAGCCGGCCAGCTGTCGGCTGCCCCTGGGCTATTTCCTACCTCCCCAGGGTTTGGTACCTCGGGCATCCACCAGTCCTCAGGCTCCTTGGGGTACACAGCTGATGGTAGTCCCAGCAACCCATCATATGGGTCTGTCTCCTCTGGGGGCAGGATGCGGCAGAGCGTAGATTTGCCTCCTGGGCACTGCAGCAGGGCAGAGGAGAGGGTTCAGTGAAGGGACACACATGATTCAGGGGTGAAAAAAATGGCCTATAGTGAGAGGTGTAGAAAGCTCAATCCGTTTATCTTATCAAAATAGAAGATCAAGAAGTAACTTGATTATGGTGTATAAGTTCCTTCACGAGGAGAAAATACTAGGTATTAAGGGAGTCTTTAAGCAAGCGGAGGAGGATGGACACACAAACACGCACTTTTTTTTTTTTACAGCCACTGGTACAGATTACCCAGGGAAGTGGTGGATTCTCTGTAAATCAAGGCTGGCTGCCACTCTGGAAGATGCTTTAGCCAAACACAGATTATTGGGCTCAGTACAAAGGGGGCGGGTTGAAATTCCACACCCAGAGTTAGGCAGAAGGTCAGATTAGATGATCGACTGGTCTCTCCTGGCCTTAAAATCTATGAATGTTTCTTACTTCATCTTGCAGCCATGAGCTCTTTCCTGATGCTGAAGAATCTCAGAAACCATGATGAAGAGCTGCAAAGAAGAATTCCAGTGCAGTTACATCACGTAGCATGCACATGGTTACTGTTTGGATAGGAATAATGCACTGCTCAAAGCCAGTCCAATAATTATGGCCCTAATTGATATAATATTACAGAGGAAAAAAGGCAGCTTTGAAACAGATTAATGCTCTGCACATCAAATTAGCAACTCTAGTTTGGATGCTCATTGGCAGAACTAACTTTTGCATCCTTTATAAAACTCCTTGGTGTCTCTAACTTGAATTCAGAAATCATTTGCTTAACTTACTGAATAAAGTAATTAATACCAAAGAGCCTGGATTGCTCATCAGAATATATTGTTACAGCTAACAAATTTGATGCCTGTAAGCTTCACAGAAAAGTTTGATATAATTTGTCACAAGGTTAAGACAGACTGGGCAGGGCCTGGACATCTTGTAAATCACACTCTTAGAATAATTTATCACCCTCAGCTTCGACAGAGACACACATCATTCCTGAATTAAGTCGGCCTTTGAAATTTACACAATCATCTTTGCTTTACTCGCTTGTGCATCTCTTATCAGCAACCGTGTGTGCAAATTCCAACGTGTCTCCCTGCTACTGGCAAAGGGAGACTCGGCTGCATGACCCAAATGAGATTCAAATTAGTACCGTACTTGGCATGCCAGGAGCGCTGTTGGGATGAAAACTGCAGTCTTACCAGAATTAGTTAATTAAGACTCAAAAAGACCTCTGTGAATTAGGCAAGCATCATTAGTAAGGCTGCTCAAAAATGTTCCATCTAAATTGCTTTTGATGGAATATTAGGGAGTTAGAAATTTTTTTTTTTCAAAAAGTGTCTGCTTTCCACAAAAAAAATGCAAAATTCCCAAAACTAAAAATTGTTGCTTCGGATATGCCATGTGAGCTGTAGTTCGGCTGCCTCAAGCCCCCATTCTCCTCTACGGGCCAGTCTCCCAAGCCAGGCAATATCCTCACCTCACCAAAGGGTGCATCATAGGAGATGTAGTCTGATAAGGGAGCCCAACCTATAGACAGGAATGGAAACATTATGCACGTGAACTACAGCTCCCATGAAGCACTGTGGCAGCGCTTTTGAATCAAGCGATTTTGGCCAATGTATTTCAGTTTTTGATTTTTTGCCTAAAAGTCAAAATTTTCTACAGACACCCCCCATTTTACAGCCATCTCTGGGGAAACCGAGGGGCTAATGGCTGGGTTTTCAGAGCTGCTGACTATCACAGCTCCCATGGGAGAAATTCATTCCTAGGCCTTGTTCTGGCCCCATGTCTATGCACCACTTAACCCTTTGAACCCTGCAACACCATGCTGAACTTGGCTCCAATTAGCTACTGCTCCAAGTGAGAGCAGCCCTGAAAGGCTGAACTCCTGCCCCTTCTGAGTGTTGGCCAGGTATTGTGGCCCCACAAGCCACAGCCTCTTCAGAGCACTGGGCTGGGACTTAGTTCACACAGGCTTCTTGACATGCTGGGATTCTGAGTGACTGGATTAGTGCTCCTCACACCATCTCCCAGCTGGTCACTTTGGATTGTGCCCTAGAGGAATGAGTGTCTCACCAAGAATACAGGCTTCATAATTCATAGTATGTGTTAACGTCAGTAGGAGCCTGTGCCTGGGATTCTGACTCTAATTACTTAAGCTTCCTGATAAGGGAGTTCTTAACGTGATTTATTCTGGAGGCTGTGGAAAATGACAATTGCTGATTGCTTAAAATAACGCTCTTTACAAGTGCCCGACAATTTAAATGGGGGAAAAGTGTGAAATGGGCGTAAAATCCGTTGCCCTTTGATGGAGCTACATCAATTTACACCCTCAGAGGGTTGGCCCAAGACAATTTAAAGTCCCCTGTCCCCCGCCGAAAGATGCCCAGAGATGATTAATGTGGGCATCACCCAACGTCATTTGGAGAGAGCTGGGCGTATACCATTCACATCGGAGTCATGGCATTGTACAGAAGAGGCAGCCGGCTGGCGTGGTGTATGTTACAATGCAGAGAGAATCAGGCCTTCAGTTACTGTAGAGTTCTCTGCAAATTGCCTGTATCTCTCACTGAGAATGAGGGCTCAGCGGGAATGCAGGACAGGAAGATGCAAAGTGGCAGGACACAGGCCAGAAGGAAGACACAGTATATGCCAAAAGCCTTATTAACTGAGCTCTTTGTCCTTCTCTAACGATCACCCTCGCTTGAGATAGTAGCTTCAACAGACTTCAGTCTGGGGCTTATATAAACTTCCCTTCTTGCAAGCACCTTTGCACTTTCTCCCATATACATGAGAAGAGCTCCCTGTAATTATCCCTCCTTAAAACCCACCTATCACACGCCACCAACACACAGAATGGCGAGGCAGAAGGTGTGCTGCACATGACACTCATTACACTGGTCATAATCATCTCACAATTACCTGGTACTCCTTTACGCCCCCCCCCCCCCTTAGCTCTTGTCATTGGTGCAGCTAGTAAGCTCTTTGGAGGAAAGGGCTGTATTTTTTGTTATATGCTTGTACAGCACCAAGCACAATGGGCCTTGATCCCTGATACAAATAAATAATCAATCATTCGTCCAGTTGGGGCCTGCCTGATCGATTTCCTCCTAAAAAGTCAATAAGGCAAAGTCACGTGGATGCAAACAGATATAAAATGCCGACTCCTCAAATACACACACTTATTTGTCTCAGTTTGTAAAGCTGAGGTGAAGGAGCTGTTCGCAATGAATAATATTTAATTAACATCATAAACTCCAAGTCTATGTCAGCAGGCGGCATTGGAAGATGAGGTTGATGCATGCTGTTTTTTGTTTAGCAGGGGTGCAAGATTTTGCATGGATCATGATGAAGTTTTGTTGAATCGCTGGGTGTGCTTAGGGTGCAATTCACCCTTGTGGAGAGGGAGTGCCTATGCATTGTCCTCCATCCTAGGGCAGAGTTTGACTGAAGTGGGTTTTATTATGATTATTTATTTGTATCACAGTAGTGCTAAAAAGCCTCTCCCGAATCAGGGCCCCATTGTGCCAGGTGCTGTAAAAACATAGTGACTATCCCTGACCCAAAGAGCCAACAAGAGTCAAAGGGTGGAATGGGAAAGAGGACACAGAGAGGTGAAGGGATTTGCCCAAGGTCACGCAGCAGGTCAGCAGTGGAAATGGGAATAGAAGTTGTGCATAGACCTTGTGCTAGCTCTCTACTCACCCTTAGAGTTATAGGACAAGATCTGTTGCTGGACTGAATCAGCATCGCTGAGGGGGTTAAGGATCCAGCCCTTATACGGCTTGCTTAAAACAGTGATCTGACCCCATCTCTATTGAAAGTCACCAAGAACTCTCAGTTAACTCTCCCTCTGCTTCCCAGTTGTGCCGGCCCTTTCTGCTTTTGCTGCAATGATATGTTCATTTCATTTAATTCTTTCTTTTTTTTTTTTTTTTAGTAATGGTTCAGGCTTATGATAATGTTAAGAAATAGCTATTGCAATCAGCCATTGTTAATCAGCAAATTACAGCCTTTCCTGTATTACAAAGCATTTAACTACCAGCTGCTTATTACCACATATTTATGCGGGAACAACTCTGCAGAGCAAGTTTCGTGTCTATTACAGAGCTATTAAACCTCCGTAAATATGGCCTTAATGACCAACCGGCATTTGTTTAAGGTGCTATAATCTGCCTGTTACAGTGAATCAAAGTCTGACGAACAGGTAAGTGCATTGAAGGCACCGCATTGGAAATTCTATGGTAAAGCAAATAGGAGACTGCATGCTGTCCTGGCTGCATTAGTAGCTTTGGGGAAGCTATTTTGCAAGGGCCAGGTTAGAACAGGCCAGCATGGTGCACTCCTTTCTGCAGTGTGTGACTAGCTACGCACTAAGCAGTAACCATATTTGTGGTGCTGAAAGTTAAGGGTAAGCAAATCTCAAGCTTCATGGCATAAACTGATGGCTATAGGGGTCAGGAAGGAATTATTTCCCATGGAGGCAATTTGCCAAGGTCAGTGCACCAGTTAAGTCCCAGGCCTTCTTCTGGTTTCCACAGACTTCACTGGGGCTAACTCCAGGTTTACCCCAGTGTGAAAGCTGAATTTTCCCCTTAGGGTTCTGTCCCATCTTCTCTGGTAAATCCTAGAGATGGTGTAACTAGGGGGTTCTGGTGCATTGGAGAAAGGCGGGGTGGGATTTAGGGAGCAGATTTCCTGTACCCAGAGAGCTTAGCATCTCTGGGCTCCCAAAACGCCCTCATGAAGTGGGTTTCATGGGCCTGGCAAGGGAGGAAAAACTGAGGAAAGGGCTCAGGGCTACAGTAAGAGCTACACGGTACGTCTGCTGCCCCTCCACAGCCGCAGGGAAAGATATCATCCCATGCCATTGAAATCGATGAGAACTGGATTGGACCCTGAGGTGAAATTCCCCCACACAGGGTCCAGCACAAAATCTATGCACCACTTACATCCCAGTGCATGACAGAAGGATACAGCCAGAGCTAGCTGTCATAACAAGGCTAGATTCCAGCTTTTGAGTCCAATCAAAATGCCACTGAAACCAAGAGAACGCCTCCCAGTGACATCAGAGAGAGCTGGATCAAGCCCCTGTACTGTGCTGGCATTGGGAGCAACTAATCTGTTCTCCCAGAACTTAAGTCCACAAAACAGGGCTTTACTAGAGCCTACAGACCTGGTGCTGCATGCCTGCATGCATGTGAATTCCACTTTTAAGGGTGGACCGGAGCTCATGTTAGGAGCCTCAGTTATGGGCCAGGACCCCATTATTCTAGGCGCCATACGAACACAGAACAAAAAGTCATGCCTGCATGAACTAGCCCCACTGGCCAAACACCCTGGCTTACACCTGAGCAGCTGTTATCTGAGCTGCATTATTTCACTGCTGTTACTCTCGCTAACTTTGTTCTGGGTGAGATACACTTCGTCATGAGAGAACAGGTGGGTACAGCCATTGGGGAAGCACGAGCCCTGAATGAAACCACGCTAGTCAGTGTGACAGGCAGGAATCTCAGCACTCCAGCGGCCTAACGCTGGTCAAGATTTTTGTCGGCGTCTCCACCAAGGACAGATGTAGGAGGTGAGCTGAAGGAAGGCAATGAGTTCGCTATTAATGGGGCGCTCCTCCCAAGCATGAGGAACTGCAAGCTAGAAGGCCAATTCATTTGTGGAGCTGCCACCCTGGGCGACAGCCAGACAGTTTAGGTCAGCTTGTTCCTTTCTCACTTCCCAGATAAGAAAATTGCCATTTGTAGTATTTTTTAACCGATGACTGGAGAGAGAGAGAGAGAGAGAGAGAGAGAGAGAAGAATTAAATGGCACTTTTCTTTCAGCCAGAAATTGCAAATCATGTGCTTTTTAAATTCCTCATTCTGGAAAAAACATCATCTCTCTCTCTCCTCCCATTTTCTTTCCCTTTGTAATTTTAATGTCTCCTTTCTTTTCCTTTCTTTTTATTTCACAGCTTTGAACCTTGCCCAGTTGTCCTTCTTAAATACAAACCAATGCTCTTGTTTAGCAAGGGAAATGGTTTAAAAGCTTTAACTATTTTATTTTCTAAATGTCTACAGAGGAGTTGGGGTTGAAGGGGGAAAACATGCAGAAAAAAACGACATATTTCCTCTCTCTCCATGGAGAAAGGCAAGTTCTATTGCTAGATCTGAGGAGTGACCCTCCGGTAACCAACTGTGTTTACAGGATAATTAACCAAAGGACAGGGGGCGGGGGGAATAAAATAAACTGTTGTGCAAGGTGGCTCCACTGTGTTCCTGGTGAATGTTTTTTTCCCCAACTGGCTCATACCAGGGTCTGGAAGGTGGGGAAATTATGATTAATTCACCAGAAGGGGGCTGAAGGGCCTTTGTGTAGCAGCAAGATCTGCTCTGTGACTCCTGGAGCACAGGTGGTCTTGTAGTTAGGGCACCAGGGTAGGCAGCAGCAGATGTTGGTTCACTACTAAGAAGTGCCACTGTGTGACCTTGGGCAAGTCATTTAGGAATAGATTGTGTTGTTACCTTCATGCCCATGCAAGGGCGAAGACCTTACGCCCCAGTAGTCACTTCAGATAAGGGAGCTCTCTGTGTCACTCACTGGTGAGAGTGTTACAGATCCCCCCCGATGCTGGTGCTACTGAGGACACAAATCTGCTACAGCCCCAGCTAGGGAGCCTGCACGCTGTAGCAATTCAGGCTTTTAGCTCTGGCCTTCCCCAGTTCAGTCCCTGATGTGTCAGCCCAGATAGTGGCCATCACAGGTAAACAGGGGTAAGTAGGCCCTTTGCATACACCTACCCCTCCACCTACAGACAGGAAGGCAGAGAGCATTGCTTTTCCATCCATGCCAACAGGTGTGAGGGGAGGCATAGTATTCTCTCATTGGTAGGGGTCTTATTTGCATAAAGAAAGGCAATGGTGAAACTGGACAGTAGTTTGGATGTTTCCCATCTGCCTTGGCAGAATAATGGAGGAAAAGGTGCCCTCTTTCTGAGCACTCAGTGACGTGGTCGATGGGTGTTACCCAAAAGAGAAACTATAGAAATTGAAGCTGAAATGGAACTGGGATTCCCCACCACCACCCCACTGCAGCAGTGCAAGATGATGTCATTCGCAAGGATGTGGCATCATAGCACAGGAATTGTGTCAAGTCATTGCATCATAAAGTTGCACTGTCGCATCACAACGGCAGTTCATTGCATCGCATTGTTGCTTCATTGACCGAAGATGGAGCCTAAAAGTTAAATGTTGTTATGGATTCTTTTAATGGCACAGGGAGCCATTTATCAAGCTGAAGTCAAGTGTGATGCAGTCATCTCACTGGCTCTTCAGGGCTGAGTGGATTAAGGCAGGTAATTGTAATAATAATATAGATTATTTCCAACATCTAGACACAGGTCAAAATAATCAACAAGCATCAGCGGGGGGCTTTGCGGAGACAACATCTTCATCTGCCTTTCCGAGAACATAGAGCAAGTTCGCCAGACATAAATAATTGAGAATACTTATTTTAATTATAACTAGATGGAATAAATTAGAAATTCAATTACAGAGCCACTCACCGAAGAGACATTCAAAATGTTTGGACTATTAGTTGCACAAATTATCAGTAAAAGACAACAACATTTGTGGGAAGTGACCTCACGCCCTTGTTTTAATGAGAAAGTCAAGGTGCAAGGCATGACAGATCAGTTTATGTGAAGGACTAATCCTACCACCACTGTCTAAGCTCTGGGCCAAGCAACCACCATCCCTTTAGCAAAACAACTAACTGATACACATCGGACAATTCATGGCTTGGTGGATAGGAGACAAAGTGTAGCTCCTCCCTTCTTATTTCATTTGCATACTGAAATCCTACTGGTTACAATGAGTCATGAGTCATGTTCAGTCACGTTCTCCTTTCTCAGCTCATTTGCATACTGTTAACTTATTGGTTAAAATGATATACCAGTTCAATTCTGCAATTCTATTAAGGCTCCAATTAACTAGTTCCATATAAAATGCTGTGGTTTTTGCCTACCAGTGTTTAGCTGAACAAGATTTTGCAAGAACTCATCAGTTGGGTTTTGATTTTGCAAAATTTCTATTTCACATGTAGGTTTCTTTATCTAATTTATGAAAGTTTGGTGGGTGGGTTAAGGGGAAGGAAGAGAGAGAGAGAGAGAGAGAAATTGTTCATGTTTTGCTCTCTTTCTACTGCAAACACTTTCTTCTATCTTGATTGATACGGGATTCATCCCCTCAACTCAAGTTTCAAAGTTAAATGGACCTCAAAGCCAAACCTCCACCCCAGTCGCTGCTTTCATGTCAAAGCCACACAAGAGATTGAAATGTATGTCACCTCACAAAACCCGTAAAATTGCATCCATTTCACTGAAAATGGAACCCAGATTTGTGCTCAGATTCATGGACCTTAGCAGAAATTTTCCAAGAATCTGGTCTGTGTTCCAAGTCCATTTTAAACTTTTATTACAAACACAGCTCTCCATTTCATGTCAGGCCATGGTAGCCCAGACAAGCAATGCTATTACGTCTAATGAAACCAGGACCAAAGCCACCTAAAGTAAGCAATTTGGGGGCACATCCTCAATTTGAGACCTGTCATAGCTTCTTTGATGTCAATGGAACTATGAGAGCATTTTTTTTTGTCATCAACATCCATAAAACACTGACCAGTTATATAACTGACCTAGAGACATGAGAAAATAGCACGGACATTTCTTCAAAAATGTCTTGTGAGAGTTTATCTGTCTGAAAATGAAATTTCAATAAAAACAGTCAGCAAAAAGTTGGATTTCAGAAAATACAGACCTGTCCTATTTTCAAAGTATTCCAAAGGTTTCCAGGCTTGCTGCTTTCATTGTTTAGTGACAGAACAGGCAAAGGATTATGGATCATGGCTAGCTGCTCTCCTACCCATGGGGCCTAGATTCTGCTCTCAGCTACATCAGTGTCAATCCGGAGTAACTCCACTGATTACACAAGAGTCACTTGGACTTTACGCCAGTATAATTAAGGGCAAGATTGGAACTCTTAACTTTCCCCTGTCTCTTATCTGGTTGCATGGAGTGGATAACCCCGGAAAGCCACTGTTCATTAAATCACACGTCTTCATGCTGCTTCTTCAGGGGCTGTATCTGGAGAGTTACTCTCCTCACCTCTCCAGACCCAACCCGATATGAATAATGCATGAGCTACCTAAGTGCTAGTTGCTTGTTGAACTGTGGCCAGCCAAACGGTTCTCTCATCAAAGCTGAAGCCAATCAAGTTCATTTCAATATTTATTTTAATCCTCCCAAGGAAAACCATAAATATTTAATCCTGTGTCCTTCCTAAGGAAGCGAAGCTGAGGCTAGGAGAGGGAGTAACCGTGCAGGCTGCTTATTCATGCTAATGGCTGCCCAAGGAGACATGGCTGGTTCGGGCCATTAATATTCTTCAATGAATCTACCTTGTTTGTTTGAGTCCTCAGAGAACCTAAATAGCTAGAGGTCAGAACCAAGGTGCTTGAGGCAAACAGCAAGTCAGGTTTTGTTTCCCATGGTTGTGGGGAGGTGAGGAGGGGAACTTCCAACCCTAGAGATAAATGTCTATAGCAAAATCTGTGTGCTCCAATATGCTTCCGAGAATGCTCTGTTACCCTGACCACCTGCTAGCGTAACCATCACAGCTCAGTCCTGACCTGCACCAAGGGCCACCACACAGCTCCACTAACACCCCAGCAAAGGCTCCTGTGATTACTCGCCCCAGCAAAGCAACACACATCTGCCCTCATGGGTGAAAATCTGCAGTGACCTGTGCCCCTCTCTTGCACTTAGATTTTAGGGAGATGGGTGTTATATGAAACGGATAGTTAAACAGGTATGCAGGGCAAATCTATAGACTGACGAATAGATGTAGCAGAACCACATAATTTCCCCTAACACTCAACCTTTATCCACCTGCAAAGAGGTGAGAAGAAAGGCAGTGAAGGACAGAGACAGAGATGAATTAAACATCTAAGAGAAGAACCTGGACAGAAACTCATAGCTCTGACCAAATGCCCCACCTGTGGGTTTCCTTAGTCGGTATTTAAGGACATGCGACCGATTTCTAAAGAACAGCATTAATAAATCAGGCTTTTTGACAGGGATTCAGTTTTCCAGAGAGAGTCATTTAATAAGTTTCACTCAGGAAGTCTCGGCTCCCAATAAAGACTTAACAAAGTTAATTATACTAAACAGTAATTATCGTGTCCCTTCATTGTTCAATTATCTTGCTGAACTGGTGTTTCCTGATTAATTTTCTGATTAAAATGTATTAAACTGAGAAAAGCTTGCAAACATGAGATGACAGATTTTTCCACCACTCAGTGAGATTTTCGGCATCCAAGAAGGCAAGAACGGAATGATGCCAGCTTAGGAACCAAGCCATTCCTGACAACACACATGCGGTGTTTTGGCTGAGGAAGAAGAGCGAGCCGTTGGTGGGAGCAGATGAAATTCCTGTATAAGGTTAAGAGATCCCTGCATAGTGCTCAGAAGCCAGGAACTCAGCTTGTTTTACACTCTTGAGTTGTGCAGGTGAACTCACTGCATGGAAAAGAGCTGGATAATATTGGAAAGGGGTTGTGCAGGCTGTACCCCAAGAACTCTGCCAATGCACCTCAAACCTAACCCGCAGCAATACCGGATGTTCCAGCCTGGGCTCTGCTGATGCCTATCTGCCTTATCCCTTGCTATTCCATCTGTGAGCCCCCATCACCACTTTGTCAGTGCAAACTCAATCCTCCTGAAGTATCTCTTGTTTATCTGTCCCTGGCCTCCACATACCTTCGCCTATCCACCTCACCTTGACACCCCATGCCCTGCTATTCCAGGTTTGGATTCCACACTGTTCTCTTGCTGCAATTCGGGTCTTGAATGGTGCCCCCCCACAGACACTCCCATACTGCTGCGCCGATGCACAGCCATCCTGCTCTGGTCCAAATAGGAATTAACTAGGGGAAATTCTCTGGCCTGCATTATGCAGGAGGTCAGACTAGATTATCATAAGGATCCCTTCTGGCCTTCGAATTTATGTACCACAGCATCCTCCAGTCTGATTCTTGTCTCTGTAGTGCCATGCTCTCCTGATACAGAAAAATATGCACCAGTATTTGACCACCTAATTCATCTCCACAGGCGACCTAAATGAAGGGCTGGATGTTGAGCATGTCCCTGCAGGTGGGCCCAGGGTTCCTAGGTAACACTTTTGCATGAGTGTTGCTTAGGAGCCAGAACAACACTGCTTTCCATGGGGACCGTTTTAGTATGAACTCTTAGCAATCCGGTAATCATCAGCATTTTGATCAGCTGCCGATGCCATTTGCACAGGCTTTGTAAGACAAAATCAGAAAATGGGATTAATTTGTCTTTCTTCACTTAAATATCACCTGTGGCTAGGGCACAAACAAACCAATTCCTCACTTCCTTCCCCAGATCCACAAGAAGAGGTTTTTAGAGCCCAAGTTAAAGTAAATTATTGAATGGATGCTGCTGAGGTCAAGCCCAACAATGAGCTTATTTTGAGTTCCATAATCCTTGTAAGTCTTGATTCATTCACTCTTAGCATGAGGCAGGGAAGACGAGAGAAATTTTGCAGGTCCTAGCGTGATTAACACCAGAATAGGTAGTTTGGCTCTGAATGAAATAGTCACTTCAGTGCACAGTTGTGCATGGAATAAACACCCTTCTAGAAGAGGGTTTAACAGGCCCATGGAAGAATTTCCCCCCGCATTTGTTCCTGAGGAAATTCAACAGAAAGCTTGTTGCTGTTGCTGAGGCTTTGGTCCACACACTCAGCTGGTGCAAATCAGCAGAGCTCTGTTGAACCCAGCAGATCTACAGCTGCTGATTTAGGGCAGTGGAGGGTACATCTACACGGCAATCAGAGGTGTGACTGCAGCATGTGTAGACACACCCTAGCTAGCTCCAGTAGCAATAGCAGTGAACCGCAGCGGCAGGCGTGGTGATGTACAACCAGCTAGCCAGTGCTGCCCGACAATGCTGCTATTGTTATCCAAGCTAGCCAGATCAAAGCTATCTTGGGTTGTTGATACGTGTGGTTGTCTTTTGTCTTATGCTTAGATTGTAAGCGGTTTGAGGCATGGACTGTCTTTTTGTTCTGTATTTGTACAGCACCTCACACAATGGGGTCCTGGTCTGAGACTAGGACTCTTAAGTGCTACCATAAATAATAAAAATCTTCACCTTACAAACTTTCCCTTTTTAAAATTAGAAATCTTTCTTCTGGTTCTAGAAAAGAAAACCTGAGTTTCTAGCCAATTTTCACCGGTGTCCCTTTAGTTCATTTGATTCTGCAGGATGTTATGTTTTGGCACCATGCTACATTGTTTGTTTGTGCAGGTGTCTGTTGTAGGCAGCAGCTCTGCACCCAAGAATGATTCTGCTCACTCAGAAAGAGACTAAGTCAGGCAAGAAGCTAACTTTGCTCATGACATGCTCAGCTTCTGAAAAGCACTACATCGAGGCTAACAGCAAGCATCTGTCAAAGTGCTAATAACTTATGAAATGAAAGAGGAATCATAAGCAACAAGGCTACCCACAATAGTATCTTCTCCTGACTTCCAATAATGTTACATGGGACACGTTTACAAACGTTTTACATTTGCTGCAACTTTAGATCCATTCAAAAGGCTGCACGACTTTGTTACAGTTTTAATTTCCAATTCCCAAAGCAAAAAAAGGCAAACAACCATAGTAGCTTTTAGATTTGTTTTCATTAATAGTATAGTTAAATAATGAATCAAACTGCATTTGGGTTCCAAACTATTAGTTAGTAAACAATTACACTTATGATAACCAAACCTAATCACAATATTTCAACATGACCCCATGTTTATCAGATCACAGTGATATTTATCCTGCATCAGGCTGAACAGCAGTGTCCGTAGGGGGTTAGCTGTAAAATGTTTGATTTCAAAAGCCTCCAGCAAGTTGATTCAGGTCTATTTAATTTTTCCAGGCAGTTGCACCGGCGAGAATATGTGTGTGTGTGTTTATGTGCGTGTGTATCACAAAACCAGCAGTATAGCCTTACCAAGCTGTGGAATATGGCAACACTTTAATTAAAGCACATGCACAGATGAGGAAAGAGTGAAGGAGTTGGGGGAAAATCCTATTAATGTAGTGAAGCCAATATATTTGTGCTGAAAACAGAAAAAAAGCCATTTTCTATCAAAAGTCCCGAACCAGCACTTTTTAATTATGCTGAAATTCACTGCATAATCAATTTAAATCTGGGTGAGATTGTACGTCAGCACAGAGCCCAGCGCACATCACAACAGAGGTTAGTTTGACTGAACTAGCCAAGCTCAGTTGGTCCCTTACTCAGTGCTGGAGTTTATGGATGCTGTGAAGCAGCGTTCACTCTCTGACAGGTTAACTATGCTATAAAGACAATATTACTATACAGTACCCAGCTAATTGTTACAAGGTGATCTTCCATATCTTCTCAGTATGGCAGCAATACAACTGTCTGCCATCAGAGAGTAAAAAGCAGGTCCTGATCCTGCAGTGTGATCCACTCAGACTGATTCCTGCATTGACTCAGGGCTCTGTTCCAATCAGAAGTGTGCACGGGGGAAGGGCTGCCCATGAAGATCCGACTGCAAGCTCCAGGCTTTACCATTGCTACTGGTATGTAATTAGAGGAAGGATGGCTCAATGGTTAGAGTGCCAAGGCTGGTACTCTGGAGGCCAGCGCTCAATTCCTTGCTCTGCCACATGTATGACCTTGGGTAAGCTATTTAGCGTGTCTGTACTTCATTTTGCTGTCTGTAAAATGGGGATAATAGCACTTCGCTACCCTATAGGGGGGTGTTATGTGGGTAGATAAAGGTAGTATGTTAAGATGGGGGCAAGGATATAACATAAGTACCTTGGACCAATAGAAACCTTCCATGTGGCAGGACCAGCCATGGGAAATGAGGTATTTCCTACTTAAAGAAGTGAAGTAGCATACACAACTTTGAAATGCTCACTGAGAATTCAAGATCAGTCCTATTTTTGCAATATTTTCTTGCTAAAATGAGATCAGGGTGCAAAGAACCTATTTATAACACCATTCTCGTCATGTCTAAAGGGCTTCTGAGATCAGGGCTGTCTCGTGCTAGGCACTTTATAAAATACATACTTAGGGAACATCCCTGCTCTAGAGTGCTTACGATCTCAATAGACAAAGTCGACAGTGGGAGGCAAAACAGAGACAGAGAGATGAAGTGAGTTGCCCCAGGTCAAACAGCTGGTCAGTGGCAGAACCAGGATCCAAACTCAAATCTCCCAGTGTCTTAGCCAGCAGGCCACACTGCTGGATAAATGCAGTTGCAAGTTCTTTGGAAAAGTTGGCTTCCAGTATAGATAGGACATGGAACATATTAAAAAAAATGAATTTCTAAGCCTTGCTCATTTCCAAACAAGTCCAGCGTACATTATTAACTAAGACAAATAAAAAAGGTCCCACTCAGAGATGCTATTCCATAGCATACTGCTGCTTGGTACATTTTGTCCAAATAGCTTGTTATATTAAAAGCATACTACATGATTAATACTGCAGGGAAGATCTCCTTTGCATTTACTCAGGCCTTGGTTACACTGGCACTTTATAGTGCTATAAAGCCTCCAGGAGTGCTATAACTCACTACCCATCCAGACTGGTGAGGCATGTAGACCACTATAAACCCACAGTTATACTGCTGCTGGTAATCCTCCCTTCCCAGAGGATTAACAGCTATTGCGTATTCTGTGTTCCATCTTATCTCAAGTGTGAATGAGTATTAACACAGATAGCGCAACAAGTGATCTCTGGGGATGCCCCGAGCCATTTAAGGCAATTGACGTCTCTTCCCTTTGTTTTGAACTCTGGCAGAAGGAATGCGGAAGTATGTTTTCAGAGTTTCTCTCTTATAAGCAATGCAAATGCTTAGGGAGGGAGCCTGTCTGAAATTTAAAGCCTGCTAGTCTTCTCTGTGGAAGGACACTTACTGACAGGCTCTCAGAAGGACGAACTCTCTCCCTCCGCATACACACAACACGTTCCCCCTCACGCCCCTCGTTTGAAAAGCATGTTGCACCCAGCTGAATGCTGGGATATCTGCCCATAATGCACCACTCCCATGTCACTGCAAGTGCTGCAAATGTGGCCACGCTATACCGCTGGCGGGCCTCAGTGTGGACACGCTATCGCGCTATCCCTATAGCTGTATATGAGGACAGCTATAACCAATACCGCTATAAACCTGTAAGTGTAACCATGCCCTTACTGAGTGCTCATGAGTTCCTCTCACCCAGCAGCTCACTGCATGGTAACAGTGCATGACAGACAGCAGGCACATTAAATGCTGTTACATCTAACAATACACCCCAGGAACCACAGCGACTTGACACGTGAACAGAAAGAGACCTCTGTGCAACAGGGGGGCCATTAGGCCCCATTAAAGCCAGAGGAGCTGAAATCCCATGAAGTCCCATTGCGCAGAGGCTGTGATGAATTTTGCAGGGTTTATTTCCAACTGTGGGATATTTATAATGCAACAGTTTGTGGCTGATGATTGCTGTGGTATTTGTTTCTTTTACAAACGCATTCCAGGAGGGAAGCAGACTAGAAAATCTTGCCTTGGGGGCTCAGTTGGTTAAGAAAGAGCGCCAAGGAGCTTTCATTCTGGAAACAAAACAGGATGCTCTGTTGGATTCTGTTGGCACGGAGAAGGCTCCTTGCAAGATGCCCTTAGTGGCCATTGGCTCCACCCCGCAGCCTTGGGTCTCTCCAAACACTCTCATTTGCACTGCAAGAACCAGTTCACATTTCCCCCCTTCACAGCTGCTTCATTGTGGCTCTGGGAGAGATTGGAAAGGCTTGGCTGTGCAGATGTATGGACGAAATTCTGCTCTGCAGGGTGCTTCACTATCTTTAGTGCAAGAACAAATAGGGCTGTAAAACGGAAGAGGCCATCATAAAAAATACACCTGCTGGGATTCAGAGGTTCCTTTACACTTAAGTCCACCCCTCCCTACCCCGTATCCGGCTGGTAGGGTGCAGTACAGCCAGATTGCCATCCAGAAAATGTTTGCAACAGCCAGAAAAACGCTATTTCAGCTTTGCTTCTCTGCAGAAACAAGGGTGCAGAGTGGGATTTTCAAAGGCGCACAATGGACGTATTTGGGTACCTAACTCCCTTTGGCAGTCCTAGATAACTGCTGGCTAGGAGCATAAGCAGGCCCAATGAATAGTGGCTGAAGTCTCCAAGGCATCTTCCATTTCAGAACAGAGGAGAGAGTGGGCTGGTATAATGGCTGACAGCTCATTTCAAATTCCAGGGGGGCAGTTCTCCTCCCAGGCCATTCTAACACTGCTCTGACTTTCAGTAATGTCACTCCTGATTGGCACCAGTATAAATAAGAGAAGCAGAAGAACAACACCTAGCTCTTACATATCAGTATTGAAGCTATACAGCTCAAAGTGCTTCACAAAGGAGGTCAGTATTATTATCACCATCCTATACACTGGGGAAACTGAGGCACAGAGTAGCAGTGACATGCCCAAGGTGACCCAGCAGGACTATGGCAGCACGGGGAAAGAACTCAGCTCCCCAGAGCCCCAAGCCAGTATTCTATCCAGTAGGCCTCCCTGCCTCTCAGATCCAAGCTCTTCCAATGCATTAACATCAATGACTTGCAGACTAGACCATCATTGCTGAGGTGAGCGGAATCTCCCCTATGTAGTAGGAGAACAATATAGCACCTGCTTTGTGTATTTGGACTGTAAAATTTTGGACAGGACCTGTCTCTCGCTTTGGACTGTGCCCAGCATCCAGGTTGGAGCAGCTAGGTTCTACTGTAACACAAACAACAGTCTAGAAACAAATGCTCTTAAAAGGAAAACTACCATGGCTCCAACCCCTCTCAGGCTGGTTCCCTTAGAAGCAGACGCAAGCAACAAATATAAAGCAAGGAATATTATTTAAAAATGATTTGCCTTGGCGGACAGAGGAGAAAGCCACGTAGCAGCACTCCAAATCCAGCCCTGTCCGATACAGAGAAACCATTATACAAAAGAACAGCCTAATAAAGAACAAAACCGCCAGGAAAAAATGTACCTGGTATATTTAACGATGCTCCAGCCTCTGGTGTATGTAAAGAGCAAGGCAATTAATAAGGTATATTTAGCATGCGAAGATGAGGTGCTCGGCTCCGACAGCAGCTGAGATACAGCAATTTAAATAACATTTATCTTAAAGATCACCCTGGCTGGGGCTGCAGTAGGAAATGCTGGCTGCTGCTCTGCAATTCATGCTCTGCTGCATTAGACCTGTAGACATTCAAGATGCTGGATTGTGCTCAGTTCCCCTGGGCAAAGGGTTGGGTGCCAACTGCACCAGGCTAGGAGCCGCTACAGATGGGAAGACACCCTCTGAGTTATTTGTTCCTCCCTGTTTCTTCCTTGGCCTAGGAACCTGCGGCTGGTCCATTCAAGCCCCTCCCTGCATTGGCCAGAGAGTAGGAGAGTGGAACCAAGCTTCTAAATGTTCCCCACCCTTTCCACTCAGTCCTGACCCTGCTGCTCTGTGGTGTAATTTCCAGCATGGGCAGACGTACAGATGCTAGCTTTGATCAAGCTCACACACTAAAAATAGCAATGTTGCCACAGCAGCATGAGTGGCAGCACGGGCTAGCTGCTGAGTACATGTCTAAGTGCCAGAGCTGGAGTACACCTAGTGTGGTCGATGGCTATGCCACCATTTTTAGTGTCCTAACTTGAGAAGCAAGCGCGGGTACACCTACCTGACCAGGAAATTCTACCTCCTGCTTGAGAGTAGATAGACTGCCAGTGTCTATTTACTCCTGTGTGCCTACACAGGTGTGCAAGGCATGGTCAGATTCCCCCTTGCTCCCTTGGGTGTGTAGCCTAAGTTACAGCCTCACCCCAAAGCTTGCTAGATTCCCAAAGAACTGCTCTGCCTTTTGGGAGGAAGGAAGGAAATGGTACATACAAAACCAAGAACGTTATAAAGATGACTAGGCAGGTAAAAATACATCAACGAGTCAGAGCGATGGGGTCCAAGGGTTGCTACCGTGGCTAGAATGAAATGAAATTCTAAAAGGTTCTCTCAGTCCTCATACTTCAAGGCACCAGCTGATCACCATCCAGGCTCAGAAAGGAATTTCTCCTCCTGGCCATAAGTGCAGGATGCAGGGGATTTCCTTTTGTCCTGAAGGAGCCACCTGGCTTATCAGACTAGATGACTCACCGGGTCCATTTCAAAGCAGCAACCCCCACATACGGCTGAGCAATTGTAGGCAATAACTGAGTGGAAGGAAAATAAATGCTCACGCTTCAGGGCAAGGTAGAAATTTGTCCTCTAGGGATTTCTTGGACCATATGCTCTTCCAGCATGTGCTGTCTGAGAGAGGGGAGGAAAAGTGGAGAGAGATTTATCTCCTTGGCAGTTTGAGCCTGGATCATTCCTGGCCTGTTTATACCAGAGCAGCCCTTTTTGTGGTTTACTACAGAATCACCCTCCCTCTGGGCTTTGTAAATGGGTCAGCTGAGTCAGTATAAGAAAGTTCAACACATGAAGTCACTGCGATTTGGAAGAGCCTCCAGAAATAACTGGGTGAAATGACTTTTCACCCTGACCTTGCCCACTCCCAGCCTGTGCCATTCCCATCCGCTGTCAGGCTGTGTGGTGCTGCAAGTCTTGGCTTGACTGAGGAAGTCCTCACGGTAGCTGGTTTAAAAAAAATCCTGAAAAAAATGGCTTTGTTGAGAACCAATGAACGGAAAGAAAAGTTTTAAAAAAATGAACGCAAGAGAGATCTGCTCTCAGAGAAATCTCTGTGCAAACTTCCAAGACATTCTATTACATTCTTGTCCTGAAAGTAAAAGTTGTTGTGCAGACTTTGACTTCTGAAGGGGCATGAAGGCCTGGAATGTATGGTTTTGGGGTTGTTCTCTTATTATTTTAACTGCTTAGCTTTACAGCAGTAACAGAACTTCGCATGTAACTGATGATCCATCCCTCATTCAGACAGACCCAAAGGCAGATAGGTTTGGTGGGTTTTTTTGGTTGGGATGGTTGCAAAATTGAAGAAGTTACAGGAGGAAGGGGGTGGATTTTATATAAATGGAAAGAGGAAAAAGGTGTCTCTCCCTGATTTTTTAACCCTGTCCTAAATTAAAAGTCAGGGGTTCTATTCTTTATTAATATTTCACTAATTGCAAACCTGCCGATGCATTGGACGCCACATGTTATTTTGGGCTGCCATCCAATCAGATCTCACTAGTAAAGCAAGGCACATAGTGGCCATGAGAACTGCTATAAAGTCCTTATTACCATCCATTCTATGCTGCAGAGCCATCTGGTCCCTTGGTGGTAAGGTAGACAGCAGAGAAGACTGGAGGTCTTTCTAAAATTTATCCTCCAGATCAACCACAAGTTGTCAGGTTTCATACAGCGAAAACAGAGTGAAATTTATGGCCCGTGTCATGCAGAAGGTCAGACTAAATTATCATAACGGTCCCCTCTGGCCCTAAAATCTATGAATCCACAACATCCCTGGCTAGCAGACAACATATTGATCAAATTAACCAAGGGAGGCAACACTGTCTAGTGATTTCAGCAGAGGACTATGAGCTTGAACTCTGTGGTACTATTCACTGCTGTGACATTGATTTGCTTTGTGGATTCTTGCTAGCTTCTGCCCTTCCATTTTACCCTCCTGTTCTGCAAAATGTATCCCTCCTACAAGTATCTCACCGACGCATGGAGAGAATTCACTAACTCACGCTTTTAAAGTGCTTTGGGATCCTCGTGCAAAAGGGAACACATGAGCACACGTTATTGTGATGATGATTAGCACGCGCTGTTCCTGTGCTGCAATGCACAACTATGCACCAAGAGGAGCAAGCAGTGCAGCAGGATACTGATTTTGAGCAGAGAATGGCCAATTGTGTTCTGTTCAAGGGAGCAATTCCACTAGTCCACCGGCTTGTTTGGTTTGGAAATTAAGACACAAGGGGAGAGGTTAAGAGACCCAAATACATCTAGGGCTATAAGCAGAATATATTGGCCACTACTGGTGATAGTATATAGGGCTAGATGGATCCCTGGCCTGATCCAGTGTGAGAGTTCCTTTGATAAGGGGACAGGATTGAATCTCACTGGTCCACAAGGAGAAAGAAAGTTGTACAGTCACAGTCTTAAGCTGCAGAAGGGCTGATATAAGGGGATCCTTTGTAGTTTTGAGAACAAAGAGACAATGGAAGGAGCTGCCAAAGGAGGATGTGCAATCATTCATTGTCGGAGATATTTTGGGGAGAGAGGTTCATTGTTCCTCTCTTGGGGATGGGTTAGCAATAGTGAAATGAAACCCACCATAAGGCACTGGTCTGGTCTGGGATGCTGTGCACAATGGATCAGGAACATGGGTTCCATGGTTCAGCAGAATCTGAAGCACAGGCCCAAGTGATTCAAACCCCACTAGTTTCAGGACCCCCAGAAAAGTATTCTTGGGCCCCGTTTCCATGGGGATTTTAGCCACTGGCGGAGCTGCATCACTGCAACTCTCTCACTTAGAAACAATCTACACTGGTGCCGTGGAGCGAGTGGTACTGGTGCAAATCATGCTGCACCAGTGTAAATTGTGCCCACATCAAAGGTTTGCTCTGGTGTAGCTAAAAACCCAGCGTGAAATCCCGGGCCCCATTGAAGGCAATGGGGAAACCAACTCTAATGGAGCCAGGATTTCAATCCTCACGTAGGTCCTCTGTGCCGCTTCCCACCTGCTAGTATTGGCATCACAGCTGGCATGTTGACATGCCACTATATCCACCAAGGGAAATTAACAATGCTCTCCTCTGATGCACGTACTTGTGTTTGCACAGATCTTTGCATCAACTGTTTTTCTGTGAACATTCCTACAGACAAATCTTGGCAAGCTCCATGATTCATGGAGGGCTGATAAAAGGGATTTGCAAACACCAACCAAGTCAGTTTGGGGTTTTTATATCAAATGAATGGTCACACATCCTTTTTTCCTTTTGTAATATTTTCCCCAGCACTAATAAACAGTCATTTTTACTCACTTTAAAATCACTCCTGCAGCTCTGGGAGACTGCAGTTTGTTGCTGACCCTAGCCCTCTGTTCCCCAAGATCTCACAAAACTATTAAAGTTCCACTAAAATTGTAACAAAACATCTGTCTCCTTTATAGCAGCTGCCACCTGGAGTATACAGCCGAGTAAAGGCTGTTCTGACCTGCCTGCTACTAGAGTCTTAGGAAATGACAGCTCATCAAATAGCAGCAATAAGGACTCGCTGCATTTCTTGCATAAAGAATCCTAAAGTGCTTTGCAAACATTTAATTAGCCACAGCACACCCTGTATGTTATTATATCCATTTAACAGGTAGGGATACTGTGGCATAGAGAAGGTAAACGGTCTCCTGGAAAGCACGTGGGTGATCTGGCCAATTGCTGTAACCAACATTTGCCTCCCAGAGCAGGGAACAGAAACCAGGAGTCCCAGTTCCCATCCTCTGATACCAGTGCAGAGGCAGTGTGTTCTAGTGAGCAGCACACCTGAAATCAGGAGCCCTGGATTCTATTTCTTATATGGCAACTGAAGTGCTTTGTTACCTTCAGCACACTACTCCATCTATCTCTCTGTCCTCCTTCCCTTCCTCTGTCTATCTGGTCCATACTGTGAGTTCTTTGGGAGCAGAGGATGTCTGCTCTAGTATATTTGTATGGCACCTTGCACAATGGAGCCCTGATCTTGGCCGACACTTCTAGGCACGAACTGGTCTATTATTAGTATAGTATAGTCTGTTAGTAGTAGTATGACTACTACTAACAACAGACTATCCTCTCCCTTTGACAGCTGGGAATAGATACCTGATTCCCAGTCCCCTGCTCTAACCACTAGCTACACAGCCACATGACACCCATTACTGCACCTGCAACACACTTATACTTGAAATAATGGAATCTCTCATGGATAACTGACCAGCAGCAGCGAAAGATGGAGGGCTGCTGTAGATTACAGGAATTAAACAGATGACAAGAAAAATATGGGAAAAATATAAAACCCTTTATAAAGCAAACAAAAGCAGCTATATATTAAAAAAAAGACAATGCAGACCAAAAGTATTCTTTATGATTCACTGACAATAGACAGCAGGCTGAAATAATTAATTGTATCCTATTATAGCTGAATGAGCAACCAGATGTGAGTGTTGACAGAACTATCTTTTTTTTTTCCTTCTGGGGGTGGTGAGTTAAAAACTGTGTAACTCATCACTCCTATATATTTAAAGAAGGAAATTGACACGTTATACTGGCCTATTCTAGACCGGTGATATAGATGGCAACTCAGCTAGGTATGAGGCCATTGCGAAGGAAATTGCATATCTGCTGTTAAAATGGAGTTTAGAGCTATTGTGCAGTTGTAAGACTGCGGAGGAAATTGAGCGGAATTGGGGTATATTCTAGAGGTGAATTTACAAAGTCACACGAGCTGGGAGATTTCATTGATACCTGGGTTTACTTAAGGATGGTTAGATTTCAAAATGCCACCTGAAAAGGTTGAATCAGAGTAAGCCAGCAGGGCATGAATGACCTTCAAATGTAACAAGTTACAAGGGGCCTGATTCTGCTATTAATTACATTGGGTGCAAATCAGGACTAACTCTAGTGTAGTAAATGATGTTGCTCTGGTATGAAATCAGTACACCTGATGGGAAAAGAAATGTTTAAATGTTTCTCCTGTTTTTCCACCAGCACTTAGAATAACAATCTTCAAAAAAATTGAAATTTTGACCCAAAAACCCCATGAATTATTTTTTGTGGAAAATTTTGCATGAAGGGTTCCCTTTTTTATGGTTCATGATGAGTGTTAGACTGACAGATTGGAATATGAAAGAAGAGCTGGACAGCGGAGTTTAAAAAAAATAATTCTCTTCTACCTCAGTAGGCAGGCTGTTTTAAGCTTTATGAGACACAATAGTCTCAGTTCTCAGCTGGTGGAAACTGGGGGAGCAGACTTGAGTGAAAATACGCCACTTTACATCAACTGAGAATCAGGCTGTTTGTTTTTGCCATAAGCATTTAGGCCCCTATTAAGTCATTAATTATGATTATTATCATCATCATTAAAGTAGCATCTGGGGTCTCAATCTGTGATTGGGGTCCTGATGTGCTAGGTGCTGTACATACACACACACACACACACACACAAAGGCAATCCTTGCCTACCTCCCCCAGATCTTACAATCTAAGTAATTATATAGGATGGTTCAAAACAATCTATAGAAAGCCCACAATTTATAAGGCTTTTCTATACGGGAAGGTATGTGAAATAAAGTTTGTGGACTGAAAGCAGGCACGTCTCTATGTCAGCTCCAAAACATGCCAAACATCTCCTAAGAGCTACCGAAAGCAAAATCTTAAGTCAACGGGAAACGAAAGAAGTCCTGTTCTCTTATGTATTTATCTACAAACTTCAGCTGAGCATCATTAATTAAGAATTAGAGAGAAGCATGATGCAGTATGTGAATACATCACGTCTCACCTCTGGAGACCTTAATACAAATTCTGATCTCTTACAACCGAAGAGGAGTTTGGAGTTTGATGGTTTTTTCAATTCACCCCAGCCCCCACTAATGCACATTAAAAAACCTCACAACAATGTAGAATGGCAGAGTACCCCTGCACAGGAGGGGACCAGGTCAGCAATAGCTGGAGGTACTGAAGGAACAAGGGTAGAGGTTCACGGATGTGGAGGAATGGAAAAGCAAGGGGTTCTGAAGTGCTTTAGCCAAGCTCTATCCTCAGGACCAGGATTATGCCAACTGAGGTAGATTGGCAGAACTGGAACAGTCAAAGCTGCTCGAGGGAGGGATTGAGGTGTTTTGTCAGAGCTGGGTGGGGATCCAGAGCTAGAATAGCAAGGGTTGCTGTAGGGAAGGGCTGATATGCATTGGCAGAGCTGGGTGAGTTTCACAAGCATTGAATTTACTCTTTTTTATTTTATATGTCAATATCAATTAACAATTGCAGTTGAAGTTACTGTAAAATATTACACATCAAGCCAAGTAACCATTGGAGACAGTCCAGACTGATTCCAGACTAGACTGACTGAGTGAATTCAGATGGAAATCCAGAGCGACGCTTGTGGCGTTACTCCAGATTGATAGCAATGTACATGAGATCACATATAAATCCAGACTAATTCTACCAAGTTTACTCTGGGTTGATACTAATGTAAATAAGATTAGATGTAACTCCAGAATAACTATTAAGGTTACTCCAGTTTTACACCAATGTACATGAGATTTGATGTGAATCCAGACTAACAATCCTGGATTTAAAGCAGAGCTGAAAGTAGTTGAGGGGACTTATTGGTACAGGCTCTGGCAGCTATTTAAAGGGCCCAGGGCTTGGCCACCGCTACTGTCCTGGGCCCTTTAAACTACTGCTGGAAACTCCAGCAGCCGCTGCTACCCCAGGGCTCCATCAGGCTCTGGGGGCTATTTAAAGGGACAGGGGCAGTAGAGGCAGCAGGAGCCTTGGACCCTTTAAATAGCCACCAGAGCCTCTTCGTGAGCTGGAATTGCCTTGAACTAGGGTGACCAGATGTCCCAATTTTATAGGGACAATCCAGATATTTGGGAGTTTTTTCTTACATAGATGCCTATTACCCCCATCCTCTGTCCTGATTTTTCACACTTGCTATCTGGTCACCCTACCTGGAACAGAGTGGGGCTGAGCTAAGGAGAGAGGAGGGACCCAGGCAGAGCTGAGGAGCAGGGCCATGCCAGCCAGAGAACCAGAGAAGCAGCCCAGGGGGCTGAAGGCAGAGCAGCATCAGTGCTGAGGCAGAGTGGAGCTGGACCCCTGCCCTAAATGACCATGACAAGGTTGGGGGTCAAGCCCCCCAGGAATCCTGAGCCCAGCTTTGTCAGGGTTACAAGGACTCTGCCACATGGGAGAGCGGAAGGGGAGCCCTTGAGGTCAGGCAGGCCTCTGGGTAAAGGAAGTGGGAATGAGGATTCAGATCCTTTCGCTAGCCCATTTCACCGGGGCAGCGTATAAGCCAGGAAAGTTCCCCACACTAGCAGGACCATTCCTCTGCTTACATATACACCAACCTCTCCTAAGAGCAGAAAACTCCACTGTCAATATTACAGTCAATAAAGGCCTTAAACACACCGGCTATCTGACCATGTAAATCAACCTGAAGGCCATTCACCAGAACCACAACACCACCTTTAATTGCAATTAAAGAGATGACGGCCAGGAACACTGGGATTGTAAATATTCATGTCCCTTGTGGAGCCTCCTCTGCTAAAGGTCATTTGAGATTAGATAAACAGGCTGTCACTGATACTGAATGATTCTGTCTGCATTTTGAGGACGTTGTAAGACACAGGCTTAATGGACCCAGATAGTGTAGGTGATTCACCCGTGCGGTGACTCTAACTACACTGAATTCGTTTCTTACTCCCAGCCGGTTCCCTCCAGGAGCCCTCTAACACCTTTAATTTAAAAGTGCTGTAATCTATTCCCTGTCTGCTACCTCTTAAAGTTGTGTTGACTTCCTCCTGGGCGCTAGGCAGACATGACGTTTTCCACTGTATTAGCTTCCTCTTTTGTGTGGCTTTGTTTGGATGAGAAGCCGCAGGCCTGCATTTTTCCTCTGGTCTCCCTTTCTGTCAAGGTACTCAGACACAGATATTTTTTTGTCCCTAATGCACAAAGACACAGAGCCTGCAGCTTGAGGTTGGAATATTCCCATCAATCCCAGGCAGCACATGTCCGTCAAAGGGAAATTAAAAAAAGAAAGAAAAAATTCAAATGGCACGGGTTGATTTTTGTTTGGTTGTAATTTGGAGTATATTTTAGTGCTCGGGAAAGACAAGGACTGATATCAGTGGGATGAGCCACACTGAATCCGTCATCGGCCCAACCAAAAACCTAGGCCCAATCCCCAGCTGCTGCAAATCAGCAAAATTCCATTGATTTGTGGTTTATGGCAGTTGAGGATGTATCCCCCTCGGCTTCAAACACTGTATTGAAGCACCCAAAAAAGTGGCTTGATTTTCAATGTTTGCTGAGTGCCTGCAGCTCCCATTCATTTTAGTGACATTTGTGGATGCTGAACACTTCGGAAAATCAGGCCAGTGTTATTTAGCTATAGCATGTGGGCTATAGCACGAAAGCTTATGCTGAAATAAATTGGTTAGTCTCTAAGGAGCCACAAGTATTCCTGGTTTTGTTTACGGATACAGACTAACACGGCTGCTAATCTTAAACCTGATATTTAGGTGTTTAAATATGGACTTAGTTGCCTAATTTAAGAGCCCAAGTTTAAAAATGCTGGTCTAAATGACTTGCCCATGTAACAACATGACGACTCAGGGACAGCTCATAGTACTCATGAATACAGATGCCTCCTGTTCTACTCTGATCACTGGACTCTCATATGCTTCCTGAATCACTTCAGGCTGGTCAAAATGTTTCATTTTGATAACGTTCAAATGTTTTCTTTCCATTTTGGCCTTCTTTTTTGTAACTTTTGTTTTATTCTAAATTTCACAAAATGTCTAAAGCAAAAGTTGTTTTGACTCAAGAAGACCGGACACCTTTTGTTCAGAAAGGGTCAACACTGGGACATTGTAACGATTTCAAAACTTTGTTTCAATTTGGAAGTTTTGTCAGAACCAACCCTCATTTCTCTAACAGTTTTGATTTTGACAAAATCAGCATTTTTCTCCTAAAAAGCACTTTGTCCAAAAATGTCTGACTAGCTCTACCAATAGATGAAAGAGGACTGCAAAGAAGTGATTTTAAGCTCTATTGGAAGTGTGGGCTCTCACGCTCCTGCTGTAACCACTAGACCCCAGGTACTCCCTAAATCATAGAAGAAGGGAGAAGGGCTGTAAGCAAACAGTGATCAGAACTAGAAAGAACCTCTCTTTTGTCTGACTGACCATATGCTTCCCAGTGGAAATCAAAAGCTTTCATTACAGGGTGGCTATCTCAATGGGATGCTGTGTAAATGGTTCTCGAGGCCACAGAGAGAAGACTGTTCCCTTGAGTATAGAATAAGCAATAGGAACAGATAAGCATTTTACAAGCAAAGCTCTTGTTTCCATGCAAATAGCCTCACTAATAAAAGGACAAAGGGAAAGAGATACAGAAAAACATCTGATTAGCTATGCAAAGTCCTTAATACACAGACAACATGTTTGTAACATTCTCAGTGAGGCATTTTCTTAGTGCATCTTAATGTTTGACATCATAGATAGATAGATATGAATATAGATATAGATATAGATAGATAAAGATATTTTGGAGCTACTGTGATCAGACTTCTACTTCAACTCCTACAAACCCAGGCTGACAAGCCCTCTCAGGGTGGTGTGGGTAACCCATCACACGAGTTACAGTCTGCTCCTCAAATCTGTATCTAGCTATCCCAAGAATGTTTGGGGCCTAATTCAACACCCATTAACTTAATCAGAGTCTTTCCATGGACTTCATCGTGTCATGGGTTGGACTCTTCTTCTTTTATGGCACAATCCATTTATGGCACAATCCAGCTTTCTAGCTCCCTCTAATGATGGTGTACTATGCCACCAGCACTTGTAAAATACAAAAACCCCGGTGTTTTAATCTTCATCTGGAAAATGTAACCGACACATACACTCCAGCCACTTGGTAATGGGGACCCAGCATGTCTGGTTCAATTCCTTACCTACTGCAGCATATGTCTTTGGGGAGTTTATTCAAAGTGGTTGTTTTTATGCCAGAGGTGAGCAAACTACGGCCTGTGGGAACATCCTGCCTGGCCCCTGAGCTCCTGGCCGGGAAGGCTAGCCCTCAGCACCTCCCCTGCTGTTTCCCCTCCCCCGCAGCCTTAGCACTCCACATGGGCAGCGCTCTGGGTGGCGGGGCAGCGTGATCCTGTGGGGCAGTGCCTGGCTCCAGTCAGGCCACATGGCTACCAGACATGCTGCTCTGAGGGGCTTGGATAAGAAGCAGGAATGGTCTCAGGGGGCAGTCAGGAGACAGGGAGCAGGGGAGGTTGGATAGGCGTGAGAGTCCCAGGGGGGGGGGCCTGTCGGGGGCGGGGGTGTGGATAGGGGTCGGGGCAGTCAGAGGTCAGGGGGTTTGGATAGGGGATGAGATCCTGAGGGGAGGTTAGGGGTGTGGAATCCCAGAGAGCGGTAGTCAGGGGACAAGAAGCTGGGGAGGCGGGCTGGATATGTCGGAGGTTCGGGGTGGGGGGGAAGTGGCAGGGGGCAGATAGGGGGCAGGGCCAGGCTGTTTGGGGAGGCACAGCCTTCCCTACCTAGCCCTCCATACAATTTTGCCACCCTGATGTGACCCCCGGGCCAAAAAAGTTTGTTCACCCCTGCTTTATGCGCAGAACCTTCAAAGATGGAGTTATTAAGTGTGTTTAAAGGGAGGAACTGGTCCTGATAAAGCTTAGACATAATTAGTTACAAGCTAATGTACTTTGATGACAAAGGAGCTTTGAACTTTCAGACTGCTCTGTACCAGGCTCTGTAGCGTATGCCAGTTGCTGATAGCAGTCATAGCAAGGCAAATTCTGATATTACTCTGATAAAGACAGAGCCTCTGTGACTCAACCAAAATTATATCACTTGGATTTAACTCTCCGGCCAATGCCTGGACTTTGGCAAACACCTTTAACAATTAACATTTTGTTTTAAAGCAACAAATAAGAACAAGAAACACAGAAAATAAGCAAAGAGAATCCAGCCAGTCTTGCAACAGCCAGTTCTGTACACTGAGCCTGGACTTCTGCAGGTAGCAGTAGCACAGCAGGGAGAGGTAATCAAAAGTAAAACCTGTTTTCCCAAGAGATCTGCTCATTGTTTCTTCTCCATGCTGCATGGAGTTTGGGGCATTGGGAGCATTCATCATGCCATGCACTGCAGAGACTGGGAGGAATTTGCCAATGAGCAGCATTGTCGCTCACCTGTGAATTTCCATCCAATTGACCCAGGGCCTAATCCAAACCCCTCTGAAATCAGGGGGTCTTTCCTTTGTCTCACTTGGGATCTTTGAAGACAACGTCTCTTGGTCCAGGAAAAGGTCAGTGTAGGTTATTTGTTTCTGTGAGAGAGAAAAGAAATGGGATAGATAAATGAGGGGAGTGCCGCAGGAGGGGGGTGGATAGGGAAGGAGAGCCCACATCAGCGGGTGGGTCAAGGATGTGGGGTGTTCAGAAGCAGGCAGTGGGGAAGGTAAGAAAGTGAGTGAGGAAGCTCAGACAACTTGTGGGGAGAATTCAGGCTGCTGGGAAAGGGGATATGGGGTGCAAGAGTTCAGTAAGCAGATGGCTGGAAGAAGAGAGAGTATCTGAGGTCCCATGGGTAGTCAGGTACAGACAACTCTCCTCGGGCAGCCTCCTCTGTCCCTCCCGAAACACAGCAGACTGAGCAGAGCAACAGCACAACAAACTAAAGTCATCGTTGCCATGTCAACTGCCAACCTCCAGCTGACGGATGAGGAGCCTGTGACAGATGAGTCTTCATTCCCAGTCTCCATTATGTCTCCTCGATGCAGTATTAATGTCATCCCATCATCATCACAATCATCCTTCCTGACCTTGACTACAGCTCATCCTGGTCTGCCGCAGCGTTCTGCGATGGGAAAGTGATACCCAGGACTCCCCAAACGGGTAACATCTCGGGATCTGCAGGGCTATGGTAAATCCAGCCCTTCCACTGCAAACATAATCACTCTAAAACTCACCTGCCACCCAACAAAATAGCCACGGATGTGTATTAATCTTAGGGACAATCGAGCACAGGGATATTTTAACAAGTGGAAACATAAAAATCACTTCAAGGTCATTATTCCTGCAGGCCACATTGACATTTCACTCTCCTGACCTCTTGAGCTCAGTGCTGATGACCACAGGGTCATCAAACTAAAAGACATTTCTTTCCTGATACAGCGATCTCATTTATCAGAGTTCAGGGCTCTCATTACATTTCTGGATAGTTCTGAGTTTGTTCAGTCCCTCAAGTGGGAGCTGAGGGTCCCAGACAAATCTTTTTACCCAGCTTTATGGCATCAGAGACTCTCAAAGTTCCAACCTGTAGGTTTTTTCTTTTCAAACTAGTAGATCCTGTTAGGCTCCCAGGCCTGGCTTTGCAAACATTGATACCGAAACGCTATATCCATGAGCCAAATTCAACACCAAATCCTTAGCTGGTGTAAATTAGCATAACTCCACTAGCTTTAGTGCAGCTATGCTGATTTGCACCACCCAAGAATCTGACCCATTGGCACAAAACCAATCAGTTTAAACTCCTAAGTGTGGACAGGAACATTCAAATACATGCCACAATGGCTGGGTTCATTACAGGTGGGGTTTTCTTCTTTCTTCCCTGCAATGGTACTAATCAAGCAACACCTCAGATCAGGGTAAGAAAAACACATGATGCTAATATTGCCATAAATGGATGCTAGGCACAGAGAGAAGTTCAGAAGTTCAGAAGATCTAAACTCTCCCAAAGTTCTGAGGTATTAAGGCTTAGAATAGAGCTGGGATCTGGACTCTCTCAAATGTTGGGGATTTCTGTTTGTAGGATTTTGCAGTGGGTTCCTCTCAGATCTAAATACTTGTATAAACCAGAGGGCTGAATTGTATGTGCTGGTTATTCCATCACTCACAAATCACCAGGAAGAAGACAAGTTGCTTGGGGGGTTTCTTGAATCCCCTAAATCCAATTACCTCCTCCCAGAGTCTGTTCCTAAAGAGTTCATACGGTTGATACCACTGTTGAATGTACAATTAACTCACTGATCTGAGGCTGTGATAATAGATGTCTCTTGAAACTGAGCATACATTAAACAACAGAGGGACTGGGAGCCAATAATTCCTCTTATCATGCCGATGACATGGAACTGAGACGACTAATCTCAGCAATGTGGGGTCGGGGGGTGGGGGAGTGGAGGAGGGATAGAAGCCATTTCCATATTTATTGACAAATTTAATTTACACCCTGAGTTTTCTCTTTGGAGAGAATATATTTCACTTTAAATGTATCAGTCTTTAACAGTGAGCCCGGCAGTAATGATTTCTGCACCCGCAGACACTTTTATGCTGGGATACTAAATTTATATGTAACACTTTTTAAGAAAATAGTATTAAAATTCACCATTTAGAACCAAGCTGTAAATATAGTGTAACCAAGAACAAATGAGGGGTGGGAGAGGAACTTTTGTTTTCAGCTTTTAGGATGTAATTCCATGAATACACAATGCCCAGCGAGCATTAGCCTTGGTGCTAGTACGAGACTGAGTGTTTAGAGAGCAGTGTCGAGAAGGCTAGAGTGTCCCACCAAATAAGACCAAGGTTGAGTGATAGCTCGTCCTGCCGTTCCTGTTGCCAAGGGAGGTATAAGGACATCCCTTCTGAAGTACCAGAGAAGAATCAAGATGCAAAACAGAATCTCAGCAGCAGGTACAGAGTTGAAATGAAGTCAGATCACTTCCAGTCCTTGTGTCAAGGCAGGTGAGAAGACAGCATGGAAGAATAATCTCACACTTTTCTTCTGGCAATTTCAAGGCAGCTGCCAAACAAAAGTCATTTAGAGATATGGCACCCACTGAGAGACACATAAGAATTATTATACCCATTTTACTGGCTGGAGCATGGTTAGAACCCCCTGACAACTACCAGTTAGGAGGAGGTTCCCAACAGGCAAACTACACAGAGAAAGAGAAAGCCTGTGAAAAGCCACCAATCAAAATAAGACCTTAGAGGTTTGAAAGGGCTGGAGGAGCCAAAATTTGACTTCCCCCTCAAAACACTCTCTTATACTTTTACATAAAATCTCTATATATCTTTTTGGATTTTTGTAAGTGTTTCCCACATAAAATGCAAATATATGCAAACATATGCAAATGTTGTAACCACCATCTTGGCTAGAACACTGGGGATTGAAGCCAGTACCTACAGAATGAAAAGAATAAGGGGGAGGGGGCTACAGCTTGAGGTAAAGAGCCAAGCCTCTGTAGTCAGCAGTTGTAACAACTCATATCCATTCTGAATTGGCAGAGAAGGGAACCTGTAACACAGGCTCATGAGTGGGATACACAAAAAAAATTTCAGTTAAAAATATAATCAATGCTAACAGCCCAGCAGCCTATTCTGAGCAACCCTATAACAACAAACCTATGCATTCATATGCAACCCCACAATAACAAAACAGTGTGTTCCTGAACAACCCTATGATAATAGTTCAGTGCATCCCTAAACACTCCTAAGATAACACACCAGTTTTCCCATCAAGAGCCATACAATAACAAAACCTAATCTTAAGAGAAGGGTGCTCATGACAGTAACAAGCCACTATACTCCTGAACAATACTACAAAAATAACATAGTGCAAGATGAGCAACCCTGCAACAATAAACCGAATTACGATAACACAGCAGCATGGGCTGGTGGTGGTGGGAGAAGATACTGTTAAGGAAACAAAGATCTGAGTGTCTCTAGTGTCACCAACTCTCACAATTTTATGGCAACTCCTGTGGTATTTTGTGTTTTTCAGAAAGCCCCATCTTCTGGAGTCATGTGAAAGTTACAAAAACCACTTGGAAATAGGACCCTAATGACTGAAAAAGCAGAAGGCAAATACATTTTTTTTTAAATCCCATGATTTAAGCTGATATACTGATTTTTTGGACCCTGCCTCACAATTTTTGACTGCTTGGTGCTGGGAATGCTTCTTCTGAGATATTAACAAGGAGAAAAAATAAATGATGATGATGATTTAACAATTATGGGCCATATCATTAGACGGTGTAAACTGGCAAAGCTCCAACACTGGAACCAGACCAGGACTTAATTTGTAATGAAAGAGGTGCCAGGCCTCCAGCAATTTTTTAACTTTTATAACTGACATGGCAGGCCCAGAGTTGCCATGGCTATTAACTGCTAAGCCTAGAGGTGCCGGGACTCAGCCCTGGCACAAATTAAGCCCTGAGCCAGACCAAGTTACACCAGATCAGGATCTGGCCCTATGACAAAAATACCTTTCTCAATTTCCATCTTGCTTCAGGAAGACCCTTAAAAAGCACCTTTCCCCCCATCTGCTGGAATCTGGGCAGATCATTTGCAGCTCTCCAACTGTCCTGGCTAATTGCCAGCTCATTTCTGGAGGATGAGGAGAATACTTCACAACATAACAATAACTGTAAAAGCTGTGGTTACGCAGGGTAAACCTGACCCTATCTGTTTCCTAGAAGTAAATCCCACTGCATCCTTTTTGACACATTAGGGGTCTGTAGAGAATAATAATCTTTGTAAGCAAAGAGCAAAAGACTCATCATAACCATTTTTTCATGGGCGTGGAGTTTTCTCTTCTAAGAAGTTATTACGGAGAGGGTAAGGTCTGGCATATACATGGATTTGGTACGAAGGAACAAATGAGGCCTCATCCATCGCTGCCCTCAGGACACCAACATCTCACCAATGTTCAGTAATTGCTGACCTATCTTGTAATGCACTCACTCCGTTAAAGGGCCAGGGTAGGCTTTGCAGGGCTAATAGACATTTTATACCTCATTAAAAGAATAGCTTTAGGTTAAAAAATGTCACCTGCACCTGTGTACTTGTTACTCGGTTCTCACTTACTCGGGGGTAAATCACAGAAATGCAGGGCTAGAGGAGACCCAAGAAATGATCTCCTCTGTGTTGAGGCAGGACCAAGTATATACAGGTCAGCCTGGACAGGTGCTTGCCTAAGCTATTTAAAACCTCCAATGACAGATTCCACAACCATCGGTTGTAACCTGCTCCAGAACTTAACTATCCTTAGAGATAGAAAGTTTTTCCTACTATCCAATGTAAATCTCCTCTGCTGCAGATTAAACTGATTACTTCTAGTCCTACCTCCAGTGGACACGGAGAACAACTGATCATCATCTGCTTTGTAACAACTCTTAACATAGTTGAATACTGTTATTTTAGGACCACTTCAATCTTTTTCTCTCAAGACTAAACAAGCCTAATATTTTTTAAACCTCTCCTCATAGGCCAGGATTTCTAAACCTGTGATCAGTTTAGTTGCTCTCCTATGGACTCTCTCCAATTTGAGAACATCTTTCTTAAAGTGTGGCACCAAAATTGGACACAGATCTTCAACTGAGGCCTCACCAGCACCAAACAGAGCGGGACAATGACCTGTGCTTTACATAGGAATCATTTGTTAATATGCTCCAGAATGATATTAGCCTTTTTCTCAGATGCATTACATACTTGGGTCATAGCCAATGTGTCATCCACTACCACTCCCAGACCCTTTTCTGCAGTATTACGGCTTAGCCAGTTATTCACCATTTTGTATTTGGGCAAACCTATGGTAATGATAGTTAATCTAGAATAACTCTGCTTTCAGTTACATTGGTGTAAATCTATAGTAACTCAATCCAGAGTAACTCTGGTCTCAGTTATACTCGTGTCAATCTATAAACTCCATTAATCTTGGCAACTCTATTTTTAGATTCACTTGTGTAGATCTGAAGTAAGGAATTTGGACCAACTAGTCTCTGAACAGCCTGTACCATGTTCAAAGAACGCAAGAACCAAAGGCTGTCCCCATCCAGCCACAATTCCCACCAAGCGAGCATTTCTCAGCAACTTTGCTCATTAACATTGTGCTTACTGCAGACTGCCAGTCCACTCAGTACAAGCCAACTCCTCTCCAGGGGGCTGTTCCTAAACGAGCGTTTGAACCATTCATTAGCTCTGTGTTATAGCTCCACTTGCTACTTAATTATCATTGCCAAAGGAGTAGAGCAGTGGGCTGCAGGAGCGTGCGGACTTATAAACAGGGGAACAAATCAGCCTGGCTTTACTAATCAAATATTGCAGGTCCGTGTAGGGCTCAGAGCTTCACATTCCAACACGGTCAGAGGGGACTGCCAGCATGTTCCTTATAGCCTTTCCTTCAACTGATAGATAGACACATTGTATATATTTTAGCAGGAAAGCAATTATCCAGTAACCTTACCACCTACGATTTGTTTCATATCCACATTCATTTAGTTGTTTCTTTGACGACTGGCCATGTAGCAACTGCAAGAGGGAAACCTTAAACCTACCAAGAGATTAATGACAGGCTCCGATGGAACAGATGTATATGAATAGCAAATGAGGCCACTGAAAGCTTCCTATAAAACTAATGACAGAAACCTTCACTGCACCAGAATAGAGTAGCAGAGACAGAAAAGCTCATCCCACAGCTCACTGATTAAGCAAGTCTTGGAGTAGCTTGGAGGTGGCACTGTAATTGTGTCCCATACACAAATCTTCAAGATTAGGGGCCAAGTCCTCAGAGGGTGTAAACTGGCATAAACTGATTTAACTGGAACAGCACAGATTTGCACCAGCTCAGGTGTTGGCCCAACCTGCAGTGCAGTGTCCCCCCCCTCACGCTCCCCTATATATTGTACCATATGGGCTGATCCCCTATAGTGGTGACTATCACGATGAATCAGGAGCTGTACTGGATAATACAAGAAACTTAGAGCCAGCACGTCAACAGGCCCTTAAACTTTAGTTATTGCAGGTCCGTTTAGGGCTCAGAGCTTCACATTCCAACACGGTCAGAGGGGACTGCCAACATGTTCCTTGTAGCCTTTCCTTCAACTGATAGATAGACACATTGCGCTTGCAAGGCCCTTACACTCAATTTGCTGGCATTTCTCTGGCTGGCTGTAATGGAGTCGTTTTTGAACGTTGCATCTGGTCACTCTCAATATTCCAGAGAATGTTCTAGGCCTCACTTGGTTCAGAAAGACAGGAACAAAAATCAGCCTAGATGATCATGATGGTCCCTTTTGACCTTCAAGTCCATGAATCAAAAAGAGGCAGCAGATAGCAAAAACACTGCCCCCTTCACGGACCATTACAGCACGCAAAACGCTTTGAGATTCTTAGATGAAAGAGGCTATAAGTGCAAAATATTAGAAATGGCTTTGGGGAGCTCTGCGGCTGTCATCTTCTGCTGAAAGTTGATCAAAACTGATTATATTGTTTCTTTTTCTCGAGTCTATGTTCTGCACGACATCACACACACGGACTGAGGCACACAAACACACTCACATACATTCACATGCAAATACAAATTCACACATACATAGAGGCAAACACACACTCAGTTACAAATACGCGTACCCAGCAACACAGATTTGTCATATTAACGTACGTCCAGAGACACTAACACACGCACGAGCAAATGCACTTCATACACCACACACACACACACACACACACACTAAAAAACTCATATGCCTGCAAACACACACACAAATCCAACCGTGCTCACACACACATTCAAATCCAAGCACATGGATGCATACACATACACTTTTTGTCCATAAATCCTAGGCAGCAATCAGAGATTTATTCCCTGAGTCAGACATTCACAAATCAGACTGCCAGGCCTGAATAAAATTATACAATTTCAGAGCATTCCACCATTTATGGAGGCTGCTTTTTCTCCTCTCAAATATGGCCCCGGGTGAATTTGAATGTTGATCATCTGGGAAGTGAGAGGGCATGGGGAGAAAAAGCTTCATCTTGATCAGCCGCTGACACCCGAGACTTCATTTGCAGTCCTGGTAAAATTCAATCAAATGTCTGCAACTCTCTAAAAATGCCAGTCCAGCAATACGCCCTCCCAGTCCTTTAGCAGCTGAGGTGGAGGGTTAGGGTGGATTTTGTTGGGGTGAGGAACTCCCTCTTCCATGCTGTGTAATTCTTGCTATAAGGGACTGGATAGGGTGTTCTTACGCTGCCCTTCTTGTGTTGGAAATGAGACAAAGGGAAAAGACTTGGAGGTCTGGAGACAAGCTCTCAAAGCATAAAAAGATGAAAAGTTAGGATGTGAAAATGTCACCAGGTGCCTGGCAGTCTTTAACAAGCAGTGACACTCAGGAGAGAGAGAGAGACATACACACACTCCACTCTCAGATACGCTGACATAAATCGGGAGTACACGCCTCTGAAATAATGGAGTCACTTTGGAGTTATAGTGGCAGTGTTGCTAGATCTCAGTTTTTTTCTTAAAACCCCAGTTCCTGGAGTCATGGGCTTATGTGAGAATCTTGCTTGATTAAAAAGAAAAGCTCTCTTTCTAGCCAAAGTGGATGCGAAGGAAATCTAGGCAATGTAACACATTCCCCTCTCCAAAAGCACAAAACCCAGAAGGCAAATATAACAAATGCTCAATTAAAAAAAACATTTTTAAAGCCAAGCTTATGATTTGGTGGGGGGGGTATGTGATTAATGATTTTGGAGCACTGGGGGCTAGCAATACTGCTTTGGTGTAACTGAGATAAGAATCGAGGAAGGAAGGAGAGGTAGAGAAAAGGGAAGAAGAGGAGGAATAAGGAATCTTAGGCCAGGTCTACACTGGGGGGCCAACCTAAGATACACAACTTCAGCTACATGAATAGCGTAGCTGAAGTCAACGTATCTTAGGTCAACTTACCTCGGCGTCCTCACAGCGGTGAGTCAACCTCTGCTGCTTCCTCACCGACTCTGCTTCTGTCTCTCGCGGCAGTGGAGTTTCAGAGTCGACGGGGAGAGCGTCTGGGAATCGATTTATCGCATCTACACTAGACACGATAAATCGATCCCTGATCGATCAATCACTACCCACTGATCCATTTGTGCCTTCTGTATCAGGGGATGAGGTATAAGTTACCCCATACCAAGAATAGCCGCAGGAAGCCTCATCACCCAAAGAGTCACAATTCATCCCCCTTTCCTCGACATCTACCATCAGCACCTTATAACACCGTCCTACCCTGGCTCACTTCCAGTGACCGATGTTAAGAGCTGTATAGAAAGAGTCGCTCTGCTGAAGCCTTTTGCAGGGCTCAACAACCAGAAAACCCAAGCGCAACGATGCATGTTCTCAAGTGCCATCTGCTGGTGCCTTATCTATGAAGTAGCCTCTTTACGTATGCACAGACCTCTCTCTTTTCTGGAACACTCTAGTGCAGCCGGTGCACGGCCTGAGCGAAGCCAAGGCCCCACCTGCTCCCCACCCACTGCCCCCTTAAAGCCCACTGAAAGGGATTTTCCAACCAAAAAAATCTTCCCACGAAAAATAAAATAATAATAATAAAAATACATTTTTTGGTGACATTTTTCATATGGGGACAAAAATTGTCTGTTTCATTTCAAATGGCATTTTTCCTTTTGGTTTTTGGTTACTTGGTTATGTTCTGAAACACCGCCCCCCCCCCCCCAGTCATTCATCATTTTTAATGGGGAAAATAATACTCAGCTCCACTCCCCACCCACTTGCTTGAGGAAGGAGCAAGGTGAAAGACTCAATGTTCATTTCCTCCTTCACCCCTAGATGAGAGAGGCACTCCTTTGAGGTTAAGGGGTGTCTTGCTTCTCTAGGGACCCCCGTCATGAACATACAGTACAAGGGACAGTCTAGCCCTTCATTGCTTCACAAATGCATTCTTTGGAGTGAAAGAAAGAAGGGAGAAAAGTAAATATTTTCTAGTCCGCGCTTGCTAGGCAATGAGAAGTCTGTTTTCAGCCAGGCCTGTTGGGATGCACCCATTTTCCTTCCCTGCGGACATGTGGCTGACTGCCTATGGCCCAGCATCATGCAGCAAATGGAAACTTGGCCCTTTGTTTTTTTATATAGTGGAGTCTGAACAAACACTAGGAACCCAGCTCCTGGATCTTGATGGAATTTACAATTCACGTGTAGCTCAGAAACAACTATAATAAGGTAAATGTGAACACCATGGACCAGATCCCCAGCTGGGTAAAGTGGCCTAGCTCTGACTTACACCAGCTGAGGATCTGGCCCCAGTGACTGGATACTCAATGGTCATGCATCTTGTGGAGTCACTTAGAGCCAGGTGTCAAAGCCAGAATGGCATTTTTCTGCAACCACTTTGCCCCAGTGTAAATGACCGGAGGAGGTGCAGTGGTGTGAAAAATCAACCTCTGCATATAAAACAGGGCTACCCTGGTCAGCCCCCAGACAGGAGAGCTCCAAATAAAATCCAGCGCACCGAAGTGATGACAGGTACGCAATAGGTGGCACAGTTTTATTTCTTTACTATTCTGCCCAAGGACCCAGAATGTTGTAAGAAGTGCCCGGCCATCTTTCAAACTAGATCTAAAACGGAGGTCGCTGGGAGATCCCCAGATACCGTGGAAGATTATTCAGATACAATGTGGGTGAGCGAGGTATAGAGAGAGAGAGGGAGAGAGAGAGAGAGAGGCACCATCTGTGGTCATTAAAGACCCCATGGAAGTTTTCATCCAGAGTTGTCTGTGAAGAACTTTGGATGGAAGCTGCTCAGTGTAAGACGTTGCTATAATCTTAGAAGCAGAAAGTAGGCTTTGCTACGCTACCAGCATATAGATGATCATCAGTAACTTCTCTGGTCAGCTTTCCACCCCCCCATAACCTTCTCCTTTTTAAAAATCAAAATTGAGAGCAGCTAGTAGTTCGTGGGGGGCGAGGAAGGCAGATATATTTTGTCATTAAACTCAAGCTAGCTTTCTGGTTTTCATAACAGATGTTAGTCTGTGAAAAGCACATCCCTGTGTTGCACATTTATGGCTCAGCTGGTGACTTGTGTATCAGTTTAAGAGGCAAAACAGGATATCCCTGCCCTGAAATACTATTGATCACATTACAACCAGGGCAGAGCCAGACCCTACTGGAACACATGACATGATACCTGGCTTTGTCCATGCAGTTACAGTTGGAGCGGAATCAATGGGTTATCACTGACGCTGTACACTTTGTTCAGACACAGTTAGCCAGACCCTAAGATACAGTAAAGCAGCTTAACTCCATTCACTTATGATGTGAATCCCAGTAGAATGTACAGACCCCAACCAAGGTCAGGGACCCCTTACTCTAGGTCACAGGTGGGCAAATGTTTTGGCCTGAGGGCCACATTGGGGTTGTGAAACTGTATGGAGAGCCAGCTAGGGAAGGCTGTGCCTCCCCAAACAGCCTGGCCCCTACCCTTTATCCACCCCCTCCCTTTTCTCACCCGCGACTGTCCCCCCTCAGAACCACTGACCCATCCAACCCCCCCTGCTCCTTCTCCCCTGACTGCCCCCTCCAGGGACCCCTGCCCCTAACCGCCTCCCCCAGGACCCCACCCCTTATCCAACCCCTTTGCTCCCTGTCTGACTGCCCCGACCCCTATCCATCCTCCTGCCCCATGACAGGCCCCCTGGGACTCCCACACCTATCCAACTCCTCCATTCCCCATCCCCTGACTGCCCCTCACCAGAACCTTCTCCTCATCCAACCTCCCCTGCTCCTTGTCCCCTGACCACTGACCCCTGCCCTTGACCACCCTCTTCCTGGACCCCACCCCCATCCAATCCCACCTACTCTGTATCCCCTGACTGCCCTGACTCCTATCCACACCCCTGCCCCTAACTCCCCACTGGGGACCCCATCATCTATTCGCCCCCTCTCACTTCCTATCACCTGACACTGGTTGCCAATAAAGCTAGTCCTTCATGGCTGGGAACTAGTGTATTAGCTCTTCCTGGGTGTGAAAAGGAAGAACACTACACAACTAAAGAATGAATGAAGAACATCAAAAAGAAAAGCAGTGTCCCAGAGCAAAGAGAATGAGGATTTTAAAAAAAGACGGAGTGTCTCAACCCAAACACAAGGAAGGGCCAGATAGGCTGGGAGTACAATAATCAAGACATAAGGCCATTGGGATGTAATTGGTATCTGCATCTACTTTAAAGGGTGCATGCTGTAGGCATTGGGCCTTTATTTTACTCTTGAGATAGTGGGCGAGTGCCATTCAGGAAGGAAGAAGAAAAACAAATGAAGAAAGGCTCTTTAAAAAATGAAATTACTTTGCTCGTCACCTCTTCTTTCATAGCAAGAAAAAGCCTAGCACAGTCACTTAACCTGAATCTGTGTCACTCTAGCCCCTTGGCTGAGCCAAAGGAACCTCACCACTTCAGCTCCACTTGGCCAGATCTTACAGGTGTTGTCATGGCAATGATTTATGCAAGAATTAGTCACTGCTGCAGCACTTCTACAATAGGATAAAAAACAATGGGAAGATTGTAACATGTGATAATGCCTGTGACACACAGGTTGAGGGTGGGGAGGAGATAGCACATTTCCTTTTCCCCAAACAATCTCTCCGTGACATTTATACAGCTCAGAGAAAAGTTAGTCCCTAATCAGAAATGTTATTAATAGTAATCTGACAATAAACCAAACTTCATATTAAACCTCGCCAGCAGCTGCCATAGCAAATTCTCTAATGGCCCATTCCTCTACTAAACTTCAACTGGGTAACAGCCAGAGTGGGAGATGCAATTATTACATTTACATTGTTATATAAGAGGAAAATTGGAATTTCTTGGCCATGGGGCTCTGCGGGCTCCGCCAGGCCTTGGGGAGGCATTCATGAAGGAGAGGCAGCAAAGCAAAACTGCAAGGCTGCATTGTTGGCAAGACCAGCCCAGACAGGAGACCCAGTAGTTTACCAGGCCCTCTAAGCTATGTCTATACTGCTAAAAAAGCCAAAGAAACCCCACGGCGCCAAATCTCAAAACCCAGGTCAACTGACTCAGGCTTACCAGATCCAGCCTGGGGGTCAAAATCAGCAGGGTAGATGTTCCCACTCAGGCTGGAGTCTGGGCTCTGAAACTCAGCCAGGGGTATAAAGCACATACGCTATGTCTACACTGTACTGTAAACCCAAGCTTTGACAGAGGTTTCAGCCCAAACCCCCTTCCATACCCACCCAAATCAGTCTGTCTTGGGCCAGCAACCTCTCTGGACTCAGGCCCTCAGACAATGTCCTTCTGGAGTGTGGATGCAGGTTTTGCCCTCCAAGTGTACAACAGTAATCATTAGTGATGGGTGAAGGTCAAAAATGCTTGATCCAGTCAATGACACCACACATGTAGGGAAAGACAATGATGGATGATCAGATGAGCCCAGCATTAGGAAGACATTAACACACACTATTGGTAGTGATTTATTCTTGTTCTCTTAAAAGGGCCAGATATAAATCAGCATCATTCCATTGATTTCAATGGTGCTGTACTGACTTACACCAGATAAGGAACTAGCCCTGGATATTTGGATGCTATAACAAAGGAAGTTCATTTTAAAAGTCAATTTCAGTGACAGTTACACTGAAAACTATGTTAACAGAACAGTAAGGTTGCACTTAAAAGCGAGGAAATGCCAGAATTAAGGTTGTCTTTGCAACCTACATTTGGCCCTCTTAGGCATATGCATTATGAGGCAGTCTTTAATGGCCCAATCACATCATAATTTTTCCATGTTTAAAGTTTGGCAAATTTAGAAGCAACTGAAAACAGGGTTTTGTAATAATGGGAAGTGTTTGCAACTTTAATAGTAAGTAAAGCTACCAGCCCCACTTGTAATACAGGGCACAGCTCTGCACCCACATACTCTAACTTCATCTAGGCACTAGCTCAGTCTAATCTCATCAAGGAACCAACACTTGATAACAAGCTACGTCATTCCTCCTGTCTTGGTGGAATGAATTCAGAGATTTACTCCAGTGATGAGCTCTGAATCAGGCCCAACAGGTGTGAACTGACCTTAAGAAAAGATCATTCAAAGCTAAGGTTGAAAATCTGGATCTCTCTCTCTTTCTGCCTCTTTTCCCCCATGTTCTGATTTTCATCGTCTTCACTGAATCGAGGTGATTATGTCTGCCTACCTCAAATGCGATTTTCTCTTTTCTCTTGTAGGTTTCGCTCACATCCTCATGGCTCCATGAACAGAGTTCTTCTGGAACTCAGCTTACCATAAATGTCTGTTTCAGCTGACAGATCAATACACCCAGGAAAGCCCGATCTGCCCCTTTACAGCCTTTTGACAAGCTACAAATGCCAATAATTCCTCCAACCACAGTCCCCTCACAAGCCTAGACTTTGCAATCACTTTCATCCTCTTCCTCCTGAATTTTATTTTTTGGCTGGCAGTAAATCTTTACTAACTTCTTAATAGTTTTTAAACATATGCATTGTCATATCAGTTTACCATCAAACTCAGCCATTAAACCTAGTGTAAGCCTCAGAAGGACAGAACATATCTGTTCAAATTATATCAGTTTGCGTGGATGTCTTTGGAAAATAATAGAGTCATACTGTGTGCCGGTGCTTTGGCAGAGGTAAAATGTCTCCTCTCCTGGCTGCCTTTAGCCCATGTCAGGCTGGACATCACTGACCAGAGCATGTCGAGCCCAGAGAACAGGTGGGAGTGGAGTGACCAGCCTTCACTGATGTGAAGCTCAGGGTGGGGGAGAAGATGAAATGAAAGCTGAGGTGTCTGTCTCTGTTCTCACCTTTCTTCAGCTCACACCTACACCTTTGGCATTTTACCGGAGCAAGGTTGGGTAAATGCGCAGTGATCCGCCACCTCGGAGCTATCACAAAATCCTGGAGTCACAGTAACTTTTCATCACCTGAAGTTTCAATGGCTGACTTTGGTGGTTGCTGGTTGTAGACGTGTCTAGGGGCATTGGCCTTCCACATTCTCAACCAGGATCCTTTAGGATCCATTAGGATCTGGAAAAGCCAGACAAGTAGCTGCACCTAGAAATTCTCCCCAGGTTTTGCACTGAGCCCAGCACTAGAGGAGCTAGAGCTTTGGAAGATGAGTTAGCGCTGTGGGATTAATCATGCCAGGCACACAGGAGCAATAAAACTAAATCCTGAAAACTGTCATCAGTTCTCACAGACACCTCGATGCTCCACCCAAGTGTGGGGCCCCATTCTGGTAAGTGCAATACACACTCGCACAGCAAGCTTTAGTCCCTGTGCTGACAAATTCAGTAACATAAGAGTGATTAGCTCCAGTTTACAGATGGGAAACTGGGACAGAGAGAGAATATGGGCCTTATCCAGGGTCATATAGTGAGCCTGTGTCAGAGGTGGGAATTGGACCCAGATCTCCTGGGTCCCAGTTCCATGCCTTAACCACAAGATCAAGCTTTCATCTTTGTACTGAGTTAATTTCATAAGTCCGCTGGATGAGAGCAGCTCTTGCTGTGCTGTCACAGAGATGTGGGGGCTAAATCTTGGACGTTAGTCCACCAAGCAGTCATCAGCCTCAGATGGGGATTATGGAGACTGTAAAAAGTAAGTGTCCTTCACAGCTGGCTCCATCCCCCAGTAACTAACAGGTCTGGCTCTAGCCCATGTCTATGTATTCCATTTCATTCCTGTTGCAGAGATGGGTCTGAAGGCAAAGAAAGAGTTGGGACACAACTGGGAACCAAGAGTAAATGCCCTACGCTGAGGGCTTCACCTGCCAAGCTGTGTCATTGATGCTCTCAAACAGATGCCTCAGGAGGTCCCATGGACAAGCCTCTCTGTCTCAATGCCCACTGCATTCCCTATAGTGCTCGGATTCAAGAGATGCAATAACTGCGCGACTGTCCTAAACCACTTGGACCCATGTGACCCGAGGAGGTTCCTCTCGTGACAAAGACAAGAGAGGAGCATCAGCTAGGCACAATAATGCAATTGCATTTAAGTCAGCTGGTTGATTCCGGGCACGCCAGAGTCCGGAGTCACGGCCATCCCCTTCCACAATGGCACCGTAAAAGCGAGGCTTTCTCCAGAGCGCTCAGAACTGCCCAGCCAAGCAATTGGACAGTGCCAGGGTATCAATTTCCCAGCCTGCTGGGCAGCAGCTGCTTTATCCGCTTTGCAGTGAAAGGCTTCTCCTGGTAGCTTACAGGGCATGCTGGCAGATTGCTCGAAGGCTGCAGGTGGGTGATGGATGGTTGTGAGATTGTGTTTGGGGGTTGGAGTATCAGTGTTCCTCACTGGGGAGAGAGGGGACGTACACCTGAGTAACGTTGCTGAAAGCCAGGAACCCTAAATTCAACCTACCTTGCAAGAATCGCACTGATTAACAGCAGAAAAGCCACTCCTTCAAACAGGCCACATAGACTACAGGGGCTAAAGTCCTGGCACCACTGAAGTCCATTCCAAGATTCCCATTGACTTCAGTGGGACCAGGATCTTAGCCTGGAGAAGTGACAGGTGAGCCCCCTTTCACGGGAGGCAGAAAAAGCTGGGTGAACGACTGTGAGTGAATAATCCACTCTGCGATTCCAGCCTGGGTTTGGTTTGGTTTTTGCTGGAAAAGGAGCGGAGACCTGGCTTCTATTTTGAAGACTGTGTTTGCAGTTCAAAGATACTCAGCCCAGGGTTGAGACAAAAGGTGCCTCAGCCTATGGGTTGCTGGACTAGATTGTGCCTGTTAAGTGTGGAAGTGTCATTAACTAAGGACAAGCCCCAGGAGGCATTGTGCCTCCGAGATACCTCTCTGCCAGGTCTTTGCTCCTAATTTGCTGCTTGACTACACAAGTGACAACATTGTAACAGCTCCTGCACTGGCTTAGCTGCACTGTCTGGTACATGGGGGGGTGGAGCCATGGCTTGGTCATACCCCACCCCACCCCACCCACCTGCTCTGAAAGAGAGCAGTAAGCAGAGACTTATTCCTACATGCTCAGATCCAAGACCTGTCCTGCGTGGCCATGGAGTCCAATTCACAGTCTTAATTCTACATATTTCCCATGCATCTTGCTTTCAGTATTTGCTCTTCATACTTTGCATTGTGTGACAGGTTGCCTAAGGCACATGGGCCCAGATTTCATTAGGGTTTTGTCTCCTAAGTGCCTAAATCCCTTTTGAAAATGAGACACAGTCTCCTGAATCTGTTAGGCATTGCAATGCTGAGCACAGCAACGCCTAAATACCCTTAACACTTCTGGAGCTTGGTAACGTCTGTTCTCTGACTGGATGATTCCCAAACCTGCAAACAGCTGTGAAGACAAGAACACGGGAACTTCTTTAACACTCATGTGTGATAAGGTGGATCTGCACAAGTAGCTGTGCCCGTCTGCAAACAAAGCTTTGTTCAGAGAAACATCTCCCGGCCAAGACATGGTTTTATAGGGATAAATGCCCAAGCACAGCAGTTTTCCCACCCTGCTGTTGAGGTGCTGGGGATAGCACAAGCTCTCGGTGTCCTTTTGAGACCCAAAGGACTGTCCTGGGATACAGACCCCGACTGCTCCCCGGCAACGCCCTTCTGAATCCTCGCTCTTGGAAAAATGTTCTCCTCACTGCATCCGGTTTGGAACTGGGGAGCCGTGAGCCTCCTCCCTGCCTATTGCAACAGAACAGCGAGCGGCTGATTAACTTCAGCCAGGGTCCCTTCCGCTGCTTCGGGGAACGCAGCATGGAATCAGCATCTCAGGCTGACCCTGATCTTCAATGGAGCGATGCCAATTTCCTCTAGCCGAGGAGCCTGCCCTTTAACCCTACTGCACGAGGCTGATAGAGGGCAGGGGCACACACCACATCTGACAAGCACAGCTGTGTCCAGCTGTCGCCCGGAAGGATCCTCAGCCTCGCTCTCTTCTCTAACTGTCTCTCATTGCAACCAGCTGCGCGGACATTTGTTCATCCCCGCGACTGACAAGCAGCCAAGCAGCGGGGAAGCAGCCATTGGAAGGCAGAAGAGAGGAAGGCCTGGCACAAAAGCCTGCCTGGCAGGGTTTTATCTTGTGCCTGGAAACCTACGTCTCCGACATGCCTAAGCTCACAAATGAAGCTGCGGATGCAAGCGGCACCGTTGGCTGGGAAGATCTGACATGCACAAATGAAATGCTTTTTCTCCTGAGCAGCAAAGAGCACTCAGTGGCAAACCCCACTGAGGTCAATAGGAGTCTTTATATAGACTTCAGTGGCTTCCTGGTCAGGCTCCTAGTCTGTGGGAGAGAACCCAGAAGCCCTGACTTCCAGTTCTCCTCACGAGTCACTAGACCACACTCCCTTTGCAAAGATGGGAATAGAAACCAGGAGTCCTGGCTCCCGCTCCTGTTCTGGGAAGACAACATCACTCTCCTTTCCAGAAAGAAATGAGGCTGTCGATGTGAAACAAAAGAGAAAAGGGGGGGGGGGAGAGCCATCTGCTGAATGAAATCATATGTACTTTTCCTCCTCCAAGAAAGACATGTCAAGAGTATATAAGTGAGCCCAAATAAGGGAAGTAGAATTACATTCGTATTTATATCTTAAACTAGTCCTGAGCATTTCAACAAATGTGAGTTGGCACAGGTCCAGAAAGTTATAGCAGCAAGGTGATTCAGGGCAGGTAATTGCTAAAAACAGAGTGCGAGATTAATTAATAATTAACAGCGCAAGTAGAACTCAGCAGAAAATATAATTAGCACTGCACAAACTTGATGTAACTGCGTTCTTAAAGACTAATAAAAGGGCTCCGATGTGCCTTGGGAGGTAGCTGGGTTTTTAAAACTACATGGGACCAGATCATCAGCTGGGGTAAATATGCGTAGCTCTAGTGACTTTGACAGAGCCATGCTGATTTACCCCAGCTGAGGTAAAGGGGCCATGGTATTTCCTGCCTATGTACAGTGTGCGTAGATACAGGCATTTATTCTTATAGTAGGCAACTGCAACCAAAGACCTCAAAGCCTTTTATGGATACCATGGAAGCCTCCCAACAGACTTTTGAAGAACGTTAATTATTATTACCCCGCTTACCTCTAAGTGAATGGAGGTGCAGAGAAGTGAAGTGTCTTGTCTAAGGATCACAGTGCCAAATAAACACTTGCAGAATCAGGAACCCAGGAATCCTGGACTCCACATCTCTAAGTGGCACATTGGCCTGTAAGTAACTATTCACTAAGGTGGGCTGAGTAATCAGATATCAGACAGAAAGGACCAATATACACCCCGTCCTTGGGACGTTCTTCACGGCCTAAGAGACCTTGATGGTGAAAGTGACATCTCATTTGGTCACAAAATTCTGACATAGAACTTTAATGTCCTGCATCTTTTATCTGGACTGGTTCATGAAGGGTTGAAAACCACAGTTCACATCCTCGGCTGGAGTAAATAATAACAATGCCAAGGACTTGTAAATCAACATATCTCCATTTAAGCCAGTGGAGCTATCCCGGTTTCACCGATGGAGGAGTCTGGCCCTATGACTCATAACACTGCAGTAGGAAATAACTGGGACAAATTGTTTTTGACTAAATACCCAAGCGGAAGCATCATGCAACAAAACTCACACAAAGCCATACAATGGTCACCATGACCCAGAAATCAGCTGTGAACTGTCCACGATGCTGTGCTATGGATACATGAAATACACCAATTTGCTTAAACTCACCAACTGAACGAACAAGTCTAACCAGCCTTCTCAGACCAGTGGCGCAGCGCACAAGGCCGCTCGCAAAGCTAAAACAATATTTTTGTTCGGACAAGAAAATGAGATGGGGCACTGTTAAAGCAAAACTTCAAAGGGGTTTCAAAGCAGAAAGACAAGTCTGCCACCAGCGTATGCTATCTAAATCCGGCAGGATGCTGAACCATTTTGCTCTGCCACCTCCAGCTTCTGCTGCAAACCTAAACCAAATGAATTTCCAATCCCAAGCCTGTCCCCCCGACTAATGATGGAAGGAGGAGCAAGGTGCAAAAAAACCCCAAAAGCATGATAATGAAACTGAACCCTAAATCTAAAATTCTAAAATGTTAAAATAGTTCTAAGGAAGATTAAAAAGGATACAGACCATTAAACTGTATACGGTTACCCTGCCGCTTGCCTTTTCCCTTATTTTAGCAGCTGCCCATGCAAAAAGAGCAACCACTTGGATCACAGATATATTGTCAGCTCCTAAAAAATATTCTCGTTTCTGAGCGGTTGTAGAAAAAGGCATCTGGGATGAAAACACAGCAAGCCATCTTGACCTCCAGTGGCAATAAAGATTACAATGCAATAAATAATGGAGGTCTTCCACCTGCCCTAAGACACATGGGCAGAAGCAATTACATTTCTTAGTGCCAGTATATCGGCCTTCTAAGTAAGCTGTCTGTATGGACTGAAAACAGAGCACTGTAAATGCCCTCCCTTAGTGTGTTATTACACAAACTATCTAAATATCTGGCCTACCAATGAGTCCTTTTAACAAAGGGAAACCAAGGTGATATACCTGAAAAAGAAACAAAGACCATACCCAGTGGCTTATTAATATCCTCTGTTCTCTACTTAATTATGGATTTCACGTAGTTAAACTTAAATCTAATCGCTTCAGATTCTGAGAAACCTAGAAGAAAGGAGGAGGTAATATTGCCCCCGGCATTGTCAGGTCTCATGATTCTGTCACGAGTCTCATGATAATTATTGTTTTTACTTAAAGCCACAGCTCCTGGAGTTAAGTGGATGTGATAACTTCAGCCATCACTCTTAAACATAAAGTAAGTTTCCAGCTCTTGTGACTGCAGAGAAAGCTTCAAAATGTGGCTCCAGTGCAAACTAAAGGCTCAAATAGCAGAAAATAAATAAAAAGAACACCAAATCTATTACTTTTATGTAATCTTATGATTTTAAAGCTAATCCCTTCCCTGATCAGTACATCTTTATCCTCCCACCTCACTCCTGGGCAATTCTGCTAGTGCATAATTAATGAGACACATATTTAAATGTAAATAAGACGAGAAGACTTTGTAGCACTGTGACAAGCAGGGAGGAGGGTGGACGTGATCTCAAGAGTTTCACTGGAGAGGGGAAGTTGCTCTGAAGGGGACATACCTGAAGCTGTAACCTGAGATGAGAAGGGGGAGGGGGAAATGACACCTAGAGCTCGGGAAGTGAACAAAGGAAGGGAGAGACGGCTGCAGGGGTTTTGGAGTAAAGAGTTGGCTGGAGAAGAGAAGGGATCCCCAAGATTGGGGTTTAACCTCCCTGCCCCCCAACACCGCTTCTCTCTGGATCTTCAGCACACCTGGTTCCCATCAATCCCCCTTCGTTTTACTGCGCCCCAATCACTTACTGCAGGAAGTGCCGTTCATGGGGTGCAGTACATCCCACCGTTGCCACCAGTTGTCACAGAGAGTGGGGGAGTCAAGGCCCTGCACCCTCATTTACCCACGGAGGTGTTGATGGGGGGGACCTAGAGAACTGGCCAAGCAACCCCCCAGGCGCCCTGGTCGTGGCCCGTAGCCCGAGTCGGCGAGGGGCACTGCGTCCTGACCGTGGAGAGGGTACCATATCGGGGGTGCAGGACCCTGCCCCAGCCTGGAGGGAGTGTCCAGGGACCGGGATCAATGAGGCTGCGGCCTCAGACTCAGCAAGCATGAGGGAGCCGGCCCCCAGCCCTTCCCCAGCTGCTGAGTTCCAGGCCGAGTTACAGAGAGATCCCTCCTTGTTCAGGGACCTGGCCAGCCTTAGTGAGGTACGGACCATGGGGAGAGGCTGCCAGGAGCAGTTCCTGTGGGAGAAGAGGTTCCTGTACTGAGAATGGGCTCCCCCCAGGGAAGTGGAGTCATGGGGGATCAGGAGGCAGCTGGTGGTCCCCCAGAAGTATCGCCACAAGTTACTGTACCTGGCCCATGACATCCCTCTCGCAGGGCACCAGAGAATCCAGCGCACCGGGCAGAGGCTGCTACAGAACTTTTACTGGCCTGGGGTCTTTACAGCAGTCAGACAGTACTGCCGATCCTGCGACCCCTGCCAGCGGGTGGGGAAGGCCCGGGACAAGGAGAAAACGGCTTTGAGGCCTTTGCCCATCATAGAGGAGTCTTTCCAGGTGGCTATGGACATAGTGGGGCCTCTCAGCAAGACGACCCGGTCGGGAAAGAAATACATTCTGGTGGTGGTAGATTTCGCCACCCGCTACCCCGAGGCAGTGCCCTTATCCTCCATCGAAGCAGACACTGTGGCAGACGCGCTGCTGACCATTTTCAGCCGAGTGGGGTTCCCCAAGGAAGTCTTGACAGACCAAGGGTCCAACTTCATGTCGGCCCTGCTCCGGGGCTTGTGGGAGAAATGTGGGGTCCGACACAGCTGGACCTCAGCGTATCACCCTCAATCCCACGGGCTGGTGGAGCGGTTCAATGCGATGCTAAAGATGATGCTGAAAACCTTTATGAACCAGCATCCGCAGGACTGGGACAAGTACTTACCTCACCTGCTGTTCGCGTACAGGGAAGTGCCCCAGGAGTCTACCGGATTTTCACCTTTCGAACTGCTATATGGACGGAGGGTAAGGGGGCCCCTGGACCTGAAGAGAGATGAATGGGATGGGGAGGCCACTCCCAAGGGAGAATTGGTGGTGGAGTATGTCCTGACCTTCCGAGAGAGACTTGCGGAGCTCATGGGACTGGCCAGGGAGAATCTGGCCAGAGCCCAGAGGAAGCAGAAGGTCTGGTATGACCGCACAGCGCGGGCCCGCGCCTACACCACCGGGGACCAGGTGATGGTTCTCATCCCCATGAGAAAAAACAAGCTACAGGCTGTCTGGTAAGGTCCTTTTAAGGTTGTCAAGCAACTAAATGAGGTAAATTATGTGGTGGAACTGTCTAACCGGGCGCACCATTGCCGGGTGTACCATGTGAACATGATGAAGCCATATTATAACAGAGTGAATGTGGTGTTGGCCGTGTGTGGACATTGGGAGGAGCACGGAGCTGATCCTCTCATAGATCTATTCCCAGGGACAGGAGTGGACTCCCCGCTGGACATAATCTCTCTCTCGGATCAGCTAACTCCTGCCCAGCAAGCTGAGATCAGAGAGGTGCTGCAACTGTACCGGCAGCTGTTTTCCAACCAGCCTGGACGCACTAATCTGACTGTCCACCGGGTGCAGACGGGATTGCACCCCCCTATAAGATGCTCCCGCTTTCAAGTCACAGGGAACACTGCCAAGGACCTGGAGAAGGAGGTCAATGACATGCTGGCCCTGGGGGTGATCCAGCCATCTTCCAGCCCTTGGGCCTCACCAGTGGTGCTGGTCCCCAAAAAGGATGGATCAATCTGGTTTTGTGTGGACTATCGAAAGCTCAATGCCATCACTGTATCTGATGCCTACCCCATGCCCAGGCCTGATGAGCTCCTAGACAAGTTGCGGGGAGCTCGGTACCTTACCACTACGGATCTTACAAAGGGCTACTGGCAGGTGCCACTAGATGAAGATGCCAGGCTGAAGTCTGCTTTTATCACCCCTCTGGGGCTCTATGAGTTCCTGACCCTGCCTTTTGGCCTCAAAGGGGCGCCAGCCACCTTCCAGTGCTTGGTAGATCAGCTCCTGAGAGGGATGGAGAGTTTCGCTGTGGTGTATATTAGTGACATCTGTGTCTTTAGCCAGACCTGGTGTCCCAGGTTAGACAAGAGCTGGACCGACTCCAGAAGGCTGGGCTGACCATAAAGGCAGAGAAGTGCAAGGTGGGGATGGCTGAAGTGTCCTACCTGGGGCACCGGGTGGGGAGCGGCCGCCTAAAGCCCGAACCAGCCAAGGTGGAGGCAATCAGAGACTGGCCCGCACCCCAGACCAAAAAGCAGGTCCAAGCCTTCATCGGGATGGCGGAGTACTACCGAAGGTTTGTGCCCCACTTTAGTGCCATAGCTGCCCCCATCACTGAGCTATGCAAGAAGGGGAAACCAGACAAGTTGGTCTGGACCGAGCAGTGCCAGAGGGCTCTCTGTGTGCTGAAGGAGGCTCTTGTCAGTGGCCCGGTTCTAGAAAACCCGGACTTTGACAAGCCGTTTGTGGTATTCACCGACGCCTCAGATGTGGGGCTGAGGGCGGTGTTAATGCAGGAGAATGAAAAGGGAGAGAGACACCTCATCGTGTACTTGAACCAGAAGTTACTACCCCGGGAGCAGAACTACGCAGCCATCGAGAAGGAATGCCTGGCCATGGTGTCGGCCCTCAAGAAACAACAACCGTATCTATTTGGGAGACACTTCACCGTGTACACCGACCACTCCCCCCTGACCTGGCTGCACCAGATGAAAGGGGCCAACGCCAAGCTCCTGAGGTGGAGTCTGCTCCTGCAGGATTATGACATGGACGTGGTCCATGTGAAGGGAAGTGCCAACATGATAGCGGATGCGTTGTCCCGGAGAGGGGGCCCTGAACTTCCCCAGGTCGCTGGTCAAAGCGACCCCGGTCAGTTCAGACTGGAAGAGGGGGTGATGTGACAAGCAGGGAAGAGAGTGGATGTGGTCTCAAGAGTTTCACTGGAGAGGGGAGGTTGCTCCGAAGGGGACATACCTGAAGCTGTAACCTGAGATGAGAAGTGGGAGGGGAGATGACACCCAGAGCTCGGGAAGTAAACAAAGGAAGGGAGAGACAGCTGCAGGAGAGACGGTTTTGGAGTGGAGAGTTAGCTGAGGAAGAGAAGGGATCCTTAAGATTGGGGTTTAACCTCCCTGCCCCCGACAGGGCCTGACTAAGGGGTCCTGTTTGTACCTACGAGCTCTGGTTTGGACTGGGTTCCTGTCATCCCTAATAAACCTTCTAATATACTGGCTGGCTGAGAGTCCCTGTGACTCCAAAGGAGTGAGAGTGCAGGGCCTTGACTCCCCCACTCTCCGTGACAAGCACCTTAGAGACTAATGAGTTTATTTCAACAACCGCCCTGCTGGGGGAACTCCCCCGCGGCAATCGCCCTGTCACTGGACTGACTCGGCACCCTCCCACCAGCAATACTTTCCCGTGGCAACCGCCCTGCAGGGGACTGCCCCGTGGCACCCGTCCTGCTGCGGGACCTGCTGTTCCACAAGACTACCCCGGCAACCGCCCTGCTGCGGGACTCCCCCGTGGCAACTGCCCTGCTGGGGGACTGCCCTGTGGTGTAGTCTCGCGGCAGGACGGGTGCCGTGGGTCAGACCTGGGCCAGGGCAGGGCCGGGGGTCAGTTCCGTGGCAGAGCGGGTGCCACGAGGGAGTGTGGAGGTACAGCGGTTGCCGTTGGAGAGTCCTGCAGCAGGGAGGGTTGCCGCGGGGGAGTCCCCCAGCAGAGCAGTTGCCGCGACCCCCCGGGCAGTCCCGCGGCTGGGCGAGTGCCACAGGTCAGTCCCCTGGCAGAGTGGGTGCCACGGGGGGAGTCTGCCGGCAGGGCGGTTGCCCGGCTGGTTTCACGGGTCAGTCCCGCAGCAGGACAGTTGCCGCGGGGAAGTCCCACAGCTGGGTGGGTGCCGCGGGGCAGTCCCACAGAAAGGAGGGTGCCATGGGGCAGGGCAGTTTTCCTGGAGAGTCCCCAGGCAGAGCGGTTGCCATGGGGCAGTCCTGCGATAGGGCTTCAGGCGCAGGGCAATCCAGCAGCAGGGCGGGTACTGCGGGGGAGTCCCATGGCAGGGCAGTTGCGGAAGCGCAGTCCTGAGGCAGGGCTGGTGCCGGGGGAGTCCTCCAGCAGGGCGGGTGCAGGAGGGCAGTCTCCCATCCGGGCGGTTGCTGGGGGAAAGTCTCGGGGCAGGGCGGTTGCCCGGGGGCAATATTGCGGCAGGGCGGGTGCCGCGGGTCAGTCCCGTGGCAGGGGGGTTGCCGTGGATTAGTCCCGTGGCAGGGCGGTTGCTGCAGGTCAGTCCCGCGGAAAGGTGGGTGCCACAGGGAAGTCCCACGGCACGGCAGTTGCCCCGGGGTAATTCCCAGGGCAGGGTGTCTGCCGCAGAAGATTCCCATGGAAAGGCGGTTGCCAGGGGGCAGTCTCCAGCAGGGCGGTTGCCGGGGGATAGGCCCACGGCAGGCCGGGTGCCGCGGGTCAGTCCCACGGAAATGGGGTTGACGCCAGGGCTCAGGAGGAAGAGCAAACAGTTCCCAGGTGACCTAGACGTCCTCTCATTGCCACCCCTTTAGGAGTTTAAATGGTTTGACGCTTGCACATGGAATACCCATGATCTCCGGCCTCTTCCAGGCAACCGGCTCACTGTGCAACCTAATGCATTCATGTATGCAGGTTGGGGGATTGATAGATTTTTTTCATAAGATGCTGGCTTTTAAAGATTTAAAGCTAATGTGAGCCTGACTCATGATCTTTGAACATTTTGAGATTGACAATACTGTGCCCATTAGTTGGAGGAGGGGACCAGGTCAGGCTTCCAGGTCCTTTTCAGGGTTCTGCCAATACCTCACAGGGCTGGTCTAAGGATTAATTGGGCAATGTTTGAAAAGTGCTTTGAACAGGAAAAATCTTGCACTGCCTGTGCCTCTGTTTACACACCTGTTAAAAAGTATCATAATACCCACCCTAGAGGGGGAATGGCAGGCTTAATTATTTCATGTCTGCAAAGAACTCCTAGATCTTAGATAAATAATGCTACAGAAGCAACATTAGAGACAGGTGCAAGCTGAAAAGTTCACAGCCAGGTCCAAACTTCTGCAAAGCTTGGAAAGAGTCCAGAACTGCAGTTTTGATTTGGATTCAAAATCTGGGTTGCAGGATCTGGAGTTTTCTCTTTGGGTCTTTTTCTATGTTGTTACCTGTATAATGTAGGCAGTAAGCATTACTAGTTAAAAGGAAAAACAAAAGGTGAAGTCAATTGGCTGACTACCTGTGCATCGTTAGTATGGTGGTACTGACAGGTATCAGCCGTGACCAAGGCCCCATTGTGTTAGATGCTTCATAGACCCATAGAAGAAGACAGTCCCTGCACAGAACAGCTTACAAGCTAAGGATGGGATGTCCAAAGGGGCCTTCAGGAATTAGTTGATAGGAAGTGCACACGTACTGCCCTCAGACACCTTTGAAGATCCCCACTTAAAACAAACAAGCCGTGTTAAGAGGGGCATCATTATCCACAGATGAAGAACTGAAATGCAAAGAGGGGAAGTGACTTGCCTAAGGTCACACACTGGCGGGGCTGGGAAATGAAACCAGGTTTCCTGGGCTCCTAGCGCTTCAGCTGCAAGACCCTGTGTCCCATCATCAATGGGCCGACTGGTTCCTTCCTCCTGGATTAAACATATAAAACTAATTAATCTTATTTCCCACCAGCCCACCCTTTGGGGTACAATGTAAATTACCATTGAGTTTCCTCTCTGGATGGCATGTCATTACAAGTGTAGAAGGCACGGCCTATGCATCTGCTTCCTTGGAAGAGCACGGCATCCGAGCTGCGTGGCTTTATTTTAATTACCAGAAACAAATGGATGCCCAAAGGTGTCTGCTTCAATCATTTGGCATCGCTGCGTGCCTCCAAGCTCCTGGGGTGACCGGTGATAAAACTAACCATGGGTGGTCAATGGCTGTCTGCTGTTCTTTCTTGGAAGTGAAATGCATCATATTGCTGGAGCCATCTCGCCCTGCTGTATTCTCCTCTCCCCAGCATAATGACTGCATCACTCTTCGGAGATAGCTTGTGAAGGAGCTAATTATGCTGCACTGAGGAGAGTCAGTGCACATTGCTCATGTTTTGGTTGCTTCAAGAGGGTACAACCAGGAGGAATGGGGTAAAATTAAGCACAGAATAATGTAGGCTGAACGCGGGAATAAACTTCCTAACAGTGACACACACTCCACGGTGCAGTGAGCTGACAGGGGAAGCGTGGAAAGAGACATTTTAAAGCAGACAGGATGCAGCTGCAGCAGCAAGTGTAGATGCGGTAGGGAACAATCCTGCATGAACATAATGCTTACTAATCTCTTCATTTGTACAAGAGCAGTTTGGGGGTCTTATCCTTCCTTGGAGATGGATTGGCAGTGGGGAAAGAAATACACAACAAGAAGCCTGCCCATCTGTACCAAATGCAACCAGATCATTTAATCCATGCACCTGGCCACCAGAAAAAGGAAAAGAAAGTGCAGTGCTTGGGAAATGACTGCCGAGAGCCAGCCCTAAGAATCTGCATTCAGCACCATGGAGAGGGCTTGGGAGAGAAATTACAGCCTGAAGGAACCAGAAGACAATACGCACACTGGGCATTATCTGAGCTGGGGAGGAAAAGCAAGAAATAACTCTTTGTTTACAAGATCTTTATTCCAGTCATCTATAGGACTGTGGCATAATGGTTAGAGCAGGGGGCCAGGAGTGAAGAATCCTGTGATCTACTCTCACCTCTGAGAGAGAAGTGACCTAGTGATTAGAGAGACAGCTTGGAGTCAGGAGGCCTGGGTTCTTTTCCCATCTGGCACAGAAAAGTGTGGTTTGTGCAGATGGCAGCAAGCTAGGACTCCTGGGTTTTCTTTGCAGTTCTGGGAGTGGGTGGAGTGGTCTAGTGCTTAGAGAAAGGGGCTAGGAGCCAGGTCTCTTTAAATAAACTAAGATGAAGTAGAGTTCAATTTATTGCAAAGGTACAAAGAATTGGTAGCAAAGACTGGAATAGAACCCAGGAGTTCTGGCCCCTTCAACACACACTGCCTCCCACCCCCACTCTGGAAAAATGAGGAAGTGGGTCTTTTGCCTCTCTAATTATTCTGGAGCCCCCAGGAGTGGTGCAATAGGGAAAATCCTTTTCTTTCCCCTGCCTTCCAATTTCCCATTTCTCTACTGTCTCTGCTGCCAGAAAACATCAACGACATCAGGAAAGCAATAATATTTTAGCTACTAATAAATGCAGAGCAGGAACATACTTTGGCATCCATGGTCTTTGTTCTCTTGTCATTAACAGACTCTTGACAACCTCGTTTACATCCTCTTAAAACTGGGTGGTGCGCACTCATGCTTTTGGAATCAACCATCCCCCAGCTAAACTGTGTAGAGAGCACAGGTAGTTCTGATCTGCTTCTCTGCCTTAATGAAACTGCTTTTCAAGCCACCTCCTCTCCTGGTCTGTCAATAACCCATTCCCCATGGGACCCTGAAGATGGCCGAGCGAGTGAATTCAGGCCGAGATTCCAGGAGGGATGGTTCTAATCAGCATACCGGGACTATGCTTTCTTGGACTTTGTTTGTTTACAATGAAAGACAGAGCAGCCTATTAGGATAAGGGGGGATCAGAAGGAATATATCCTACAAGCGCCTATAATAATCCCAGCACCACAAGGCGGTAACCAGAGAAATCAGTAACCCACAGGAAAGATTTCTGCCATTAATGATTATGGATTTTTACCCCCTGGCTAATGACGTGACATAAAAAAAAATGATGATGATGTGTATTACTGCTTTCCAATGAGGCCCCAAATGAGATCATGGCCAAGTGATGCTATATGCTTCATATATTAAGAGATAGCCCCTGTCCCAAAGAGCTTCCAATCTAAATAGACAAAGACCAGGGGAAAGGAACTATTATCCCCATATTACAGGTGTAAAACAGAGACACAGAGAGATAAAGACTCTGATTTAAGAAAGCACCCATTGCCCCCGACCTGATCTTGGAAGGTTTATGATTTGGGGTTAAACATAATTGATTTGCTACACATGTTATAGGAATAATAATGGAAGTTATGAAAGCTGTAGCAAATAGAGCACAGGTAACTGGGTTATTAGCCTTTGCAATGGTTAAAGTCTTATTTTACTGGGGTGAGGCTTTGTGGGAATAGTCAGGCTAACAGCTGAATTTTAGCTAAAACATTTGCAGGCCCAAGAAGAAAACCCTAGGTCACAAGTTCTGCACTCGGATTTCAAAAGACAAACAAGTAAGCACAAAATGTCCAGTACACCGCAACTTGCCCAAGCTGGAGGAGATTTGGAGAACTAATATGGTAACTAGACAGTAATGAGACAGTTAGACTAGTGATGCACAGGGATGATTAAGAAATGATTAATGCAAGTTATTAATATTAATTATTAGGGGCATGATTGTAAACATCCAAAATGCCACATATGGCTAATAGGCAGATATTAAACTTGTTACACTTACGGAAATTGATCAGATATGGTTGAATAGCCAATAAATTACATAAATGGGGTACAAAAGATTCAGTCTAGTTTCCTAATTTTGCTGATTCATCAGGTCCCCCGATGTTGTAATCTGAATCAGGACTTCCCTTCTGATGAACTCCACTTACTTTTACTTCCACCTTTGTTTCCAATAGCCTCCACAATGCAACACTCTAAGTAAGTACAAAATAAGATTGTAAGTCTGAACAATGCAGAAAAGCACTTTAACTGCACTCATCTCACTCTTAGGCATATTGATTTTTTTTATGATGTCAATTATATTTGTCTGAATTAACTATAAGAGCATAAAGTTTCTGTGTGTGCTTACCAAATTTTATCATCTCAATTAACTCTAAGTAGCTGCCCGAAAAAGAACCTGTCATCTGCGACAAGTGCAGGCTGCACTCCAATAAATAATTCTGTAATTATAATAATTGATCAGGCTACACACCTAAGCACATCCTTGAGTCTATTCCTTGTGTGCTTAAAGTTAAGAACATGCTTACTTGAAGAGGAATGAACTGAAGTACATGCTGAGCTGCCTTTTCTGAATTAGGATGTCTTCCTGAATTGGGGCCTAAATGGCTTTTCCAAGGTCATGCAGGGAGCCCGTGGCTAGGCTGGGAATTTAACTCAGATCTCCTGAGCCTCGTTCCACTTCCTTGAAACACAAGAGCACCTTTCGATTTGATATGGGGTGTGAATGAATCAAGCTCCATCCCTGGCTAGGATTATGATTTAATAGGCTGCCCTCTAGTTGTGGGTCTGGATACAACTGGATAGATGGCAATGGAATAAAGATGGATGAGCTAACCAGTCTGTTCTCGTACTGTCAGTATTACAGGCTTTGCCCGAGGCACTCAATGATAGTCTGTAAAGCTGTCTAGAATTCCCTAGCATTTGTTAGCAGCTGTCGGGCCCAGCAAGCAACAGTGATAATGAAGAGCCTAAGTGGAAGAGTGATTTTTAAAAAACTGGCAGGAAGGTCTCCAGCTGGAGAGCCGGTTCCACACAACCCCATGTTGGGACTGCAGTTTGAATCTCAGCTTGGCCTTCTGAGTCAGTCTCAGCAAGAACTGGAAGAGTCTCATCTAGCCCTCTGCGGCCAGAAACGGATGCATGCTGCACAGCGCTCTGCAGAACAGGGAGAGCGGAGCTTTAATAGCTTCAGACAGACCAAACACTTACACAAGGCAGCTGCTGTGGCTTTATCAGCTTCAGCTGTAGAGAGGGACCCGTCTCTGAAGTAAGGACGGTTACAAGAGCAATACAATACTGTTAACTTCTCAGTGTTTGCGCTCTTTACATGGGGAGAGTAGGATTTAAAAGAAGGGAAATATTATCTAAGGTACTTAGTCACGTGCAGGTTTAAATTAATGTAAATGGTGGATTCTCTGTGACTTGAAGTCTTTAAACCATGACATGAGGACTTCAGTCACTAAGCCAGAGGTTCTGGGTCTCTTTCAGGAGTGAGTAGGGGAGGTTCTGTGGCCTGCAGGAGGTCAGACTAGATGATCATGATGATCCCTTCTGACCATGAATTCTATGAGTCTATGGTAACAAATTCCAACTCTGATAGGAGAGGCCCTCTGGCGAGTCTATGCTGAGGATACAAGGGCAGATATCCCCATCCGCTCTCTCCAGGGGCAGGAGGCTAATTCAGAGCTAGGTGCTACAGTTCCTTTCTCCTCCTTGCCCTTTCTCAGAACAAATTCTCTGGAAAACTCTTTCAAATGATGCATAACACTCAAAAGCGGAGTCTAAATTTACAAGCACAACCTTTGGAGCGCTGCTGTACCCTAACAACTTAACAGAGCGGAGAGGATTCACCAGCACGTTTTAACCTTTTCATGAAAGCAGGGCTCTGGACCCAGCCTCCTGATTCTGTTCCTTCACGCGGAGAATTATGCAAAGCCCCCTCTTTATTTTATGCCACTTTGCAGAATGAGTGTCTTGGTTGCAGCAGAATTGACAGGCTGGCTGGGGGCAGGTGATTGGAAGGAGCCGCTGAGGAGATGTCCACTCAGTGTGGAAAAGAGGGTGTAGCTAACATGGCATTATCTAGAGGGGCAGGGAAGTCTCTGTTATGATATTCGTTCTCCTCACGAGTCAGCTGCATCTCTTGGTTTGTCTATGACTTTAGTGGTGGCCAGGGCTTTGATGGTAATGGATTTGCGCTAGGGTAGCACCCAGCTGTCCTCCTGTGGAGGAGTTAGGGCCCATTGCGCAGATATGAATAAAAGAACACAGTGCAATGCAAAGCCCCAGTCCCGTGATATCACCCACCCAGCTTGACTGCTGGGCTCACACACAGACTTCAGTGCAGCGTCATGTTCAGAGTGAACGGCTCCGTCCCAGGGGCAGAGGAGAGAGAACTCCTGCTTGTGCCAGGTATGACAACGCTATTCTTACCAGCCCTAAAGCTTTTCACCCACAGTTCTCCAAGTGCCATCATCATCCCCTGTATTGCACAGAGAACAGAAGGGGAGGCCCAGAACTACCCACAGCCACACACAGAACAGAACCCTGGAGCCATGACCCCCAGTCCCATTCCCCACCCACTGGCACATGCGGCTTTGCTCAAACAGACCTTTCCCCTCTATATCCCCTAGAATGTCAGATGGAGCTGGGCTGGGTAGCCTGGAGCAGAGCAAAGGGAGGCCAGGTGCTTTCTGCTTCAGCATTAAAAATATAAGTAAAACTAGTTCCTGAGCTCTTCCTTTTTAGACTTGCTAATTTGTCCATCTGCAGAGGGGATTGGCCGAGGTAGGGGAAACCAGAGCACTCCCTGCACGGTTATAAAAATAACAAAAAGTGATGAATGACCCTGCACTGCACAGGATGGAGAGAAGCTCTTTTTTCAGTGCAAGATCAATTGCTCCTGTCACAGCAGGTAGCTTAGTGATTTACCCGCAATATACCTAGGCTGGCTTGGCTGTGACCTGGCTTTGCCAGCCTTGCTGATTTCATCCCCAAAGGTTTGGTTTTGTTTCAAATCGCAATGACCATAACTGGGAAGCGAAGCCTGAGGCGGCTGTAGTTTACACTGGATCTGGGAGGTAAGAAGCTTGATTCACCATCATCCTGCACCTTGTACAGTCACTTATGTGAAAACTGACTGTAAAGACCTCCCAAAGCAAGCTACTGGCAGTGCACTACTCCAGTGGACTGTGCTGGGCATTCAAAGCCCAGAAACGATGCTACATATTCCTGAGTGCCATCTACTGGCACATTTTTATTAACCTGCTATTTCTCTGTATGCAGAGGGCATACTTGGAACAGTTTACACCAATGGAGTGTGCTACCCTTTACCTTGCACATTGTGCAATCATTGACCCCAATGCCAAGTGGCTATGAAACATCGTTTCACACTCCATGTGCACGAGGTTTAAGGACAGCCCAATAAGCTGGGCACCAGAGAATCAAACCTGTAGAGCGCAAAGGTGGCTTATAGACACTGAGACCCCTTTCCTCTGCCGTGTCCCAGTTGCAACAGTGGAGGCTTTGATCTTCAGAGAAGAAAGGCTGGTGCCTTTAACTCTTCTTGTCCCCATCACTGCAAGTCAATGTTAGTGACCTAGAAGTACCTAACCAGAGGCAGCTGAGAAGGAGCATTATTGTCTTTTTTATTATTTCTTTGTATTACTGTTGCTCCTAGGAGCCCTGGTCATGGACTGGGCCCTCATGGCAACCTGAGGCAGTCCCGCGGCAGGACAGGTGATATGGGTCAGCCCCGCAGCAGGCCAGTGGCCACAGGTTAGTCCCGCGGCAGGGTGGTTGCCACTTGGTAGTCTCGCGGCAGCGCGATTGCCATGAGTCAGTTCAGCGGAAAGGCGGGTGCCGTGGGGAAGTCCCGCGGCAGGGTGGTTGCCGCGGGTAAGTCCCATGAAAAAGCCGGTGCTGCGGGGCAGTCCCGCAGCAGCACGATTGCCGCAGGTCAGTCCCACGAAAAGGCCGGTGCCGCGGGTCAGTCCCGTGGCAGGGTAGTTGCCACGGGTCAGTCCCTTGGAATGGCAGGTGCCATGGAGAAGTCCCGCGGAAGGCTGGTTGCCGTGGGTTAGTCCCGCAGCAGGGTGGTTGCTGCGGGGAAGTCCCGCGGCAGGGCAGTTGCTACGAGTCAATCCCGTGGAAAGGAGGGTGCCGCGGTGCAGGGCAGTTGTTGCGGGGAGTCCCCTGGCAGAGCGGTTGCCGGGGGGCAATGCTTCAGCCACAGGGCAATCCCGCGGCAGGGTGAGTACTGCGGGGGAGTCCCGTGGCAAACTTCTAACTCCAAGAATCAGTCCTGTCTACCAAGAGGAGTTCTCTCCCTCGGGAATCTGAAAGAGACGTGAGCTGAGAGCAGAGATCTGCTCCAATCTAAGCGGGGGGCCTGGCCCAGCTGGTCGGAAGTGAAGGGAGCATTTTTTTCTTGCTTTCAAATCTACCTCTGATATCTGGCTCCTTCTGTTAGGGTGTTTGGCTGTCCTTCTAATGTGCTAATTTGCAGTGTTCAATGGTTGTAACATGGAGTAAAGGCCCAGCTCGGAACAACAAAGCATTGGACCAAAAGAGACTCCAAGAAGAGTGAGATGGAGAGGAAGGTGGAAAAGAAACAGACTCAGAAAAGGGAAAAGTTTACTTCTGAAGGTTACATTGAGTCCAAGACACAGTTCTCAACAATGTATTGTACTATTTATCCACTAATTCAATACGTCTCCATTGGAGAGGCGGCTGGTTCCAGTGTTTGCTCTGCATCTACTTTTTTTTTTTTTTGGTGAATCATTTGGTTGCTTGTGAAAGGAAAAAGCACGGAGCAGAGGTGGGCAGAGTGCATGCACAAAGCAAGCTGCCTCCTGGCCCAGCTCCACTAACCCACCTCCGTCCTGACCCCTCCAACACCCTCTCATTATTCCAGTCTGGTGCACTCCCCTCCACCCACCCTTCTGCTGATACACCTCAATCCTGATCCACAGCCTGCCTGCTTTTCCACTGAGCCCCTTCCCCCCTGGACACCAGCTCTGCTAACACACTTCATTACTGATCCACAGCCTCTCCTGAGATCCGAGCCCTGGGCTCTCCACCCACACAGATGTCTGCCAATACCTTCCAATCTCAGCCCACAGAGCCACCTGCTAATCCAGTCCTGGGTTCCCCACACGCGGTCCTCCTGCTGTTCCTTAATCCTGCAACGCCCCCACTCTTTGGGTTTTAGGCCATTCCTGAATGGAGGCTGCCAGCTGTAATTACTCATACTAGTAATTAACATGTAGATCACTGCTTTCGACCTCAAAATGTTCATTGGAGAGGAGAGTAGGCACAAATAGACCTATTTTATAGATGAGAAAACAGACGCACAAAGAAGTGAAGTGACTGCAGAAAATTAGCAGCACAGCTGGGAGTGGGACCCAATAATCTTAAACCAGCCCTGGACTATCCTGCCACCCAAACTGGCAACCTTTTTTCAACCCCCACCCTTGCTATTTTCGACCAAGCTAAACATTAACAAAAAACCAGGTTAAAGACCTGATCCATTGCCACAGTCACTGGGAGTCTTTATAGTGACTTCTGTGAACACTGCATTAGGCCCTAAGAGACCATGACCTCATAGGGGATGAAGGGCAAAAGGGACCCTTTTTGAGGGGGAGCTAATGATAAAATGTAGAAAATTATTCCTGCTTCCTACTCACACCCCCCGACCTGTTCTGTGGCCACTTAGCAACAACATGGATCTGGGGCCCTACTACAATTAAGTGAGCAAAATTCTGCTATTGGGGGCTATCCAGGCTGAAGATTCTAAACCACCCCTGTCTAAATTCCCAGTTGTTTACAGATGTGATGGGCCCTTTTCAATTCAGGCAGGAACCATCTTCCCATGGTTTTCACATATCAACACACACATGCACAAGTTGTTTCCGTCCATTTTACATACAGAGTAATTTCCATATATCCACACAGCACACATATAAATCAGTTTCCTTGTGTGCTCTCTCTCTCTCTCTCTCTCTCTCTCTCTCTCTCTCTCACACACACACACACACACACACACACTCAAACACAAACACCACTTTCCAAGTGAAATGTTGCATGCATCTAAATTGCGTCTCTGTGAGACATATCTACAACACAGTTACTTCTTAGTTCTTCCCCTCCTCCCAGAAGGTGTGTGTGGATGACACCATGACTCATTTTGGAGGTAAAAGATCCCCAGCAGAAAACACACTTAACTTGTCCTTATGAATCCAGTGATCCTCGCCCCCACTTGTTTGTTTCAGTTTAACATCTTTAGGGCAAGTTGACGAATGGGGATGGATGCAGAAGCCAGCCAAGCTTTGATTGATAGTATTTGACAATAAAGTAACCAGCCCTTTTTCACTTTTCACTTTAACTTCAGCCCTTCCCATCCCTGTGCTGGAAGGAGAAAACCTGCAAAACACTTACGCCAGGGGCATCTGGAAAATTACTTTTCTGATGCTGTCTGTCATCAGAATGGTCTGTTGCAACTTAGAGCGATGCCAATTTCCATAGCAGACTGGGCGGACCCGAAATTGTTCAGGATTCAATTCTGAGCAGCATCCTAATGTCTGAACTTGTGCAAAGTAGATCCAGATTATTCGAAAGCCTTGGCTCTGTTAAAGAGCACTGGAAATCTCATTCCTGTGTGTAGCCATGGACCACTGGTGATGCACTGGGATTTAAGTGATGCATAAGCCTTGTCCTATCAATGGTATTTGTATGGCCCCATTATTCCAGTATCTAAGCATGTCACAATCTTGAATGTATTTATTTTCACAGCACCTTTGGGAGGCAGGGCAGTGCTAGTATCTCAATTTTACAGAAGGGGAACTGAGGCCCCAAGAGGTTAAATATCTTGCCCAAGTCACACAAGAAGTCTTGCGGGGAGCAGAAATGTGAAGCCAAGTCTCCCAAATATTTGGATATGGGACCATCCTCCCTGTGCATTCCTGTGGAGTGAATTGCACCCCAGATGAATGGGTCCAGTGGATCAGTTCTCACAGGTCATGATCCCATCTGGAAATGCCGTGAAATGCAGGAAGCTGAATGGACTGGGGCACAAACACAGAATTAGCAAGGGGTGGGGGAAGGGAAATCGGGGAACATGGTAGATTTTTTTAAAAATACTGTTTCATTTGGATTGGTTTCCAGAAGTGAGCAAAGGTTCTGGGAGAGTCTTCACTATATCGGAGCAAAACTTGGCAAGTTGTTGTTCTCAGAGGTTCAAGGTCACCCCCAATATGCAATTTGCCCCAATTCTGAGCATGAATCCCTGATTCACACCTGGGTTCAGATCTGCACAGAGTGCAGCCTAAACCAAACACAGCAAATCTGGGGGGAAGTCCAACTGGGAACTGGATGTCAAGCCCCCCTGTCCAGAAGTGTTCGAAGCTGGGGTTCTGGTTCAGCCAACTAGAGAGATGGGGCCAGACCCTCAGCGGATGTCAATATACTGAATGCTAATTTATACCAGCTGATGTCCTGGCCCATGAAGTTTGGCTCTGGCTTATTCAGTCTTTGGTTCCTCCGATGAGACTATCACTCAAGGGGGCAAACTAACACCCAGGGTTGTAGTGGTTTCGTGATGTGGACACTTATGCACTTGAACTGCCCAGTGGCCACTAGACTCATTTCACATGGGGGCCACTGAACAGCTCTCTGACCTCAGAGGGGTGGTAGTTGGTGGCTTCACGTTACAAGGCTTCCACTTTCCTCTGTCGTCCCAGCACTCCCAGAATCTTTTCTCCTCTTGAAAAGCACCGGCTCCGGCGTCCACCCCCGCACAGCTCTGTCAGGTGGAGAATTCACAGCCAACTTTTGTCGTTGAGTTTGTTTTCCAGCATGAAGTCCCAGGTCCTGTCAGGCCTTATTCAACCCAGCAGGGTCAAGAAGTGGCGATTCCCTCTGGTGCAGCGGAAGGGTTTAGCAATAAAAGCAAATCAATATGCTGAATGAAGACATAAAATGCCAGATGTTGCTCAAAGCTGCGTAAATCGTGTCAGTCGGAGGAGGGAGGGGAAAGGCAGAGGAGCAAAAGAGCAAAAGGCCTAGAGAGAGAGGACAGCAAAGACCCATAGACATAGGTAGCAGCCCTCAGAAGGATGAGCAGTAGGATTTAAAATCAATTTCCCAGTCAAGACAAATCCATCCTGCTAGAGTGAAATAGAAAGTTCAAAGCATAAAGGAGAAGAAGAGGGAGACAAAAATTCCTTCTAGCTGCCTGCGGCTCCACAGTTTGAGACAAATAAATAATCTAGATCATCTGAGCTGGGTCACTCGATCTAGCAGATTTCAGAGTAGCACCAGGTCCACTCATTTGATGCACCAGGAAATGAAGTACAAGCCCTCCCAGTTTAGACAGCATCACTCAGTGCCCACAGCAAAGCTCATCCCAGCTGGGCAGCGGTGTTGATTGCTTGGCATTGACGGGCACCGGACACTGCACTTTGATTAAAAGAGGCAGGTGCCCATAAATAGTCTTATGCCTCATGAAGGCTCTTGCAAGATGAGGCCAAGAACTGATGAGGCCAATACCCTAAAGAACTTGGTCAGACGCTGGCTCCCTTATTCATGGGAAGTGGTGGCATACAGCATACATAGTCCTAAAGAAACTGAGGGGATTATTAGTGGAGTGCGATGCTATGGAGAGGGGGCAGGATCTGGGTCTCACTGCTGAAGGACTGTATTCTGTTCTCAGTTACATCAGGATAATGCTGGAACAATTCCATCCCTGTTAGTAGCGTTACACTGGATTGAGGAGGACATGACTGAGAACAAGAAATGGCCCTAATTTAGGGCCTACTTCCGCAATCCTTATTCACTTTGGTCTGGGCTGCTGAGCCCTTACGCACATGGGTTGCCAGTGTTGGTGGGATGAATTCCTGGAGGTTTCATCACATGACATTTTCTTTAATTAAAGATTCATCTTTAATTCCTGGAGACACCAGGACAACCCTCAAGGCAACTCTAACTGCTAAGCAGCTGTTCACCTCAATACTGCTCTCTGCAAAAAGACTGCTTGTGCGAGTGATGGCTTAGCAGTGTAAGAAGCTTACAAGGCGGCCCCGGGAGCAGCACCTTCCTCTGCAAGCTGTCTCCTCAATCTCAGTGTGACTAATCATGGAATACCTACTGTTCAACAGGTGAGATTCCCTCTTGCCCTGCACCTCGTCTGCACTAGTGCAAGACAAAAACAGGCTAGCATCATTTTGCACTGGTGTAAATGACTGCAAGGGTGCAAGGCTATGGAGGATCAGGCCTAATGTAAATAAGGGTGGCAGAATCAGACACTTTTCCAGCACCGCAGAACCTCTCCACCTTCTCTGGTCCCAATTACTAGAATGCCTGAGCATCTCACAAGCTTTAGCATATTTACCTTTGCAGCCCCCCTGTGCAGTAGTGCAGAGCTATTATCCCAAAGACGGGAAACTGAAGCCCAACAGTATTAAGTAATTTGCCTGAGGTGTCTGATAGAGACGGGAATCCAGGCATCCCGAGTCCCAGGCAAGTGAACCATCCTTTCCTTCTATCACCCAAACCAGGGTAAAGTCTCTTAATACCACCTAATAGTTATAGTGGGGAGCCTCTCGAGTCTCCAAACTAACAACAGCAGTGCAAACCCCCAGTGCAGATGCACTACACTGGTGGGGGTCAGGGCTTGTACCAGGGCAGCTTAGCTTGGCAGGACAGCTTTTAATTTACACCAGGAAAGCAGGAAGAGAATAATGCCTAGTGACTTATCCCTGAGGTGTTGCTGATTTATTCAAGGCACATGGAAGGAGAATTGGCCCTACTGAGTTCAGTGGAGTTACTCCTGATTTACACCAGGTGTGAGAGAAGAGAATCAAGCCCACAGGCTTACATTGGTGTTACTCCTAATTTACCCCAGCATATGTGAGAGGAGAGGATCCCTGCAGCTTTAATATAAAACTGATCAGATTGTTAGACAGGAAGAAACAGGAGGTCAAAATTCATGAGAGTGAACACACAACGTGCTTATTAATTCCCTCTCGTTCCTGTCAATCTCTCCGATGTCCTTGGCTGCTCCAGAATAGCCATTCCAGAGGCTGTCGGGACAGGTGAGGATAAGGGAGGGTTACTAGACCTTATTTAAATTCCCTGTTTCTGGCTCTCTGTGTTTAACTGCTTGTTTTCTCCTCACTGAGCTTAGATTTTTATTGGAAGGAATAAAAGCCTGTGGGAAGTGATATGGCCCCGCAGAGCCAAGTCATAAGAACTGTTACAGAGCGATGCAGACTTGTAAAACGAAAGGCTCCAGGGAGGGTTGATCCTATACAAGAGGCTGCTGCACATACTTCATCTCCTGGCCCTTTAACAGTCCCTAAAACCAGCATAAAAGAGAAAGAATAACTCCAAAGCTGGGATTTGATGGCTCCAGTTAAAGCTCCTTGCAATGGGTTGGTAGCAGTTTGTGCCTAGAACATGCACTCTGAGGCACGTTACAGGCCCTGGTAGAGCACATGTCAGAGACACTAACTCAAAGTTCATTTGTCCTTGCAAACATGAGGGATAGGATGGTGTGTACCAGCACAGGAGTTACATATATTGCTAGCACCATCCTCTGCCACCTCCTTTGAAAGCATGGCACAAGATACACCCACTTCCAACTGCCCAACCATCATATCCCTGTTTCTCTGGGCAGATGCACAATTACACATTGTCTGATCACTAACACATGGGTGCAGATAGACAGAGGGATCCAGCCATGTGTTAATAAAAGGCCTGGTGAAGAACAAAACAGACTTGTCAGTTACCATGAGGAAATTCTGCTGTATAAATAAATACGATGTAACGCAACCATCTGTAGCTGTGTGGAGACGCTCTCTCATTCTTCCCCTAGCATAAAATCCACCCTTCACGCATGCACAGCTCTAGCAACTGGGCCTGGTGCATGCGGGGTGGGGTGGCGCAGACAGGCAGGCTGGACTCCTCTCAATATGCAACACAATCATTGCAATCCATGGGGTCCCTGGGGGCAGTTAGGGGTGAGATGGGGATCTCTGGAGGGGGTAGTCAGGGGACAAGGAGCAGTGGGGGTTGGATGGGTCAGGGATTCTGGGGGGGGCAGTCAGGGGGCAGGAAGTGGGAGGGGGTCAGATGGGGGGGGGTAGGCTATTTGGGGAGGTACAGCCTTCCCTACACTGCCCTCCGTACAATTTTGCAACCCTGATGTGGCCCTTGGGCCAAGAAGTTTGCCTACGCCTGGACTAAGGTGACATTCCCTCAACAACCATTGCACCTCGTGGTTAACCCAAGGTGAGATCCAGCCCCGTTGGGCACGATACCGTTCAGATGTGTAGTAAACAGCAATTCCTGCCCTCAAGATTCCTAGATGAATTGATTTAACAGCTAGAAGGGACCACGGTGATCATCTAGTCCTGTCTAACTAGGCCTGGCAGGATTTGATTTCAATGGTTAGTCATCAGTAAACATGATTTCACCAGGCACACACAAAGTGACAAAAAAAAAATATAAAATAGCCATTGATAATGGCTGGCAAGACCACCTTTCCTGGACTGGGAACCTCGACTTTCCAAGAAAGGAAGTAAAACATTAGCTCAAATAGGGGGGAAGAAAGTCTTTCAATCAAGCCACAATTATGGCCAAATGGGGCAGCAACTGTTCCCAAAGAGCTATAAATAAGACAGTCAGCACATTCGTCCAGGGTGCATATAACGTCTCTGTCCATCACTGTGCTGAGGAATGAATTCTGAAAAGGGCCAGCTCATTACAGACCAGAAGTGTTTTCCTTCCTTCCCTCTTCTCCCATCCAATTGACAAATGCTCATCAGAGAGCTCTGGGGAGCTGGTGTCCAGGGTGAATGAGCTGCATGAAGGCAGCTTATGCTCAGGGAGTGGAAATGGTGACTCTCCTGGATGTGATAAGAGAAGGGTTGTGTGTCCCTAATCAGAATGGGTTTGCCACCTCTTTATGGCGGTCTCATTAATGGCTTGAGGGTTGCTCAGAGTCACAGTAATTGTTCAATCGTTTGAAAGTTATTATTGCCAGATTATTAGTATTCATTAAAATGTCCCTTTTGATCTCAGCAAAGGGGCAACTAGCACCTCCGGGAGCTCGGCCTGCTTGGTTAGTGCAGCAGAACAGACCGCTCACAGCTTTGCAGGCCAGCGTTAAGGGATCTCGAACTGAGGCGTTTTCACTAGGGGCAGTTTAGTGAGTACTGGGAATTGTCAGCTCAGGCCAGGCTTGTTTGGGGAATTGGAAAAAAAAGTGACTTAAGTCGGCCCAAGAAACGTTGCGTTGCTCTTCACAAACACCCTGCAACAGTGGTGAGGCCAGGATGGGACACCTGGGTGGGCCCCGACTTCGGGTGGGTGGGCAATGATGGGGTCAGAGGAGCAGGGGGCCGCTTTCCCCCCATCCTCTCTAGTCGGCCTCATAGAGGGCAATGGGCATGCTGGCCAGGAGTGCAGCCAGGGAGCAGGATCGGGACTTGTCCTGCTCCGCCTGCCTGGTGCGCCAGCTTGGAGAGCAGGGTTAGGGCATGTTTCCCCTAGGGATAATGATACTGACTCTCCTTTGTAAAATGCTGTGAGATTGATGGCTGATAACAGATAGGCATTATTATTGATGGGCGAGGGCTTCACCAAAGAGCGCTTGTGTAGATAACTCCCATGATCCCAAGAACAGTGTTGGGTCAAGGGCCACGTGGTGGTATGCACAGGCCCCCACATTTCCTTAACCTGGCCCTGTCAAGAATTATTCCTACTGACAAACTGTGAGACCAAAGTTCTTGTCCTGACCACTAGCAGCCTCAAACCAGTCACTTCACCCCATTGTGCCTCAGTCCCCCCAATCTGTAAAGTGGGGCTAATGATACCATCCCTCCCGCGTGACATGCTTTGAGAACTACAGATGGAAAGCTCTCTATACAAGCTAAGTATTATTATTGGGTATGGAACTGGAATGATAATCCAGCCTCTGTTGCATGGTCTTGCACTATGTTCTTGGATAACTAATCTCCATGGTCCTGGCCCATTGGGATGCATGTGCTGTTAAAGGCTGGGCGAGCAGCCTGCTTTGCTGCCCAATTACTGTAAGCAACACATCCCGGGTGTATCATCCTTAAATAGGAAAAAACGTCATCTCCAGTACAGAATTAATTTTTTGATCCCCATGGCTGATCCCTGGCTTGTCTGCCACCTCCCCTACCATTACAGAATAACATATGGAGAGAGAAAAGCTGGAACTGCTTCAGTTCATGCTCTGATCCGAAGACCACACTGCAATCACCAATTAGCTGAAGGTCAAGGTGTTCCTTGTTAAGAAAGGGTAAAGGGCTGGCATCTCACTTCTCTCATTGCTGTCAGTCCATCCTACTCCTAAAGATTCTGATCAAAGCAGATGCTAAATCTTGGTGCCCTGGTTTTCAGCCCCCACAGCTGCCACTGACTTCAACCGGAGTTGTGTGGCCGATCAGCACGTCCGAGTCAGGTAGGCACCCAAAACCCTTGCAGCAATGTATACAGAGCTGGACTTTCAAAATGCCTCAGTTAGTTAAGAGCACAAGTCCCAGTGACTTTGAAAATTGCACGCTGTGTCATTTGGACTTAAAATAGCTAAGGGCTCTCTCTCTCCCTCCCTCTCTCCACTTCCTGGGGGAAGTGTGGTTGAAGGGAAAGGCACCGAGACAAGACACAAACTTACAGGGGAAGGAAGAACAAGAGAGAAACTGAGCTGACAATATAGAATTCACAGGGAAAATACCATATGTCCTGCTCCCTCCATTCAAAATACATCAGACAAGGAAGAAAAATAAAAAAACCAGAGACATGTTGGGCTGAAAGGGACCCCGAGAGGTTCTCTAGTCCAGCTTCCTGCACTAAGGCAGGATCAAGTAAACCTAGACCAAACCTCACAGTTTGTCCAGCCAGTTGTTAATATCTCCAGTGACAGTGATTCCACACTGGAAGCCTATTCCAGTGCTGAACTATTCTTAGCGTTAGAACGGTTTTCCTAAAATCTAACGTAAAGCTTCATTGTTGTGGATTAAGCCGTTTACGTCTTATCTGCCGCAGACACGGAGAACAACTGCTCACCATGCTCTAGAACAGCCCCTAACATATTTGAAGACTGTTATCTGGTCACCCCTTAGTCTTCTTTTCTCAAGGCTAAACACGATCCCCAGCAGGGCTTATCTCCAGGGCCCTTTACTGTCCTGGAAAATCCAAAGGCTCCTCAGTGAGCAAAGCTCTTTCCTGCCACCAGAACTGTTTATTTTCTCCTGAAGCCGCGTGATAAATCAACCTGACACGCTTCAGCCTCCACGAAGCCTCCTCGGCTGTAAGAATCGCACCACGACACATTTTGTCCCCTCTGCTCGGTGCATTGTCAACATTTAACGTCTATATTTGCACAGGCAGCTCGAGGCAGCCAAGATGGATGAGACTGGCTAGCTAAGCCCCTTTCCTGATGCACGTAAAGCTGGGAAATCTGCCCTGACTGGGCCATTAAACCACTACAGAGCACTCGCAGGGTTTACACCAGGAATGTAGCCACAGGGATATCAGTGCTCTGGCTGCAGATATTCTCTCTACACTGCAGTCTATAAGAGCACTGGTCAGAGTCTCCACTGATATGAGTCAACATAGCAACATTGACGTCAACGGAGCCCATCTGATTAAAGCCAGTTGAGGATTCGACTCATTGAACCAAATGTTTCCTCTTCTCTACTCTGGAGTAAATCCAGAATAACTTCATGGATGCCAGTGTAAACAGATAGAGAGCACAGAGGTTATAAAGCTGGGCATCAGCGGGACATAGCGTGGCATAGGCCTTGTGCTGTGCATAAGGGTAAATTTCATCCTAAAAATATATTTTTTAAAGTGTTTCAGTGCCTTTTTTCTTTAAAGAGCAGGCAAGCAAACAAACCAACCAGTCGACCGTTTCATACTGAAGCATTCCACTATATCCATCTAACGCACTGGGGCCCTGGATCCAGGATTCGGACCTCTAGGCACTCCCGCAACACAAATAATAAATAGGAATACTACCACTGTACAATATCAAGCCAATGTGGGCAGACAAGAGTTTATACTAACAGATGTACCTCCCAGACCCCACAGGCAACCCTATAACAAGCCAGTGTTCACAGTCCAGCCTTCACGAACAATCTAGCATTAATGAAATAGTACGGATATGCATTCAGATACTATGGCTAATAGCCTGGGCCAGGAACCTAGAGAGTAGAGCTGATCGAAAAACAGTTTCCATCGCATGGGATAAACTCTAATATTTGAGCAGGGAATTGGGCTAGATGGCTTCATGAGGTCTCTTCCAACCCTAATATTCTATGATTCTGTTTCAACATTTGTCTTTGTCCCCAAAGTCTATATATCAAAATTTTTAATGGCACAAAAAGATCTGAAATATTTCACTTTGGAAATGAGAAAATGTTTCACTTTGGGTTGCGTAGACATTAATCTTTGCACTCATCAGAGATGCCTACTGGGAATTGTAGCTAAGGCTCCCTCATGCGCCTCTTCTTCCCTCTAGGCCTCGTTCCACCGCCAAACTACATCTCCCAAGATGCACTGCAGTCTCTCCCCGTGGTGGAGTCACTGTAGTGCATCACAGGATTCACCCCATGAACCACAGCAGCTCAGGCACAAGAAGAGACTGCCATGCATCATGGGATAGGTAGTTCAGGTTGCGGAGCGGGTCTCAGGTCTTATAACAGGGGTATGGTGGACCAGAACTACAGCTCCCATGAGGTGCCATGATGGCATAGGTTGATGCAGAGATTAATCTAGACTCAACTCTAAACAAAACATGTCGTGTAGGTTTTGCCTTTTCAGCTTTTTGTGTGAAATGTTTCTCTCGCAACAAAATCCCCTTTTCTGATGTGAAAATGTTTTGTTCAGAATTTTTCAACCAGCCCAACTAGAAAAGGAAGGGGGGCGCGAAGATAGCTAGTTATCTAAGATCTCATGAGCAACCCTGTAACAACAAACCAATATGCATAGGCGGTGCAGTTTTATGAAATTATCTCTGCAGTAAAGTGCCTGCATATCAGGCCCTTAAACAAGTCCCTGTAGAACATCGAAGGTTTTATTGCACAGTTGTGCTTGCACCGGACATTTGGTGGCCTCAGAGGCTCGAGGCAAAGAGTTAAACTTTCTTCCCTGCCTCTCTCATAAAATCTTTGTTCCGGGAACGTAAATAAAACAAGAACATTGTTAAATCTGTACTGTATGTTTTAGCTTTTTGGTTTTTTAAATGGCCCCACCTGCGATAAAAACCATTTTCTCAGTGAATTGGCAGCTCTGAGTTCCCACAATCCCTTAATCCCCTGGTGAAAGAGTCCCATTCTCTCTCCAATACAAGACACATTATTAATGGATTATGTTTGCAGCAGGTAAAGGTCGTTTTTAATGCTTTTAATGATTTAAACCCGGATTTTCTTTCAGATTTACTGTTTGCAAGGACCCTGGCTGTGAAATCCTCACCAAATAATTAATTTGTATCCAAATGTGGAGACAAGAGCCCATTTAATTCTCCAGTGTAGTGGCCTGGGATGGATAGTATATACCACCAATGCACAGTTTTCCAGTAGAGATATAACCAGCCAGTCAGGATAGAAATTAGGGGTCAGATTTTGAAACGGCCTCTGAAATAAAGGATTCACCAATTTAAAGAGCAATCTCACAGTTTTGCATCTTTTGTGTAGACAATGGCCTGCTTTGCATGGGCAAATGCCACTTTCTGCTGTGCAGATATTATGGGGTAATATTTCTTAGGTCTCTTCAGAACAGGCTTAGCCAGCATCTGCTTTCCATGTCTCCTGGGTGGATTATACTGTGTTTGCCCGTGCACAGCTCACTCGTTATGTGGTCTCCTATCAGCTTTGCCAGGATTGTGCAAAAGGTCGGCTACTTTCCTAGTGCACGGGTCACAATCCTGCAAAGCACGATCTTGTCAAAGCTGATAGGAGGTATGAAGCTGTTCAGGCTTTAGAGAGACTGCTAGCCTGGGTCTGCACACCCAGGTGCACCGGTAGTGTTGCCAACTCTCCCGGTTTGGCCAGAAATCTCCCAGAATCGGGCTCCATCTTTTGGAGGCTCCCGAAGTTAATCTGGGAGATTTTAGACCTCTAAAAGTCCGGCAGCACAGTGGGGCTCAGGCAGGCTCCCTACCGGTCAAAAGTACATTGCACTGGTGCTGCTTATTCCACAGCACCTATGGGAGGTATGGGCACTAGCACAGTTCTGATCTGGCCATCTCCGGGCAAATGCATCCAGGGTGGACGAGTCCTCAGGTGTATTCCAGTGCATATGCTGTGAACTGCTAGGCTGGAGTGAGCTAAAAGAAGGAGAATCAATGAAATAAATGTCATTCACTCTCACACTAGGGTGACCAGATGTCCCTATTTTATAGGGACAGTCCCACCCCATCCTGATTTTTCACACTTGCTGTCTAGTCACCCTATATCACGCATCAGGCACCTCCTCAGCCTCTGTGCTGCTTAATATCTGATTGCATTTCTCTGAGTCATTGCAGCAAAGTCTAAGAACGTCTCTTGCTCTATTGGGCTGTCCAGCCCCTTCTCCATTCACGAGGGATCAGATTGACAGCGTGACTCACCCAGAGAGACTGGAAAAACAATAATAGAGAGGAAAATAATAAAAGACAACGCTTCGGAAGAACCACACTGAATCAGAACCACACAAAAACAGAAGGAAGAGGAGAGAGGAAAATAACATCATCATTCAGCCGGGTCTTGTCGCCCGAAAGCGCCCACTGCACAACTGGAAAGCGGCAGTACATTCCCTAAGAAATTCATCTGCAAGGGACAGGATCACAAACGCCCCACAAAGCCATCTCCCTGGCTGAGTCAATGGAGAGTTATCAGCCCCAAACCAGGCCTGCATCCCCTGCCCCGCCCTTCCACACTGCAATGTATTGAGGAGTATTTCTACTACAGCAGCATGTAGGAACCCCAGTCAGGAATCAGAGCCCTGTTCTGCTAGACTCTCTAGGGACAAGTAACGGAGGAGACTGTTCCTGCCCCATATAGCACCTGGTCTGGGATCCTGATTCAAGAGAGCACTTTCTTAACATTGAGCACATCCTTAAGTGACCTTCCTGAACAGAGATCCTAGGTGGGATTTTCAAAGGTACCTGAGTTTTTTAGGAGCATAAGCCAGTGGGATTTGTGCTTTTAAGTCACTTCTGGGCACTTTTGAAAATCCACCAGCTTTTCTGAACTGGGGCCCAGGTGAGAGCTTAGAAACTAGCTTCACTGCCCGACCAATTCACTGGAACCCAAGTGTGGTGCTTTTTAGAAGGTGAGACGAGTTGCATGCATTTTACTAGTTCTAGGTGAAATTGATTCCTGTTCCCACCAAGCCCATGCACCATTTAAATCCATCTACAGACTGTCTGCACCAGTGTGAATTTCATTCAGCATGTGTAAATGAACTGGACTTGCCTTTTGAAATCAAACACTGTTGCTGTTAGTTCTGTTCCCCGACCCCCATATTCCCATCTGCCCAGTCTCAAAATCACCATGCCCAATCCTCTCCACCACTTGCCAATTCTCCATCCCAGCTAATCAGCTCTCTCCTTTATTAATAAATATAATAATACATCATTGGGGCCCATTGCCCTACTGGAATTTTGCAGTGATGCATCAGCAAGAGAGGATGATATCAGACACCTGAGAATCAAGGAGACACATTTGCCCATAAAGTTTTATTATACAATTTAAAACCCAGCCTCTGTAGAAGCAGAGCATTGTTTGAAATGCAGGCTTCCTTCAGGAGAGCTCTGGAGTGAGCTGAGAAGTCACTTGTGCATCTAAGACAAATGAAAACAGATGCTACTGACAAGGTGACAAAGGAAGCAACATTGACTTTAAAAAAAGGATGCAGGAAAGCGATGGACAAAACCAAGGCTGGAATTCAGGGCCCAAATCCCATTAAAGTAAATGAAATCAGCTTGACTCCATTGACTCTAATGGATCTACATTAATTGACACCTGCCTGGGACCTGGGCCATTGACACCAATGGAGCTACACTGATTTACATTAGCTAGACATCTGACCCAAGAGGAGCAGGGTGGATTTGAGTTTTGCCAACCTAAAACCAAGGATGGTTTAAACCCTTGGTTCCATTTTAGCCAAGTCACTGAAGTTCAAGTGTCATGACACGCAACGCACAACAAATACAAGGGAGAGACAAATCAGTACCTCTGTCACATTGCCGAGTTCCCTCTGCTCCTGGGAAAAAAACCCTCATTAGGGATCTTTTAAGTGAAGAGAAAACATCTTTAGATCATTAGGGGGAGGAATAATCGCGGTAGTATCCAAAGACTGAGTAAAGCACCATTAGTCATTGTTTTGGTTTGTGGTTTTTCTCCTCTGATTTCCCCCAAGCTATTTTGTTTGTATATTTCAAAATAGGACGGATTGCACTCTGGGAAAGCAAAGATTTTGTTAAACGTTTCCAATATAAATTACAATTAACAGCCAGACTTTCACTGGAAGGCGTTCATTTCAGAAAACTGTTTAAAATGTTATTTAAACAGGGATGCTCATGCTCAGGAAGGCAAAGGGTTGCTGCTGCGGGTGCCCTCTGTTCCCACTGACTTTAGGGAGAGCTCAGCACCTTGCAGGATTGCACCATACGAGCAAACACTACCTGGGAGAATGCTAAGCTGGCTTCCCCCAAGCGGTTCTACCTATGCACTTTAGTGCAGACCTGCAACACGTCCCTGTTCCCCAACCCCAGAGCTTTTCCAGTGCCTCTTCATTCTCACCTGCAGGCCCTGCCCCTGCTATTCCAGTCTTGGTGCCCCCAGGACACACCTTAGTCCAGCCCCTTCCCCCTGTTATTCCAGCTCATGGCCTCCTTTCCCTTCAGTGAAGATATGCTGTTTTACATCAGTGATGCATCTGGACCATAACGTCTGCCACGTTTGCCTAACACAGTCACTGCATTATCAGTAAATGGAGTCATTATTTCAAAATGTTTCATAATTGCTTGGCAGGCTGCCTTGGGAGAGACGGACCAGGAATGGTGCTGTAAAAAGAAGCCACACTGTTCCGTTATCCTTTCCTGTTATTCATAACAGAGATCATTTGGTATTAAATGTGACTGTGTGTCTTTTAAATGGAAGGTGGGTTTTTAAACACCTTTTAATTTATTGTCATTTTTCTGGCAAATAATATATAAAAAAGGTTGTAATGTGCCATTTCTGCCTGACAGCCCCCCAGGCTATTATTCATGTTAAATTCTCCCCCTCCCAACCCCAGCATAAGGGTTCTAATTTAAGACAAGAGATCTCATAAACATAACAATACTTGATATTTATACAACATTTTTCATGCACTGATCCCCAAGTGCATTACCAACATTAAGAGCCTCATTTGGCATCAGCCACAACTGAAAAGATATCAGACAAAGAGAGAAAGAATTCTCTCTGATGGCCAGTTGATTTTGAAGTCAATAGAGTTAAGCTGAGTTAGCGAAGGGTCTGACCCCTTTGCGGGAATTTTAAGGGCGGCTCAGCACCCATAGAGGGGTCCAAACTGTTCCAAAAATCTAAGCTCCCTTTTAGTCACCTAAATAAAGCATGGCCTAGGGGATAGAGCACTGGACTAGAACTCAGAAGACCTGGGTTGTATCACTAGCTTGCAGGGTGCTTGAGGGCAAGTCATGTCCTGTCTCCATGCCTCAGTTTCCCCATCTGTAAAATGGGGATAATGATGTTGCCCTCCTTTGAAAAGCACTTTAAGAAGGGATGCGGGATTCAATAAAATATTCAAAATAAGGAAGCAGCAGCAACCATTGCTTGGATCACTCCAGGAGCGATAGGACGTCAAGCAAGCTGAGGTCTGAGCAGATGTTCTGTGTTAGACAAAGTTATTAGTTATTAGTCTTTACTTGGCTGGGACCCTGATGCAAAGTCCCTGCATTAGGCTAGTGTCATGGCTTTCAGCCTTTTCCATACAGTAATTCCATGTTAGAAGAGCAATAAGACTAGGGACTTCTCATCCATTTAGCCATAAGGAACAGGGGAGAGGTCATGATTAGGGGTGGTTAGAAAGTGGTAGTGGGAGGCTTCCAAAATTTTTATTTATTTATTTTTTCAAAAACAAAAATGTTTTTCATTTCTGTCAGCATTTTCCTCCCAGAGGAGATCCATACCCCACACTGCACCCCCAGATGCGTGCCAATCTCACCTGCAGTGCTGCAGTTTTTCAGAGGCCAAGAGATGGGCATGTTCCCACACAGCACACCTGAGGGCCAGACAGCAGGAGCACAGGCAATGATGGTTCAGATAGAAGAGGATTGGGTTTTAAGCCAGCCTTGGCGCTGGAGCATGACAGACAGCCACAATCCAACCACAAGAAAATTTTGGGGTGGCTTCTGAAGGCAAGGCAGAGGAGGCAGCCCCCCCCCACCACAAAACACACTGATTGGATATAACTGCAGTCCTGACCAGAAGGGACCATTATAATCATTGTCTGACCTCCTGCACAACGCAGGCCACAGAGTCTCACCCACCCACTCCTGTAATAACCCCCTAACCTATGTCTGAGCTATTGAAGTCCTCAAACATGGGTTAAAGTCTTCAAAGTGCAAAGAATCCTCCAGCAAGTGAATCGTGTCTTATGCTGCAGAGGAAGGTGAAAAACCTCAGGGCCTTTGCCAATCTGCCCTGGAGGAAAATTCCTTCCAACCCCAAATATGTTGATCAGCTGAACCCTGAGCATGTGGGCAAGACTCACCAGCCAAACACCCAGGAAAGAATTTTCTCTAATAACTTAGATCCCATCCCATCCAACACCCCATGACAGGCTACTGGGCATATTTACCATTAAAAGTCCAAGATCAATTAATTGCCAAAATTTGGCTATCCCATCATACCATCTCCTCCATAACCTAAAGACTAAGCATCAAGCTTAGTCTTGAAGCCATCTAGGTCTTTTGCACTGACAATACCTGCCCTCCCAGGCACACGAAGGCATGAGGGAGAGAGCTAACAAGCAGAGCAAAGAAGGCAACTCCACGACGCCATGGACAGGGACGGGAGCAAAGAGACTGATTTCTCAGCACTACCCCCTCCTGTTCCAAGAGTGGCCTCATAGAGATTTTTTTCTAACCCAAGTGCAGCGAGCAAATCCATATTTGTTTGCCGCAGAGCCAAAAGGCCCAACATCAGACTGTTATCCATAATAAGTGCTGCGAAACAACATTCAAAGCTATTGATCTCCACTGCCAGGATGCATTGACGGAGCCGAACTACAGGTCATCACCGGGACGTCCTGAAAAGGCCTTTCACTACAGGAGGAAGTAGCCTGTCAGTTTAGCCCCATGTGGTGATCTTGATCAGCTTGGGTTTACTTCAGTCTCTTCATTATGCAAGACACAGGCTGCAGAAAATTAAGTCACGGAGAAAGGAAATTATTTTGGTTTGTGCCAGCATCAGTCAGCATCAGTCGATTTTCTTCCCCCTGCAGCAGTCACTTCGTTGTGCTGTTAGTTTTCTTCCTGCTGTCTGCATTTTTATTTTGAGCAAACGCCCAAGGAAATAAAGTCCAGACAGAAACCTTCTGCCGTCCATCCGTCCACCTGAGAAGGCGGGCTTGTCCTGCTCACTCCCCTTGTTATTCTTTGATTGTCACTGTGCCGAGGGGGTCTCAGTGCAGATTAGAGACACGTTAAGCTAGGTGCTGTACATACACATAGTGAGAGAGACAGCCCCTCCCTTGCCCTGCACAGCGGACAAACTAAATAGACCAATGAAGAGTGGAAGAAAGAAATAATTAGCAGTCTCATTTTCCAGATGGGCTACTGATACTTAGAGCCATGGGTTGGGTCATCACTTTACAGCCAAGCCGGGGTCTTACCCAGGTTTTTAACCCAACTGCTCTATCATCTAGACCAGGGGTCAGCAACCTTTGAGAAGTGATGTGCCGAGTCTTCATTTATTCACTCTAATTTAAGGTTCCGCGTGCCAGTAATACATTTTAACGTTTTTAGAAGATCTCTTTCTATAAGTCTATAATATACAACTAAACAATTGTTGTATGTAAAGTAAATAAAATGTTTAAGAAGCTTCATTTAAATTTAAATTAAATTAAAATGCAGAGCTCCCCAGATCAGTGGCCAGGACCCGGACAGCATGAGTGCCACTGAAAATCAGCTTGCGTGCTGCCTTCGGCACGCGTGCCACAGGTTGCCTACCCCTGATCTAAACAGAAAAATCCCTGACCTACATATGGTGGTGCAGAAAGCCTCGGATAGGTGACTTGGCTGGGGCTATCAGTTAGCAGCCCAGCCTCTATTTTAATAACCCCTGCCTGCTTGGTGTGCTGCTCTGTCCCCATATAGTGGCATCTGGACATTGAAGAGTCCAGAAGGGATTTTGGGTGTGTGTGTTCTTTTTTAAAGGGCTAGGAACACAAGAAACTAACTATCGCATCAGCTGCTGTTGAACGGCTGTACATGTCATGTAGTCACCGAAGCATCTGATTTACTCAGGGTTCATGCTTTCAGAGGGAAGAGAAAGAAAAATGTGTTCTTTCTCACAGCATTTTTTTCCCCAACTGCTTTTAACATTCACTAAAATTGTTTGTTCTTCTTTGCTTGTCCCAAGCAATCCATATAATCTGCATGCTAAACAAGTGATGGTATCACCTCTCACACTGCATCCCAGCCACCAGAACATACGACAATAAAAGACTTGCTGAGAAATTCGATCCCAAGCAATAGGTTTTAGATTAGTTGGAAAGATCAGGGTGAATTGAACTTTAAAGAGGATGGGCTGGATCTTCAGACAGTATAAATCAGTGCAGTTCCCCGGATCCGACTCCAACTGAAAAGCTGGCCCTATATTCCCATGTCCTGACCCTTGAGTTTCTTTTATGAGATTCCTGTTTCAGCTGTCACATTCCTGGCTAGTACTTTCTTTCTGGCCAGAAGAAGCTGTTAAGGATTCAGCACTTGAAGGTCTGGGTCCAAGGCACATCACCAATATGAAGTGGATGAAAATTGAAATCTCTTTCCCTGTTACCTGGGGTTTTGTGGAGGGTTTTCAGCACTCCTTTCGTGATTTCTCTTCTCATTCATCACACTAACTTTATGAACCCTATCACACCAGCTTCTGCCATGTTATGCTTTGCAATAAAGACCACCGAGGGATAATGCAACAGCTCTGACCCAGGATGTTTTGTGATTAACCGTCTTGGGCATGTGTGTTTTCAGTGGTTGTGTGATAGCTCAGGCAATGCAGTCATTCTGGCGGCAAATAGGCAGATACTTTACATTTGTTTCATCGCTAAACAAAATACAGTTATCCATCTATATCAGTGAAAGAGAGAGGGGGCCTCAAATATAAGTAAAATGAAGGGATATACCTTTAGTCTTCAGGACTGTATGCTTTAGTAAAAGGCTTTTGTAAAACTATATGATAGATAGATAGATGTGTTTTTCCATCCTTCACTCACCTGGAAGTAGGATGGATGGATAAACAAACCAACACTTTCCCATTGTAACTACTAACGTTGGATTCAAAAGGTGTTGGGTCTAAGCGTGCTTCCACAAACCCTCAGTCCAAAGTCCCTTATTCAGGTGAGCAGCCCCATTAAAGGGTCCTTCCAAATTCACGGCCATGAAAAACACGTCACAGATCATGAAATCTCAGTTGAAATTGCAGTATTGCCACCCTTATTTCTGTGGTGCTTGCTACTGGTCAGGCACCTTGCCCAGAAGGCAGCGCCGCCTGCAGTAGCAGTGCGGAAGTAAGGGTGGCATGGTATGGTATTGTCTCCCTTCCTTCTCCGCTGCTGCAGGCATCTTGGCCAGAAGTCACCACTCTTTGGCCACCCAGCTCTGAAGGCAATGCAGAAGTAAGGGTAGCAATACCACAGCCCTCCTACATAGCCTTGAACCCCCTCCCTGATCCTCCTTTTGGGTCAGGACCCCCCATGGCTAATGTGAAATTTACGATTTAGAGATCTGAAACTGTGAAATTCAAGTTTTTTTAAAAAGCTATAACTGTGAAATTTACCTAAATGGACCGTGAATTTGTAGGGTCCCCCCACCCTTAGCATCAATGTGTTTGGTATTTCCTATCCTGACTACCACAGATATACATAAATCCCTGCCTTTATCCATCCAGACTTCCATTTTATCCTTTAATTCCACATAGCCAGCTACCCTGGTTCTTATACCCCACCCATCACCATGGCATCGGAGCACTACTATAGTCACCGCTGTCTCAGGCTCTTCTCTGCTAATCCCTCACTGCTTCTCCCCAAATCCCTTCACGCCTTCAGTGCTTGTGGATGTTTCTCCTAGAAGGTCTGCATTACACCCACTTTCACACTACTTCTGCGCCAACAGATGTCCTCCCTTCATATAAGTGACCTATAGGCCATTGTAACGCTCGCCTCCCAAAATCCCTTTTCACTCTATGTCCGGGAAGAAAAAAACTTGCTGGTAGATGCATGAACTTGCATTTGAGGCTAGTGTGTCAAGTTTTCAGAGTTATATATGGGATTGGCATAAGGTACACTCCCGGCTCAGCATGTGATTAACAACTGTTTCTGCTGCGATGAAAACAAGAACTTTGGTAATTATCAAGCTAATAGAGATGCTGAATGTCTCTGCAGGAGAGGCTAATTTATTGCTCTAGCACTTTAAAAGTAATTGCCTGTCTGAAAGGGGATGGTGGCCTTGTTCAGTACCTACATAAGAATGACCACACTGGGTCAGACCAAAGGTCCATCTAGCCCAGTATCCTGTTTACCAACAGTGGCCAGTGGCAAGTGCTCCAGAGGGAATGAACAGAACAGGTTCTCATCAAGTGATCCATCCCCTGTCGTCCATTCCCAGCTTCCAGCAAACAGAGGTTAGGGACACCATCCTTGCCCATCCTGGCTAATAGTCATTGATGGACCTACCCTCCATGAACTTATCCAGTTGTTTTTTGAACCCTGTTACAGTCTTGGCCTTCACAACATCCTCTAGTAAAGAATTCCATGGGTTGACTGTGTGTTGTGTGAAAAAATATCTGGAGGACAGGTGTTCACTTCACACACAAAAAAGCACCTAGATGGAGGTGGAACTGTTACCCAAGTCTAGACATATTATATACACACACACACAAGGACAGAGCTTCAGCTGGTATAAACCAGTCTGATTTCCTGGTTTACACCACATGAGAATCTGGGTCATTAATGTAGATACAGCTAGGAGTTGGCTACCTATGTGTAGTCCCAACTTTACCCTCTTCCTGGGGTTTGTCTTTAATGGTAACACAACAACAGAATACAACCTCCTCCCCCGCCTCCCTCCATCTAAGCTTTCTCCTAAAAACTGGTTGTTCTTATTGTTTCCTTGCAGAACTTCCTGTGTTCCAAACCCTAGATTCTTCTGCCTATGACAGAGACATTCCAGCCCCCGTTATATTGTGGTTGGAGTTGCCACTCTAGGCTCTTTTATATCCTGGCTGATTACTTCAACAGCTAAGTATCTGGTTCTCAGGCACTGGAATCAATATTAATAAGAAGGTCTCTTCCTTGCATAGCTCTGTTAGCACAGTGCTGCAGAAATCTGTTATTAATAAGTCTCTGAGCCATGTTTTCTAAATGTTCTGCATAGGCTGTAATTGAGAAAGAGGGGTCTTTCCTGTGAAACAGTATCGTGTTTATGGGGCAGCCTTGTGGATTATTCATTATAGGTTTTCCCACTGAACACCTGCAGGAGTTAAACCCTTTTAAGAGCGGCTGTGAGTTGACTCACGGGGTGGGGGAGAAGGGAAGCTGGGTTGATATACAATTTTGGAGTAAAAGGAATACCTTGGATAGCAAATCTGTAATTGCCATGTCAGGGTGACATCCCGTGTCAGGACGAATGTTCACTCACCTTAATGTCACTTTAAAATGTATGAACACCAGCCCACGCCACTGAATCAATGTTCAAAAGCATCATGTCAGTTCCCTCTGTGTTAGAGTCCTAGTGGAGGAATCAGGGATTAGAGCAGTCCTTTTTACCTAGTTATTTGTTTGTCTATGATACACGCTCCATTGGGGGGAAAAAAGACTTCTTTAGCCAACATCTTAAAAAAAAATTCTCAATTTTCTGCAGTAATATGGGTAAAGAGAAAACTTTTCACAAACACATTAAAGGGATGACACCAAGATAAAATTCATACATTGAAAACTGAAGGTTCATTTAACCGAAGTCATAATATATTTCACCATTAGTTCTGTGTGTTTTACTGCTTACACTTGGTTCTAATCGAGCATAGCGCAATTAACAAATACTGTTTAGTTGCACTTCCTCTTCCTGGATCGCATATATAGAGCCTTTCCATCCTCTTATTGGATTTGGGTTTCTAGCACTGCAGGAAATGGAAAGAATGGAACCTCTTCAGCATTTGAGTAACTTTGACTTTGCACTGGCAGAACGGAGATCAGAATCCATCCAGATATCTCAGAGATAAACATCAAACAACTTGTAAAACAGATAGTGCAACCCTGAGTACTGGAAGTATTCCAGTAGCAAAATGCCAGTTTGTGCCCCAAAGAATGAGCAGAATATTCAACCACCTTTTGTGCTTCTAAAAACAAATAAGCGAACAAAATACTCCCACCCCATTTAGACATCTAGCCCTATTTAAATTGGTGGCATACAACAACGTAAGTCCATGTCCAAGTCTCTAGTGGCTAGTTTGTGTAGCATGCAACATGGTGGAACTTTCAGGAAGCGAGAAGTTGCCTTTATTCTCCAGGAAACTAATTATTTTTGAGATACTTCTTTAAAACACCACACAGAAAGATTTCCCTTTAACTTAAAGAAGTTGGGCTCCTTTAGACACAGGAAAGAAATACATGGACAAAAACATAGCAAAGAAGTTTTAAACAAATGCCAAAAAAAGCAGGTGAAGCATAAGATTTTATTGGAAACCCCAGTTCAGGTGGGAAGGAATAATTTATTAAGTTACAAGCAATGCACAAAGCAAGCACTGTTGCAAGTTTTACAGCTGCCTTCTTAGCCAACATGCTAGTGATTGAACCAGGAAAAGTCACCAGAGGCTACAGCTAGAGTTAAAAGCCAGGTTCTAGCTGATGAAATAATAGACTCACCTCCTCTGTTAATGTCAGTTTAAAGAGGAGCTTACACAAGTGAGCTATACAATGTAAGGATCCCAAATACAGGAATCTCTTCATCAAGGGCAAATTTAAGCCTGTGCAGAGGACCAGCAGAAGCCCTATACAGCATGTAAGTCCCACTTAGGACCCCAAAGAGCACATCTTAGTGGGCTATTTCCACCCACTGTAAGATCCCAGAATATTACACCAATTTACAGCAGGCTGGGAGTAGACCTTATGAGCCCTGCCTCAGTACCAACCTTTGCTTTAACCACTAGCCCATTCTCCCAATTAAGCACAGGGACCCAATATTAGAGGAAGAATCAGATGAGTTTCTAATAGAGAAGAGAAGCATGCTGGTGAAAAGTTTTAGGAAAAGAAGTTCCTGGGACAGATCCTCAGCTGGTGTAGATCAACACAGTTCTATTGACACCAAAGGAACTACAATGATTTACACCAATAGAGACTCTCGCCATGTAAATACACACACTGGACCAGATGCTCCTCTCACCTAGACTGGCATAAATCAGGAAGAAGAACGACATGGAGATCAGAGTTACGGTGGTGTAAAACTAGTGGGAGTGATAGAAGAATCAGACGAAAATCGCTGACCATGAAAAAAATATCAATGGATGAAATCTGATCTTTCCACTATAGATTTCACTTTGTATTAAATTTGTACAAATGCCCAGAAATCATGTCAGTAAAATAGACCCAATGAATTTTATCAGGTAGCATTTTGTGAACACAGGGTCTAATTCTCTACTGTATTGCTCCAGTTTTACTACTATTTGAAGTCAAAAGAGTTAGATAGGCTTATAACAGGAGTAACACAGTGATGAATCTGGCCTAGAAACTAGGGAGTAAAGCCAGTTGAAATTGTTTTGTCTAAAAGTTTTCCCAATAAAATGTTTTTTTGGCCCCAATGAACATTTTAAGTTTGTGCTACATTTCCAGTTTTTCAATGAAAATCAAAATCAGAAAAAAATAGTTTGGGGTTTTCATTAAAAATTGAAAACTGTAAGATTTTTTAAAAAATTATTTATTTTAATTTCCCTTGGAAAACAAATGGCATTATTCAAACAGCTCTTCTTGGGACCCTTCTTTTCTTACCCAACACATTTGTGTTGATGTTGAATGGAAAGGCAAATGGAGTCAAGACTTCTGTTTCTTCCTCTTATGTGTAGAACAATTGCATTAATGTGACGCAAACAAAGCAAAGATAATTTCCTTGCTCACATGAGTCATGGTTTCTCTGCACCTCATTTCCCATTCTGTAAACATGCCTGTTTTTTCCCCTTCTACGACATGAGCTATTGTTTTTGTTTTCCCAGTATTTCAAAATGTACAATGTGTTAAATTACCTCACACCGGGCACTAGATGCCTGATGTATGTTATTAACCACTTTAAATTTACAAAGTTTCCTATACCTGTATATTTCCTTAGCTGCCCAGTTAATCACTCAGTTTAAACAACACTATCCAAAATTCATGTATTACATTACTGGCCTTGTAATACACAAATGGACAATTTAATCCAGCTCTCTTTGATATGCAGTTCTATGATACATCTCCAACTTTGTAGGCAGCACAGAGAAGGTGACATGGTCTTCTCCGATTGCATGATAATGATACAAAACATCCTATTTTAACATTTATTTCAAACAGCTGCTGACTTCGAGGCGCACTTGTATTTATGAAAGCAACCCAAGGAAATGAAATAATTTTTATCATCTGTCTTTTGGAGAGCAGTTTTTTTTAAACAAAATATCTAGACAGCTCCTACAGACTGCAAAATATTCTGTTGTTCCTGTCAAGTTTTGAACAAACCAACTTGTTTTTTTCCCCCAGAAACAATTCTCTTCCCTTTCTATTTTTTTCTTTTATGGCATTCGCTGAAGGAAAGGCGCATTATCAGTAATAGGGTCTGCACATGATGAAATCTGATTGATGGGCTGTAATAGAAGATATTATAATTCAACCAGTGACTCCAATGAGGTAGCCAGATATATCAAAAGTGGAAGAAACAGGAGGGAATATCTGCAGAAAGTGGTTATAGCTTTTGGCTATATTACTGTTTTCCTCTATGCATCTAGTGAAGAGATAGCGGTAGCGAGGTCACCGATTTGCAAACTGCTTGCAAATAAAGGCCATGTATACTAATCACCTGTATAATATTACTAGCAGCAGCTAAGGTGATTTTTTTAAATAGAGCCACTCTCATTAAAATACACCACAGATGGAAACTGGAGGGCTCAGGAGGTTGATCTAGGATTGTGAAGCCTCAGATCAGCAGGAATCTAAAGTCACTGGTCTTGGGTCATTGGGGATTCATGAGAGTTTAGAAGACTCAGTTATGGAGCCATTTACCACCAAAGGAGCAACAAAAGAGGAAGGGATACAGCAGCCACTAACCACACTACCAGAGAATTCCTCTAATCTGGGTAATTCTTCCAGCAGCAGCCACGCCGGCGTTAGAGCCACTTGGCGCAAAATGCCATGTGCCAACGGGCTGCTCCACAGTGTAGAATCTGCATTGTGCTCCACAGTGTTGGCCCAGTGTTCTCCACAGTGCAGAATCTGGGCCAGTGTTTCTCAACAGCAGCTTGGGGAGTAAGGAGCTGGCAGGTGCAAAAATCAAGACCTCAGCTGGGCCCCCTTGCTGGCACTCTAAATGGAAAAGGCCTTGATGGGCCACATGAACCTCTCACTCGTGAAAATAGTTCCCCCAGGCCAGAGCTGGGGGCTTATTAGTAGTAAGTCAGGGTGAGAGAAGCTCGCACTGGCACTAGCCGTGTTGCATATATTCAGTAGAAAGGCAGAGGACTCAACTGCAGGACTGGCCCTTCAGGAACACTCCAGGAGAACAGTGCACTATCCACCAGGAAGAAGGGCCCAGATTTTCAAGAGCTCCGCACCAGAAATGTTTGGTTTTGTCCTGGTTTGGTACAAAACGGCTTTTCGACAAAGAGGACATTCTCTCTCTCTCTCTCTCTCTCTCCCGTGCGCACACACAACTCCATTTTCACTGAAAATCTGTAGAGTCTCTTAAAATATCAGAAAACTCAAACTTGGGGGCGGGGAGCGTGGCACGTGTTTGGGGAGTTTTTGACCAAAATTTCAAAAGCCCTATTTTTGTTTTTGTCAAACAAAACAAACAAACAAACAAACAATTGGAGAGTGGGGAGGCAGGAAGAAATCTTTCCCACCCAGCTGTACTCAGCAGTCACTACTGGCCTCCCATTGTATGTACTGGCAATACATACAATGGGAGGCCAGTGAGAACAGTACAAAAGACACCCTCAAAGCTCACCTAAAAGCTGTCCAAGTCAACCTGAACATAGGTCCCCATAGATCAATATGGCAGCAGACCTACTAGTCTGTGGTTAAAAGCCATTGTGAACAGCAGAATAGAAAAAAAGAAACAAAAGAGAGAAGCCTGAGTGAAGACAGCAGGCAGCTACAAAAACACGTGGCCCTGTCTGTTGAACGTGGGGACACAACTGCAGATCCCTTATTGCTTTACATTCACAGAAGATGATGCACTGAAACAAACTGGCACATCTGTGACGCACGATGGGAGACTCCAACCACAGGGTCTCCCAGAACTGGAAAATTCAGCTACCATATCTTGAGTAAAAGAGCCAAAACCTGCAGGGGGATGTAAAAACTCGTACCCTGTGTGAATGGGCACAGACAGGGATCTATAGTCGTCATCCACTCGCCACTGGGACACGTATATACAGCAGTAAACACAAGAGGGCCCTCATCTCTGTTTGCGTAGCACTGAAGGTGATATTGTAACAAAAAGGAGGCCTCATTTTCAGAAGGCACCTGGAGCTGTGGGTGTTCAGCACCACTTGAAATCAGACCTTCTTCTTCTTCTTCCTCCTCCTCAGGTGAAATGAATACAAAGCTCATTTAGTACGTTATCAAAATTCATCCCCCAGAGTGAACATCAATACAGAGCCAGAAGTGGCACAATTGTCAATTTCATTGAAGCGATGTTAAGATAGCATAAATTAGCAAATTTTAAAACAAAATAACACATCCAAATCAGGTGAGGAGAAGAGAATGAGCTTTGTTTTACTTGTCACGAAGCACAGGAGGTATGGCGGGGGGGAGGAATGCACCTTGCCTCACTTCATATATCTCTGGTCCTCTCCCCTTGCATCATGTCCTTTCTCTTTGCTCACTCCAGACAGACATTTACACAAGTTCTTCCTTCGAGCATGAATGCTCTTTTTTTTTAGTTCCCGTGGGACATTATCTTTTCACAAAGTACTTTTTTTTCTTTTGGTCTCATGCTGTTGCTTTACAGCAGAAAAGGGATACCTGGCTGTTAACATCTAAACTGCATTAGGATTTTTTTCCTGCTGAGGGAGAGAAGAAGAATCAGACCAGAGAAATTTGGTCATTTCACTTAAAAATGAACCGGTCAGGGGAGTGCTGCAGATGGTTCATGCCCCTCAACTGCCAGGACCCCTAATGCAGGATCCAGTGAGTGATAAAGACCCAAATAGGCGAAAAAATTATCCATGCAGAAACTTAAAATTCCTTCCGTCAGGTAAATACATCAATGATTGCTGTTATAGTAGCACATATAGGCCTCAACTGAGATCGGTGCCTCACTCTGGGTGCTGTACAAAAACTCAGAGACAGTCCCTGCCCCAAAGAGGTTAGAGGCTAAACTAATGGACAGGAGGAGAAAGAGAGAGAAGAGATTTGCCCCCCCAGGTTACATCACAGAGCCTAGAATAGAACATCAGTTACACGTGTCAAAGGTCAACACCTTATTCTGCAATAGTTTGTATTTCATGAAAGTTCTCTAGCTCTGATACAAGTCATGGTGCTAAACTAATTTACATCCAATAAGAATCTGGCCCAATAAAAATGAATTCCCACCCTGCAATATTGTGAGGCTCAGCCAATGCTTCTAAAGAGTTGTGAGCCCTTTGGACAAAAATTGCACAGAATCGTTCCTCCTTTGATAACTGACTCCTTCACACTTAGCGCTGCACAAAATACTTTGCCCACATCCTCCCTCCTTCATGAGCCATCATGTTTCACTTATGAGAGATATTTTGATGCACTTTCTTCTTATAGCTTTTAAAAATCATCCTCCGCAACTGGTCATCACAGACTCTCCTCTTCTGTGTAGACAATACTATACCTCCCTTCATCTCCCACACTTGGAGCGTGATTAATTTCATTCTGTTTGCCTAGGGCTCATTTAATCTGCACCCTTTCTTGAGAGATTGTGGTACCACAGTTGACAATCCTAATCCCAGCCTACCCTCTGAAGCCTAACTCCTACCATAGACAGCGAGACGGAAGCCTCACTTCGCGTCTATTCTATTCTAACCTCTTTGATTTATATTTGATTCCTCTCACAATGCAGCAGACCATCCTGCCTGCATTCCCCACCACAGCTGTGTACTGGGCTAGACAATTTTCCATAAGAGTTCGACTTTGTTCTTGGTCAGTTTGTTACAATTGCCTGTAACCTCTCACTCGCCCAGTCTTTGCTACCAAACTGTTTGCTACCTTGCTTCAACTGAGATCCTATTTGGGGGAAGTACTTAAGTACCCTTCTTAAGGCTATTTAAAGTCACTGGGACTTAAACACATGCTTAAAGATAAGGATGCGTTTAGATTTTGTCCTGAGCAGGGATGGACCCCAAGCGACGGATCCTCAACATGTACAGACTGGCAAAGCTCTCAATGGAGCGACATGGATTTATACCAGCCGTGTATCTGGCTCCTAGACTTTTGTCTTTGTGGAAGATACACGGAACATCACAGCCCTTGTGGAAGAAGTTCCGACTCGATTACAGTCTGCAAGTCCCTGCATGGAAACAGAGTTCTGACAACAGACACCTGCTGAATCTGGTAGAAAGAGGCATTCTCAATGCAATGGTTGGAACCTGAAGCTAGACAAATTCACTTTAGCAATCAGGCAAAAGTGTCTAATAGCGAGGGCAATTAACCACTGGAACCATTTACTGAGGAACCTTGTGGGCAAGCCCTCAAGACTCAATCTTTCTAGGAGATGCATTGCAGCTTAAGCAGAAGTATTAATCCTGAGTATCTCCACTGATTTATACTGAGTTACTCCTGACTCAAACTGGTGTATCTAAGGAGAGCATTAGGCTCTACACTTTTTAATCATGAGCCAAAATTTCTCTGTGATGTAACGCCATTGCCTGCCGAATAGGATTACACGAGGAGTGAACAGGGCCCAGTACACTTTGGCTTCATCTAATGCACCAGTGGTGAAGTAGGTTGTTTGCAATAGGTTAGTGCACCAGCACCAGCCTTGGAGAATTTTGTTTGAGTCACCAGTAAAAGGAGATTTGGGTATCTTCTCCACAAGTGGCTTGTGTTTAACAGAGATACTCCCGCCCGCAAGCAGTAGGTGCATCAAGGGAACGGAACATGGACTGAAATAGGAGGATGGGCTGTGGTTTGGGATTGAAGGGAGCTGTGGGAGGAGGTGCCCAGGAACAGTAATGGTGTTGGCACAGCTGTGGAGGGAGCACCCTGAGAAGCACTGGCAGAGCGGTTTGTCCAGAGCCCAGGACTAGAAGGGCAGGGAGATGGGCGGTTTCTGTAGGTCAGAACTGGGGTGCACTGGCAGAGCTAATGCACAGCACCTGACTGCATTAGTCTGAGCTCTTCTCAGTAGGATTAGTCCCTCACTAAAACCGCACATGGGGGTATTTTGCTGTGGCCCAAACCCAGTCAAAGCCAATAGTTGTCAAGAAACTCACCTCACTCATCAGCGAGATCAGTACTTTTTTCCCTTCCTTCTTGTTTTTTCTAGATCATGCAACATGGTGCCTTGCGAATCAAACTTCACGCTGTAAGTCTTCCTCGGTTGCCAATGAGACAAATGAGCTCAAGAGAAACATCAGAAATAAAAAGAACCCTTCTGGCCCTGCCAGAAAAAAACAAGTTGGGATGAAAGTGACTTCCAAAATTACTGATTCTTCCAGTCTAATATTGTTATTTATTTTCTACGGGGAACATTTTCTGCCAGAAAAGAGAAATGAAATGTACCTCCCAAGCAAACTGGCTTCATCAGTTCTATTTTTTTGGGAGATTTCATCTGAGAGTCTCATACCAAAAAGAAAAAAAAAATAGCTCTGTCTTCATGTCTGCACAGAACAAAACTTTCCCCTTCATTGGCTGCATTTTCTTAGACTTTAACAATTCCCCAGCGTCAATTGTAGAGCTTCCATTGCCCAACTACTTTTCTTCCTCCTACCCACAAGAGTCTCCAAGAAGCAAAGAAAAGCCACGTCTCTCTAGGTCCCTAAGTGACCCTCATCACCTAAGCCTCTAAGTCCGTCGTTAATGGATTTTAGCCTTGCCATGACCTGACGAGGTAGGAAAGTCTTAGCTTGTTTTTACAGATGGGGAGCTAAGGTACACAGTAGGTTAAGTGGCTTGCACAAAGTCACATAGGAAGTCAAGAGCTAAACCAGAAATTAAAGCTAGCTCTCTCGAGTTTTAGTCCAGCAACTGATCCCTTAGAATCAGAGGGGTAGCCGTGTTAGTCTGGAATTGCAGAAGTGACAAAGAGTCCTGTGGCACCTAACCTTTTTAGTTAGTCTTTAAGGTGCCACAGGACTCTGTCACTTCTGATCCCTTAGAGCATCATTACCTGAGCCTTGAGGAGCAGTAGGACTGGTGTGGATCTTGTAGGCCAGTTCTGTACTAGCCTGAGAGTCGCACCGTGTAGACGATATTCTCAGGGGGCCATTTATGGGCCTTTGCAGCCCCTTTAAGCTGCTGAAGTATACCTGAGAATCAGGCCTTGGCTCCGCCCAGCTTAACAATGAAGTCATTATAGAATGTCTCTGTCAAAGTTTGAGGCAAGGGGGCAGATTGCTTATGTAATGTCTGAGAGTTCTCACAAGCAATGTTTCCACCTGTCCTCAGGGCCTACCCCAGGGTGCACCTCTGTAACGGAGCATCGGAGGCAGCAGAGTTTGTTGACTCAGTGCTTTGGGGGTTGTTTTATATCTTCCTGAGCAGCTTATTGTTAAACTAAGGTCCAGATGCAACATCTAAAAGAGAAAATAACTACAGTTGTGTGGAATGGGATGGCAGTTCGAGAGACATCTGCTTTTCCAATATAAAAAATGGATCTTTATTTCTGCTTTAAAGTGTCCATAAAAACTTAAGGATCCATGAGAGGCTAAGATAAAAAGCCACTGTCCCCTATTAAGCATATACCAAAGGTGTTTTTTTAAGTGCATTTTTAATTATTAAAATCATGAAAGTTGCATAATTATCACTGCAGCAGAGCCCTTCCGATGCTACAGTATTTTTCAGGGATGCAGTAAAGGGCCATTTAAGTCACAACCCAATTTTCCTTGTAGATAGGAGGAGAGCCCTTTCCACAAAAATAAATTAATAAACTCTGCAAATGAATCAGCTCATTATCTTCTGCAATTTTAAAAGGTTTCCTGAAGGAGCCAGGCAGGCGAGTAAATGACCCACACTAGCAAAGAAAAAGACACTTGTGGTTTCCGAAAAGCAATAGCAGCCTTAAGAAAAAAAAACAACAACAAAAACAACCAACAACACGGATGAAAGACCCAATCAGTGCTTAGCTGCCCTTAAAATGATCTGACTGAGGATAACGAATTCATCTGCTGCAGAGAATAGATACAAGTGCTAGGTAAATTACACGCACACCTGCGGGAGAGCTGGGATGACCACTCTTCTCCATAAACAGAGGCCTTTAGTACTTGAGCCATGGGTAATCTCTTTTAGCTGTTACAGTAGGTACGTTAACTAGGGTGAGCAGATGTCCCGATTTTATAGGGATAGTCCTGATTTGGGGGTCTTTTTCTTATATAAGCACGTATTACCCCCTCATCCTCTGTCCTGATTTTTCCCACTTGCTGTCTGGTCACCCTAATGTTAATCCCCATGAAGGCTGGTCACCAAGGGCAAAATTCTCTCTTGCATGCACATTTTATAATTTGCAAAATCATAGGATGGGGGGATTGGCTATTTTTTTTCTTACTCTTCTCTTTTAATTCTACCCTTGAAAAGCTGAAAAATGAAATATTTTCCTCTACAAACACACACCTCTTGCTGTGCCAAGCACACACTGGTGTGTTGTCAAGCCATTGTTCAGAAGTGCACACAAGCTTGCAGCTTTCTCATGGGAAGTGGCCTACTCCTATTTTGACTTATTATGTTGCAGTAGCACCGAGGGACTCCAACTAAGAGCAGGGACCCCATATGCCAGAGCTTGAACATATCCATAGGAAGAGATGGTTTCTGCTCCAAAGAGTTTACAACTTAAACAGACAAGATAAAAAGTGAGGCAGGAAGTGTCATTATCCCCACTGTACAGATGGGAAAACTGATGTACACAGAGGTCCAGAGGAAAGATGGTACAGTGATTTTGATGCAAGCCTAAGACTTGAAGATCTGGGTTTAAATTCCAGCTCTGTCACAGATTTGCCCTGTGACCTTAAGCTAGCCACTGCTCCTCATCTGTAAAATGGGGATATGTAGCACTTACCTCACAGGTGCCGTGAAGATGTGGGAATATATTTAAAAACTGTGAGGGGCTCAGATAAAATGGCAATTGGGTGGTGTACAAATACCACATAGAAACTGATTTGGCCAGAGAGACACAGGGAGTTTTTAAGCAGATCCAGGAACTGAACCCAGTCTGCCTCCTGATCCTCATGCCTTCATTAAGCCCGATTCCCAGATCGGTGCTTATATCGGAAGATCATATTTTCACTGTTTTTAAACAGAAGCAACACATCCGTGAGGGGCAAAGAGCATGCACCAAGAAAATCCAGAAGAGACAGACTTTCTAAACAGCCAAAGAAATAAAAGATTTAAACAATGATCTTTTCAACACAAATCATTCCTTGGTGGATAAGAATTATAGCTTGGGAGGGTAACGGATGCAAAGCCAAGAACATGAGGCCTTCCGTAACAAAGCATTTTTCTGCTCAGAAGTAAAATGCCTTTTGAAAAGATTCAGCTGGACTCATTTTGCAGATAATGTACGTTACAGCTTTCCAAATGAATTTGGCATAAATATTTTACATGACACTACAATAAGCTTTGTGCAGAGAGCCTGGAAAATGTGGGTTTTATTTACCATCATTCTGGAAGAATCAATTTCAGTTGATCAATTTCTACATTCAGAGTCATTGTGCTTTTATTTTTTTAAGCTGTTGCTGCTGCTGTTGTATTTAGTTTAGCTGTTAAATGGTGGAAATGGAAGTGGTTTCTTTCTTATATAAATAGCCCACTGCAGTCACTCACTTCATGTCAACCAACGGAACGTGCACAATATTTTGTAATAGAAGAAGTTCAAGCATGAAAGGCTTAGAACTGACTAGGGAATTGATTCTGCAAAGTGCTCAACAACCTTACTGAAGCCACGCAGAGCATGTCTACACTGCAATGTGAGACCAGGGTTAGCCGGAACTTGAGTCAGCTCACCTGTGTTAGGGAAACCCTGGGATTGAGCATCTACATTGTATTTTAACCCTCCTATAAGACTTTTCTAACCTCCGCTTGAACATAGGGCTCTGGAGTCCACACTGCGATGTACATACCTGCATCAAAATGAAGGCGGATGTATTGCAATTCATCTAAGAACATGAGAATGGCCAAACTTGGTCAAGCTAATGGTCCATGAAGCCCAGTATCCTTCTGTCATTCCAAAGCGGATGGGAGGTAGGTCGCCAAATTCTTCTGAACCTTTAGAAGGACTTGAGTTCCTTTTAGGTTTCCATTCAAGTTTTAGGCCCTTTTTCGTCCCATCCAAACAATCTTTCCACATGCTAGCATTACCCATCGGTAAGGGTGTGTTACAGGGCTCCATTTGGGTTTAATCCACAAAAAAGGAGTCTGTTACAGAGATCCATAACTCTAGCTCAAGCAGCTCTGGAGATCCCAATTGCGTTGGTAGCTGTCACACTAGTTTATCCAACCACCCCACTTTCCCAGCAAGCACCAGCGGTCAGAGAGCTCTAGAAAGGTGCGGGGGGAGGGATTTGTTTTCATCTTTCGTTTGAACAATTTTCTTTAATAGCAAGAAAACAAAAGAAATACTAGAAAGAGAAACAATGTAAGAGAAACTGCCCCGGTGAATTGAATCCCAGCCCAGCAACACACTGCTCCCTTTTAATTCATTAAACCCACATTTTTATTGCAGAGCCACATTAAGGAAGGGAAATAAAAGCCATTTTATGTTGCTGCTGCATTTCAGGGCTGCCCCCAGGGTCAGTTTTAATGTTCGCCCCTTTGCTTACTATGCACACAAGGAAGAAGGGAAAGACAGCCCATAGATATGGCATTTAATGGCACCTAGCAATTCTTCTAGCACACGTTCAGTCGCACCAGCTTTTTCTACTGTGCTCAGGCTGCTCTCACAAAGCCAAAGCACATGAGGATACAAATAAATCCCCATCCACATGAAAAGGATCTTTGCTCCAGGAGCAACACCTGTAGGCAGTATGGTTTCAGAAGGCACATTGCAGCAGGGAGTGTTGGGAGGCACAGAGGGCATTTGCCCAATGCAAGGTGCTTAAGCTGGTACCTGCTATGTAGACGGAAAGTACAACCAGCAGGGAGACTGAGAACCTGGGTTCAATTCCCAGCTCTGCCAATGACCTGCCTTGGGACCTTCCATAAGTGGTTTCTCCTTTCTGTGCCTCTGACTTCCTTCCCACCCCTTGCCTAATCAGCGTGTAAGTGCTTTGGACAAGGACTCTCTGTGTGCATGTACAGCACCTAACGCAATGAGACCTGGCCCTCGTAGTGCTACTGTAACACACAACCATCGTCTAGTCCACAGATAGCGCTATCAGAGAACAAAAGCAAGGAGGTGAGGATGATGGGCTCACCTCCATCAGGGGAATAGAGAAAGAACATTACGTCTTCAGGCCCCCACAAAACTTTGACTGAGGTAATTAAAGTTTGGAGCAGAAGCTTGTGAGGGGAGGAGAACAGGACTGGCTCTTCTTTTAGTTCCAGCACTAAAGGGTCCCAGATAACTGTAAGTGACAAAAAGCTGGGCCAACTGAGGTCAAGTCGGGATGAACGTGCCTGTGTCAGGGAGCATCTTGTGACTGCTGCCCTGTGGTCTCCCACCCCCACTGCTTCACTCACCTTCAAAAATAATAGGTGCCAAGCAAAGACGTTTCCCCTTGCGCTCCACACTGCAGAGCCCATAAAGCCACAGGAGTTGGGAACCAGAAGAGTGGCTGCATCACAGGACATTGCAGGGTTCCACCCAGACTGGCTCACTACGCTCTGTCCTTGAAATTCAGGAGCCTTTGCAGCAAAACCACCAGAACCACAGCAGTCTCCTGCTGCTGGTCATTGTGTTGGGACTCATGGGTGGGATTCTCACTCAGGCAGTTAGAAGACAATTCTCCCTAGCTTTCTGTGGGACAAATGCTAGAGCAGGACATGACATTCCTTCCGGCAGAATCATTCATCTTGGCATTAAAGTTGCAAGGATGCTACGAATGGGTGGGAAGACAAATTGTCAATAATGGACTGGGTTAGCTGTGGGATGGAGAGAAACCAAGACTGGTAAGAAGGAACAGGACAGCTGCTTTCTTGCCCTTGAAGAACTCAGTCTACCTCTCCTTCAGTGGCACAGCTAGGTCCTGATAGCTGGAACGCCTAGAAGCAAAGGGCTGCTGACAGCATGGTGGGGTGGTCTACCTCATTTGGAGTTGAAGGGGATTAGGGGCATGGAAGTAGGATCTCTCTTGGGGGCTGGGAACTAGAAAGATGAAATCTTGATGACGCCTTTCAGCAGGACAGAGTTTAACATCCCAGTGTGTTCTGTGGACTTTATGCCATCTGAAACTTATCCAGCTTCTTTCTTAGACTTCCTGCTGGTCAATGCATAAGGGGCATTTTGCTGGAGAGAGGTCTGCGAAGGTAGGAGTAAGGAGAGAGGTTGCTGCTTGACAAAGGATCTGGGATTGTCCCATTTCTACTTCCCTTTGGGCAGCTGCTGTGATGGAAGCAGCCATGACCTCAGACTCTATAGCCAGGCTGATCCCAGGCAATCATGCTGCGGGCCGCTCTAATTGTTTGCACATGCCAAACTAGTGAGAAGGGGAGTTGGCATCTTCAGGGGTTAATCAGAGCTACCAAAAGGGCTGTTTCTGAATAATTTGCCGTGGGAGTCATCCCCTTGCTCAGTTATGAATAGCACCATCCTCTCAGACATTTTACAGGCATGCCTGGTGTAATTCCTCTGGACTCAATAGTTACATCACCCAGGGAGAAATGACTCCCTTTGCTCCACAGCATAGAGTGGATTATTACAGTCTTATCAGTATGCCTAGATTTTAGAGCTAAGGGTTATCTTCTTTATTGTCTATACAGCATCTAGCACAGTAGGGCTCTGCTTGGCCCTACTGTCATGGAAACAACAGACTATAAAATGTGGGGCTTGCTTCAGGGCTGCTTTTATAAGATGCTTTTGTAACATTAGCTGGCTTTCTTGAGTTGTGAATGGACCCTTCAATCAATACTGTGAAATGAGCTGTGTTTGGAGTAGATCTGGTTTTGGATAGTGTTCCAGAAAGAAGTTTCATCTGTATCTTCCCCCCATTCCTCAATTGTAACCTCGCCATATAGGGAAAAATATTTGAAAAATTCAGAAACTTTGAAAACAGCTCCTTTTGGAGCTTCTGTTTCTGAGGAACCCCTTGAGGGAATGACCTCAGTTTCCCTGAACAAATTCTACCCTGCCCTATCACATTTCAGGCTATGTCCCATTGTGTATATTTTAAATAGAAAATAAGGTCCAGCCTTAACAGAAGAACTAGCAGCAATTCCCGAATGCCCATCATTACTGTGTATCATTTCATTAACTGAATTTATTGGTGACACAGTTAGCTTGCCCTGCTGATAGTGTCTTGGTACTAGTTTTACTGCAAATGGCTTAATCAAATATTAATTTTAAAGGAAAGGCAAGGCCCTCAGCAGTCCATCCCTGTGATGTGCATCACATCAGTACTGCTGCCAGCCCAGTTCTCAGGTAGCCATGCTGCTATATGAACAAAAGGCCCTCTATATTGTGTTTCAGCTTTCACTACACAACTGAGATTCAGACCAGGTTCACTTATCACAAACCTTTTTGGAGAAGTCGCTCAGAGACCAAGGTGACAGGCCCAGAATAAGAACCTCAAATGATGTAGCTTGGAAACTTAATCAGGTGAATTCAGCAATTTTGAACGGGTTTCCCTGTGAGAGTCTAACTCCAAACTCAGAAGCAAATTTCAGGGACTGGGAACCTCAGAAGTGAAGTCACAATCCCCACTAAGTGAAACAGGCGAGATTTACTCCACCTGAGTACGTGGCAGGAGCACAGCTTGCTTCTCAGATGCTGGTTTGAAGCCAGCGGTGCTGGCCGTTAAACCAATTTTGGGTTCAGCTTGTGAAGTGAGGCCCTCATGGAAGAAATCAAAGGAGAATTGATAGGGATCATCCAGAAGAAATGTCTATCCATTACCCTGCTCCCTTCTGACATCTCTTTCTCTGTGTCTGCCTCATGAAAGAGGCTTCAAACCCCTTGTAAAACTAAGATCAATGGAACAGAGTTTGCAAGAAGCTGAGATTAATTAACATACGCTCATCAAAATTTAGGAGTAAATTTCTATTAGCTACATGTTGCCTCAATCTTTGTAGGTTTCTACTGGTTTCTGCATTTCCATTCCAATTCCTGTGCCTCGCAACAAAAAAAAAAAAAAAAAGTCAAAACAAGTTCCAAGTAACAAACCAGACCGAGAGAGGAGTCTCGGATTGCAAACACACTGGTTTACAAGTGGGACTAGAGACCTGTGCGTGTAGTGTCTTTGATGGATGAGACTTGATTGGGGCCAGATTCTGAGCTATCATCTTCTTTCTGCAAGAAGATAGTTTGTTTGAAAACATCTCGGTTGCCATTTGCTATAATTCATGGAAATGCTGATATGATAACAGCCCATGTTTAGTATTCACGGCTGCAGAGGCAGAGCTGGGGAGACAGACTATTACTCTGATTCAGGCATACATCTATAGGTGCCTATTTGCTAGTTATTATTAGGTGCAGTGGTGTGTGGTGGGGGGTTGTTTGCAGACTCATGGAATTTACTCCCCCCGAAAGCAGTTCAAAACCAAGACACAGCATGTATTTTTAATTGAGAGTTCTACTGTTTTTTAAACAAGCACTGTTTATCATTTCTATTACACTAGCATGTAGCAGGGCCAATCAGCCATTAGGGCACTTTTAAACAATCCCCACCCCGAAGTACTCACAGTATAGCCAAGTTAGTAACTATAATTAGCCCTTTTCATCTTTAAAACCCTTTATACACATCAGAAAATTAACCCTGTGAGGTAAACAGCATCATCTCCATTTCAGAGATGGGGGAAACCAAGGCACAGAGGTTAAGTGACTTGCCCAAGGCCCCAATAGCTAGCATTGTCAGAGCCAGGATGCGAACTTCTGACTCTCAGTCCCATACAGAGACCCTAGATGTCCTCTCTTTCTGCAGCACACCATCCATGACACAGTGGAATCTACTGGCTTGCCCTATATTCACACAGGTTGACTGTGCCCCATCTTACTCCCTGCATGATCTCATTGGGACCAATGATGCCACCTTTAGTCTGCAAGCAGTTCACAGAAGCCAGTAATGTTCTAACTTGGAAAGCAAAGGGGGACAGCATGAGGCTAAGTGCATCAGTCGGCATGATTGACTCCCAAAGTCCTCCAAGATCTCATTCGCCTTTTTAATGATATGCTCAGACAGGGCTCTGTTGTTCTCAGGAGGGCAGAGCCTTGCTTTGAAGAGCCCCCTGGCTCCTGGGGAGCACTAGAAAGAATTGTGGGCGGGGGGACAGGGAGGGTGGGAACAGCTTGCCAACCCCCATCCACACAGCCAGCTAGCTTCCTGCGCTGGTTCATGGTGTGTGTGTAGAGGGAGAAGCATAGACCAGCCTCCTGGGAACGCTCAGGGGAGCAGGGAGAAGAGGACTTATGGAGCTGCCCTTTGTTGAGCGTATGGACTGCATTCCTACCTTGGTTCATTCCAGGCTCTGCAAGGGAGAAGCTTCCTTGTGTTTCCTCAATGAGCACCCCTGTATGGGCCACAGAGAAGGTCAGGAGTCACCGTCAATAGTGCAATGTAGTTTGAATGGCGTTAATCCAGTACAGAAAACTGGAGAGATCTGCCAGCACGGAGAAGGCGTGTCATTTGCAGGCAGGGCCAGTGTGGGTCTGAGGGCACGGCCATGTGGGACAGTGGGAATATGTTCTTAACGCCGGTCCTACAAATTCGCTCATTGCCTCCTTTTACCTCTGTCTGCCAATCTGACTCATCCATCCACCTACCATTGCTACCTCTCTCCCTAGAGCAGGTGGAAAGCCCACCCTCCTCCCCTGCAAAAAACGTCATTACAATAAAAGATTTATTCAGCATTTCTTGTTCAGTTTTTCTTCCATTTTGTTGTGCTTTGCAAGAAAATGTTGAAATAGAACAAAAGGAAATTTGTTTTATTTCAAAATATTTTTATTGGTTTTTCAAAATCCAAAACATTTTTACAGATGGGAAAACTGATGCACAGTTGAGCTGACTCCTCTAAAGCTATGTGGCAAGAACCCTGTTGAACTGGGAAAATAAACCCCCAAGTCCTGACATTCTATCCCCTGCTCTAAGCTGTAACACAACTATTCCTCTTCCATTTTATGATGCTTACCCAGATGTTCCTCTTTGCATACTGTTGTGACATATTTAATTTCTCTCAGAGCCCTAGCCTAGCCTTAGCTAAGTCCCCTCCTTCTCATTAGAAAGATAATAATCCTTTTATTTATGGAGATAAAGCATTGTAGGCCATAGACTGTACAAAAACTGGAAGCTACCTGCAGCCTATCCAGTCATTGCGCCCAGCCAACGTACAGCAGGGAGAGTCAGCACTTTTCACAGCTGAGTCCCACGAAATTAAGGGACTGGTGGTGCATTTTAGGGCATCATCCTAGCCAGCTCCATTCAATTCCAAACTCAATTTAAGATGCAGGGGGTTGATGTAATGCACTAGCAAACTACACAGTTCAGCCATTGCGATAGCCAATTTGAATTTTATTATCACCATTTACTTGCATTACAATAGAGGAGCCTAAGTAAATTAATGTTCATTTTGCTTTCTGCTTTGCTAAAGATCATAAAGAAGCCCCTTGAGTGTAACAATTTGGTTAAATTCTTACATTTGCTGCAGCTGGCCTCCGCGTGTTCTGTGCTGCAAAATGGTAAACAGGGCTTATCATTAATAAATTGGTTACAAAAAATAAAAGTAAAGAAGGGAGAAAGATACTTTACAGTTTGCCTCAATATTTTATCCATGCAGGTTTGCAGCTACTGGCCTGACAGCAAGAAGTTTTGCAAGATTTGCCAAGAGCCAGTTATTGTTCAAACTCCTGGTTTTCCAGCCTACAGAAGCTACCATCATGGAAACAAGAAAAGTAGACAAAAAAGACAACTAATTTCTTGAAAGCAGTTCTACTTCATAACAGCATTTATAACAAACACCCCAATATGCTTTCTCCTTGGACTCAAGTGGTAAAGTTTAGTTTATAGTGCGGAAAGTGCTGGGTTCAACCCTCAGGGACAACCTAGGCTACGGGCTCTTGTCTAGATATTTGGGGGGAAAAATAAAATTGGTTAAGAAAAAGGCATGCAGAACCTCATCTGTGCTGATTTACACCACATGAGGATCTGCCCCAGAAGACAGCTGGTTGAAAAATGTATTTTATTTTCCATGGAAAGTTTCAAAGAATTCCCTCCCCCAATGAATTTTTAGATTTTCATTGAAAATATGAAAAAAACGATCCCCCCCCCCCCAAAATATGAAAAATTACTCAAAAGTGTTTTTTTTGTTTTTTTTTTTTTAAAAAGCCATTTTTGTCCTCTACCCCACCCCCCTAATAAAAGAAGTTTGGAGAAAAAAAAAAGTCAACCATTTCTTCCAGGAATGTGAAAGTGGAAGTATCCAGAAATGCTCCAACTCTGGAGATGTTCCTGTGCACCAGAACGTGTTTGCAGAGGAGGAAGGGATTTTCATCTGGCAGGCAGAGGGGAGGGGGAGAAGAGAAGTTAAACACCCATAGAGGTTCCTGAGCACCCATACTTTCCTATGTGGCTATGTGGGACTGGGGTCCTGGTTAAAATGATAAGGGAGTGCAAGTGGGACCCAGCTAGATGGAAAGGGACAGACTAGGCCTATTGATCTGAGAATGTGATTAAGAAGCCTGTATGGATGTAGCCCAAAGGGAATAGCAGAGGACTATATGAAGCAGGTGACTCATGAGGTTTGGCGTTCAGAAAAAGCATCCGCTGCAAAAAATGTCTGCAAAATAAGACTTAAAAATCTCATCTGACAACCTGAAGAATGCTGCTTTCCATTGTAGATATGAACAGGGGGCTCACGGGGTTCTTATTCATCGGACCTCGCTCACACACCCCTATGAGACACAAGGGCCCAAGTGATCTTAGGAGAACCACACCCAGAGATGAATCTGGTCTCATGCATATACAATAGCACTATCATGGCAGGCTATGGCACTCCACCTCAGGTTATACTTGGTAATACCATATTAAATACAGCACAATTGCTGTCTATGCACCTGTACATTATATAGTTACTAAAAGTAATTACGCAGTAAAACTGTGCTCAAAATCACAGTGAGACACCTAATACAAGGGATACATTAGAGACACCCCGGTAGATAGAGCCCTAGAGATACTATAGGCAGACAAATGGATCTGGAAGCTGGTGTTAGGGATAAGAAAAGCTATTTGCACTGAATCCTGTTACCACCAACAGGATTGTTACTTCTCTGACCATTATAACAGGTTGCCTTGTGATGCAATAGGATTAATATTGAGTTACTCTCATGAAATAGGGCTTTGAGGACAGGCAACTATAGTTAGCAGTTGGCTGTTAGCACAGATGCTTTGTAAATCACACAAAGACCTATTCTGCAGTCCGTGCTTCCCCCTTTATAGTCAAACTGATGTTTGCATTGAGCAAGAGTTGCCTACTCAGGCCAGGGAGTAATTATACTGGAGCTCCATGGTATTTATCAGGCCATTAAATAATCAATAGTTACTTTGTAACAGGGCTTCCTATTTCCTCTGTCCAGTTATATTCTGTAAGAGCCCTACTTCCCAAATATCACAGCAAACTGCTTCTTACTGTATGCGGACTGCAACGCTCCCAGATTGCCCTCAAGCCCTGACAGGCTAGCCTGTTTTAATTCACAGCAATACCACAAAATGACAGACTCATTTCATGATGAGAAACCAATACATACTTCTCTCCAGCCCTTTGGATTCTCTTTCCTGCTTGCTCTACAATTTTTTGCAAACTTTCCCCCCTGGACTTATAGTTGCTTTCCCTTGTTAATCTGCTGACTCAGTGATATCACCCACCTCTGAAATGCTTTCCTCTGCCATTGCCCAGACTTCTGAGGAATAGCCTACAGCTGATTCACCATGCTGTGCACTGTGTAAGTGTCCTCCACATGGGACAAATTGAGACCTTGAGTAAGCACCAGGTGAGGAATCAACTAATAAGGTGATTCAGCTCTTCAGCTGAGGACAGTTGGGGCAGAAAAGGCTGGAGGAAGATTCGGAGAAGCCCAGATCTCTTCCCCCTCTCTGCTGGCGTCTGGGAGAAGGTAAAAGCCTTATTCTGTAGTGAACAAGCACTTAATCACAAATGGTAAATGAAGCCTAGGGTGTTGAACGTGGCACAGCAGTGTGGAAGGACGCTTTGCAATATGGACTGCAGGAGGAGACAGCCCGGCCCTGTTACAGCTTCCTGCCTCTGCATTCCTCAGGGGTATTAATGACCTTGGAATAAGGAAATGTCAAGTCATCCCTCACACACCCCATGGTGTGTGAAGTGCTTAGCTGCCTGCTGAAGGTTGTCGTCTCCTTACGTGTTGATGCTGGGTCTGCTCTTTAAGGGTGTGACTTGACTACAGTAGGCTTTGGAGCAGCCCCCACATGGGTGGAATGCCATCTCTGGGGGCCACAGAGCACGTTCACTCATCCACATGTCCTTAGCCTTCAGACTGGCTCCAGTGTTTTCAGACTTCCAGCTGTTCCTGTGCTCCACTTGCTTTGAATGGCAGAACCGCACCCCGGTGTTGATCCTTGTGTTAGCTCCTCGGCTTCTGTTATGTCTCCCCCACCTTGCGTTACCATGGAGATTGTGTCAGCCCTTTGCTCTGACTGTATGGGGATACAGGAGGGCATCCATCATGATTCACTATTATTTCAAGGGCTGGCAGATGCTATAACTTCTCCAGCAAACAGAAGTCAGCAAGGACAAGGTCCTTACCAAGTCGGTTAATAAACTCTTTAAAATGCTTCCAAGATTAAAGTGTCTAATACCTACTGTTTTTCACTCATTTACTGTAGCATCAGCCTGGTGTGACCCCACCCATCACAACTAGCGGATGAAGAATGCACTTCTACTTTTCCCAAACACACCTTCTTTCTGGCTCTTCTACTACAGCACAGGACTAGTTTCATGGGCATGAGAGATTAAGAGATCTTTTCAGTACTGCCAACTCCCCTTATTTCTAATGCAAGTCTCACAATATTTAGCGTTATTCTTAAAGCCCCAGCTCCTGGAATCCTGTGAGCAGCGAAGAAGCTCAGCTTCCATTTTAATAAAGGAAATAGCCTTCCTGGTTGCAGAGAAGAGCTGGAAAAGCATAACTCTGAGTGGGCACTTAAAGTTCAGGAACCACAAGGCAAATAAAAAGAAATCACAATTCTTAAGCCAATCTCATGGTCTGGGGCAGGAGTGGGGATGCGGGCGGTAAACTCATGATTTTTAAACATCTGGGGTTGGCAGTACAATATCTTTCCCACCTGGTTTCTTTCATGATGGAATATCTCCTCTCCACCACAGCCTGTCATCAGCAATCGTCAAATGTTCATTTATTCCACCCATGTGGGACCTTATCCAAAGCCTACTGTAGTCAATGGGGCCCAGATGCTCCAGGGTATTTAGGCACCTAACTCCTGATTTAAATGGCAGTTAGGCACATATATCTTTGAGGATATAGGCCAAGGAAGTCTTCCTACTGGCTTCCTTGGGTGTTTGCTTGTTGCACAGATACACTTACACCCTAATTGTGTAAGTGTATCTGTGCAACAGGTCCTAATTGTAAACCTGCCCAATGACTGTTTTATGCTCACAGAAAGAGCATTAATGCCTTTGATTGCTCTCCCTTTATTGCACAGCATTGGTCAAGTCAATAGGATTCTAGCAGAGATGTTATAGGCTCAGTTGGGAGTAGTTGCATTCCTGCACTAGGGAGAAGAGTCAGTAGCCATTTTGCATCCATCCCCGCATGAGCTACCTGCATCGCTGGAGCTGCACAGGGCTGTGGGAGGAAAGCAGACGAAGCTCTGGCTAGGAGATGCTCTTGGAATCATGGTCTGCTTCTGGGACTAAGTGCAGCTGCTAACATCACGTAACAGAAGTAGGTGCAGCTACAGAGCCCAATGGTCAGGCTCCATCTTGGAAGGCCAGGCACAGGACTGCAGGGAACTGCCATCCACCCCACCAACCTCTGGCGGCTTTGTGCTAGATTCACATGATGTTAAATACAGGCTCTGTGTGCCTTGCAAGAGAAGAACACCCCACACATTCCTCCACCCTTAGGCTGGAAGGTTCTGCTCCAGGCCTCTGGAATCAGGATGAGCTGATTTGGGTTGAAAGTTTCTCATCACTGGTCTAACGGGGAGCCTATAACCAAATGCTGTGTGCTGCCATTTCCTTAAAAGAAGCAGATTCACTCTTTGCCATAGGGTTTGGAAAATGGACTCTTTGTGTGGCCACAAGAACCTGATGCCTTCATCCTGCATATCAACGATCCCACCCTTCGTTTACAACAGCTGGTGAGGTCTAAAGGTGGTATGGTCTGCAAGCCAGGTAATGAGACAGGGGTGTCTCCTGTCCACGTTACTGACTTTAAGAATGAAGACAGCTCATTAGGTCTTCAGCAGAGATAATCTAGCTGCAGTCAAGAAATCTCACCATCTTATCCTTGGGAGCAATCCATCTAACTCAACATGATCTAGTGGAGGAGATGGCGCAGTTCTTTACAAATGGAGCACACAATCATTACCCACGCTAGAGAATGAGCTCTCCTGTTTGAGCCCATTAACAGGATTAAGGAGGATTCCAGGCCTGTAGAAAAAACCTGGAGCCTACAAGGAGGAGAGGTTGAGTCAATTGGTGCTGCTCTTCCATCTGCATCAGGGCTGACTTAATGCCTCAGCAGAGCTATGGGAAAATGAAGTGTGCACTGTTTCATTTACTTGAACTTATCTCCAAAATAGAGGTCTGGTTTGTAATTTGAAAAATCACTCACTACACAAAGGACAATGGTGATTGTATAGACAGCAACACAACAACAGAAAAGCACCATAACAAAGAGAGAAATTGCAGTTATTCAGTGAACAGGGAGGGGAAAAAAAGCCCCATGCCCATATAAGATGGCCCCTTTTATGTTATTGTGTTTGTTGATGGCTTCAGTGTTTGTACTATAGCTCAAACAGTTACTCAGGTCATGATTCAGTCTACACTGAAAGTAATTATCTTGCTATTTGTGCATTGGCAAGTTAGTATTACTAGGGGGAGAGAAAAAAAATTCTCTCCTCTTTGAGGAGGGTGTTTTCTGTACAATTGACTCACATAGTCACTCTGTCAGCAAGGGCAATAAACAATGAGAGGAAAGGTAGAGCAAAACTCACCCCAGCTCATTTGAGTCTTAGGCTGAATGGCAAACTGGAGTTGATGTTAGATTTATTATTTCTCATCTTTTTATCCTGGGGCCTTGGAAATGGATGACTTCTAAATTACAGCCAATTAATTTTACTATCTAAATTGAGACTTACTGAGTTTTCAAAACGAACAGAACAAGTGTTGCAGCCCTTTTTATTCCCCTCTCTCCCCCCTCCCCAACTTGTGTGTGCCATTTCTGTTAATTATTTTAACTCATTTGAAATGTATGCTAAGCACTATACTTCTCCGTCAATGACATGAGTGCTTAGAAACTGCTTATGGTGATGAAGGAAGAGCCATAAGCACCCTTTCCCCCCACCTGCCCACGGTAGGCCTCTGCCTTGACTGCAGTCCAAGAAGCCTTGTTAGTAAATAATAATTTTAATAGATATAATTTTAAGTGTCTCTGGAGTAGCATCAGGGGAACATCCTGAGACTGGGGGTGGGGGCGAGGAGGAGAAGGGGAAGCAGCAGCAAGGATCACTGGTTGACAGTGGGTGCAACCATGCTCACAAGGAGAGATGTACGTTTTGAAGTCATCTCTCTCTCAACTCCCCCAACCAAATTTTATGTCCGTAAGCCACTAACAAACGACTATACGACATCGGAACTAAGTAGGTGTCATGGAGCCTGCAATAAGCTCTATCAATGTGCCACTTTTTAATTATACCATGCCTGCTTTCAAATCAAATCCACACGCCCCAACTAGAAACACACAAACGAAGGCCCTGATTTTATGAGTGGAGGCCTGTGGGGCAAAGCCAAGAACACTTCAGTGTAACTCCGCATGGATTCAAAGGTACATCCGTAAGAATCTCATTGCAGGACCGAGCCCGAAAGAATTAGATTCCTGGAACTAGACTATCAGCCTGTCAAATCAGGGGTCCAGCAATTGCATGTTTCTTGGAAGGCCAAATCTTCATTTAATTCACCTCACCTGTTGTGCAATGCTGTTCTGGAATTCCTGCCTGACCATTGCAATGGACAGTTTATACCTTGAAGCATGAACTTCGTTCACCCTGTTTTTGTAAGCCTAAGAGGACACTGAGCTTTCCTAACTTTCAACAAAGCCACAGGAGATAAGCCACGCCACCCTTTCAAGAGCAGAGACCAGATGCTGTAAGCCAGTGTCCAGGACAGTAGTACCAGTCTTCCCACTGAAGGAAATCAGCCATACCCTGACTCCCATTGACTTCAGTGAGAGCTACAGGTGCTCAGCACCATTCTGCATTTGGCCAAATGGAAGGACTTGTAGGTTCTGTCTGAGGCCTATGAGGGGTGGAGGATGGGGGCACAGGCTGGTGCTTCAAGTGAAAATAATGGCATATAAATGGTGTGAATTTCATATTCAGGCCCTGTTTCAAAACTCAGTGAAGTCCACCAAACAGCTCCTGTTATCTTGGGACAGGCCCATATTGCATAACCCTGCATGCTGTAATTGCCCATAAAATGATCCAACCCTTTAAAAAAAATCCATCTGCAGCATAAGCAATTCCCAAAGTGAATTCCAGAGGGTAAATTTGCAGTAGGGATCAGTAAAGAAAGCGCTGAAGACAAATATTTCACTTGCAATCTTTGGTGCATTATCAAAACAGGCAGAACCCTGGGCGTCCTGATTACTGTGTCACCAAGTTGTCGGGGTTTTAAGATCACTCCTTGGAAAAAAGCCAGGGCTGTTTCCATCAAGTGCAGAGACTATGGAATTACCGTAAATTATATTGAAAAATTAGATCCATTCACCGCTTTAATAATTGATCTCCCAATCTGTCTTAGAGTTGGCAGCTGGTGAGAAAATAAAATGTAATCTAATTTTTTATCTACTAAAAAACATTTCAATCCACGTCTGTCAAGAAAGGGGGTGGGGTGGGGAGATATTAAGTAAATTTACTGTTGGCCAATCAGGTGTTTCTACTAAATAGCCTGAAACTAGATATGGAGGATATGAAAAGTGAGCAAGACAGTAAGTGTGCACTGGTTGGTGAAATTTACTAGGCATTGGGATTAAGTGTCATGAAATTGACTCCTTTTCAAGAAGTTAGCGCCCCCTGATCTACCCACCCTGCATACCTCCAAATAGGGTTGAAGTGGGACTTACAAATGCATAGGGATTTTTGTTTGCCCCTGAACAGACGGCAGTTTCCATCCTTTAAATTCAGAGTTTATCTCACTAAACTGCTTTTATGAGGATATAACTCCACTGACCTCATTGAGGTTACATCTGTGCTAGTGTCTGCCTAAAGGCCTGTTGGAGGGAATAAAAGTCTTTCCAGTGTCACCAATGGCCTTTGGATCAGTCCCAAAGTGAGAAGAGAATCAGGCACCTCAGAGACTTCTGTTCTGACCGAGCTTTCTCCAACAGCAGCCCAGGTTTAGATCCTGTTGCCTCTGCAGACAGAGGCAGGATTTTTCCATCTGTATCAGGAGAAGCTGAAAAGGTGACTTTATCTGTGGGCATGGAGATGAAAAATAATCCAATAGTTCCCAAAACAAAGTAACCAGCTAAACAGTGGTGGGGAAAGCTCACCTTGATTGTTCCTACTACAGTGGGTAAAGTGGCCCATTATGGTATAATGGAATAGACATGACATTATTAGGCAAATCAGAAGACTGGGATAAAGGTACAGAATGTTGGGAGGATTTTGGCTGGAGCCAGACCGTTCTCACTAGCTGTGGGGCTGGATGCCAATAGGATCCCATTCCTTGAAAGCTTCATTGAACCATCCGAAATTTTCCCCTACGTTGATGAGCTGCACTGAGGTTAAGAGGCTGCCTCCAAGGGAAGTGGTCTCTCTTTGGCAGCTTCAAACTTCCCAGAAACTCCCCATCGAAGGGGATTCAAATGGCCATTCACTCTAGAAATGTGACTGAGAAGTATGAAAGAGTTGATCACAATGGAGGGATTTACACCAGATGCTCCAGATGTACAAGGCAGGGAGAAAGGAATGATCATAAGGCCCACTTGTCTGACTGAGACTTGAGCTGCAAAGAGATGAAGTGACTTTTCCCAAGGTCATGTGAAAAAGTCAATGATAGAACTAGAAATGGAGCCCAGGTTCCTGGAATTCTAGTTTCATGCCTCAGCTACTAAGACCATTTTTCCCTTCACCGCTGTCACCTCTGTGAGGAACTGGCATAAGTTTGCTCTGGATCAGCTCCTTGGTGCCAGTAATGAGTTAACGTGATCTAGAGAAGGAAAGTTAAACCAAGTAGGGGGAGCAAATGAAAAACAAAGACTATAACTGGTATTAAACCAACTATAGATCTACTCGGAGTTTTCCCACACAGCTCAAAAATCTTCAGAGGAGTCTTAATGGCCCAGTTCCGCCCTCAGTTACATGGGTGTGTTGGGGCTAGCCAAGATTTTCACTGACATTTCAATGAAAAATGTCCATAAAAATCTTGATTGTTGATCCCCCAGCCCCGAAATGAGGAAAAATCTTTAACGAAAGCTCCCCTCCCCTTGTTTTTTGGGCCAGCTACAGTGCAAGATGCAAACTGCTTCATTTTTCTTATACTTTTTTAAAGACTGTTGAGTTAAGGCTGAGTCAATCCTGGGTCTTAAGAAAAAAACCCCTATCTTCCCAAGCTCCTATCCTTCACCACATATCTACAAACATGACACATGTAATCCCTTTTCCTTCAGAGCATTAGCCAACCTCCAACTAATAGGGGTTAAAAAGAAAACTTTCCCTTGGAGACGTATTATTCCACATCATCCACAAGAGGGTTTCTTGCACCTGATTCTGAAGAATCTGGTACTAACCACTGCCGGACAGGATACTGGCCTAGATAAACCTTAGGTCCAATCCAGTGTGGCTATTCCTATGCCCCTACAACAGGATAGTAAAACACAGGTAAGGTGGAAAGGTTGGCTCTAGGACAGCATTTAAATTAAATCCAGTTTATTATCTCAGCAATAATTGATGAATATTGATAAGATGATAATTTTGTCCCTGCTGTACTGGAGATTGATACAGCACGGAACAAATTATGGTTGGAGTTGCCTTGTGCTCTGATTACACCAATAAATAAATGCCTTAGACTTTAGGTTTTCTGATATTTTTTAAACTTCCCCAGAGTCATTACAATTAAGCCATTTTGACAGCACAATTAGGGTTAATCAGTCTCAAGATTCAAAATCTGTTCTCTTCTGCATCTGTTCCAGTAGCAAAGACAAACACACACGACAATGCCACATGCACCATAACAGTGTGGGCAGAGTCTACAGTGACTCCCAATTTCCACCAGGGCATTCATAGAACACATTTGTTATTATTTATGCTGCTGTAGTGACAGGGTTCTGCTGTGCTAGGCACCGAACAGACATGTGGTAAGAGTCTCTCTTCTTGGAAGTGTTACAATCTGAAGGACATGAGGGTTCCCCCCATTTTCTTTCATAGATGCTAGGGATGGCTGTTACATAGACCTGAAGGGAGTGATCCAGCCAGGTCCCTGCTGTTTGGATGCTGCCATGTGGTTAAATAATTGATGAAAAATTCTGTGGGGCTCCCCCTTCTCCTCCCCACCTACAGTTTCTAACACATTGGTGAATTCTCTCTTCACCAGGCTCTCCCAAAAAATGGATTGTCTGGCTAACATTTGCTGCTTCTTGGGGAAATAGCAATTTGGAAGCACAGTGCAAGATGCATCATTGTGCCTGTGATTTGCGAGCTATAAAGGGAGGAGAGAACTGAATAGCCTTGAAGTTTATGTAAAGCTTTCAGTGACTCAGGATATCCAGGCTAACCGGTTTGGTTGGAGGCACTGTTTAGCTCCAACCCTATTGCTATAACTAGCCAGCCATATCATCACAGTGAGGTTCCAAGCCAGCACAGTCTCTTTCAGCAGCTGGCACTATTCAGGGGAATTACATGCACTTGCTATGACTTTGCTGGATCAGGGCCTGAGTGTACAATAAAAAAATATTGCAACCTCTCGTCCCTTTCATCCAGAGATCTCAAAGTGACATAAAAACAAATTAAAGGAGCTGCACAAGCCCCAACTGCAAAATAGGTATCCTATAGGTAAGCCTAGCAAGAAACAGCGGGACTGTTTCAGGATAATATCTGTTCTAAACATTTCTGGTCCTATTTTGCAGGTGATCGAGGTTTGGCTAGTTAAGAGAAGCATCCAGTCCCACCTGAACACCAAACCTATACAGCTGCTTCCTTCATTAGGCATGGCATGAGGAGGTTCTTCTCTTTGGGTGCTACCATGATGCGAGGTCCCAAATGAGATCTGAGGCACAATGTGCCAGGTGCTGCACAGACCCAGTGAGACACAGCTAGGTCCCAAAGAGTTTACAAATTGAACACAAAAGTCAGACAAAGCATGGGAAGGGAAACTGAGGAACAGACCACAGAGGTGACTTTCCCTGTATCATTCAGAATGAGGAAGAGAACCACATCGCCTGAGTCCCAACCGACTGCTTGATCCGCTGGTCCTCTCCCAACCTTAAAATGCTGATAGCCTTCTGTGAACACAGTTTTGAATGTTCACATTTGGGATGTCAGTAGTTTAGACAAATAATCAGTGGAATTACACTTAGAGGTGTGAGCGAGAGACAGACAGATGACAGATGCCTGGGTGTATAATCAACAGTTTACTGGCCTGTCATGAGGTATCAGCTGAGAAGCTTAGGCTGAAAACCATGCCAGTTTAACACCATATTTGATACGATTCCTGGTTCGGCCACTATTATTTATATTATAGCAGCACCTGGGAGTGTCAATCATGGACCAGGATGCCAGTGAGAGAGGTGCTAAATAGATAGAACAAAGACCACCCTGCCCTAAGGATCTTACCATCCAAGCAATTCGCTTAGCTAGTAAATTACAAACCACTCACTTACTGTCTGAACTTCAGCAAGTCACTTATCCTCTCTGTGCCTCAGTTTCCCCATCCTTACAATGCTACCTCAGGAGACTTAAGTAAAGGGTTTTGAGATCTTCAGCTGCAAGGTGCCAGGAAGGTACAAAACGCTGTGATTTAGAAAGCCATGCGTCTCACCGCAGAACACGTGCACTGAAATGGAAATCTATCACTTATTTCAGGGCCTTGTTTACATGACAGCCTGAGAGTAGCACTTGTTGCCTTGCATGGGGGAGGAGGGGATAAAACGCTTTTATAGCACTACCAGAGACTGATGAGAGAATTACTCGGTGAGTAAACTAGAATGTCCAGGAAAGTGCTTCTCCTTAATAATATAGGCAAGATGTTTTAAGCAATGATGGGCTTGTGTCATGCTAATTCATTACCCCATTGTGTGTGCCCTGTACCAAAGAAGGGCAGCAAATCTACTCAGTGTCAAGATATATTAACAAGCTCCCCACCCCTCCGCTACCCTTCGAACTTCAGCCCTCTTTCCAGATACCCTTCCTCCCTGAACCTCTGCCAGACTCTGCCCCGCATTTGTTTCCATAAGTGATTTATGTTTTATATATATTTACTGGGTTACATGATAAGATGTCAAATGCACAAATATATATTGTATTACAAACAGCCTTATGCCTAAAACAGTCTCTTTTACCCCTTACAATTTGTTAATAGGCTCTGTCATTGGGAGACTAGTTTAATGATGCAGAGAATATGTATACAGCTGTGGACACTCTTTTACAGGTCATAAGGTATCATGGTCCATTGAGAAAGTAAATTAATCTAGATGGGATTGAGGACAGAGGCCAAGGACAATGAAGGTTAAACATGTCACCAGAGACAAACACTCAACCTGATGCGCTGTACTAAGCCTCTCTAAGCAGTTGCATTTATACAGCTCCTAGCAGCTTATTATTTAAAATAACCAGTGTCCCTACCCCCCGCCACAATACGGGTGTGTGAGAGTGTGGGGTGGACAAAGCAAATGGGATGAAAATAAACACATTCCCACTTCTCTTCCCTTCCCCACCAAGCACACAAGTCATGTGATTCTTGGTTACTCCATGCCTGCACTTGGGAAAGGGTTTAAAATCACCCATGAGCCAGGGCAGCCTCACAGCTCACTGTGCAGTAGCACTATCACTAGTTAAGCCACGTGATGCTGTTGCAAAAAGAGCAACTCTCCTTCGGGGCTATGTTAACAGGAGTCTTGTATGTTAACAGGAATTTTGTGCGTAAGGCACGGGAGGCCATTGTTCCCCTCTATTTGGCACTAGGGAGGAATCACCTCGAATCCCATGTCCAGTTTTGGGCACCCCACTTCAAGAAAGATGTGAAAACACTGGAGAGAGTCCAGAGGAGAATAAAATAGAGTTATAAAATGTTTAGAAAATCATCCTCTCTGAGGAAAGGTTGAAAGAATGGGGCATATTTGGTCTAGAGAAGACTGAGGGGAACATAGTCTTCAAATATGTACAAGTTTGTTATAAAGACAACAGTGATCAATTGTTCTCTTTGTCCACCTAGGGCAGGGCAAGAAGTGAATCTGATTCCTCTGCAGCTGGGGAGATTTAGATTAGACATTAGGAAAAACTCTCCAACTCCAAGGACAGTGAAGTAGTGGAAGAGGTTAGCACAGGAGACTGTGCCCTCCCCATCACAGGATGTTTTAAGAGCCAATACCTGTCAGGGATGGTCTAGATGCACTTAAACCTGTCTTAGCGTGAGGGGCTGGACGAAAGGGCCCCCAAGATTCTTTCCAGTCCTACATTTCCATGAGTAGTTCTTTACTGTGGATAGAGCCTCGTCTGGGTCCCTTGAGACAGGCCACGTTAGAGAGAGCATGGATCTCTAGGCTGCATTATGTACTGAGTACAGAGGGATTAGATATACTCTTAGATATACTCTGGACTTTTCCTTTTGAGATGGTTTGCCTCCTGTCACAGGGCTCACTCTCCGCTTACAGCACCTCCTGCTGGCCATCCTGGGGATTAGCTCTGCCAGCTTGAGCTCTCCCACCAGTGGTGTCTTCTCACATCTTGTCTCGCTTTGCTCCCTGCTCGCTCCCAGGTCTGCAGCTTCCTCTCTGTGACTTGGCCCTCCAGCCAGGTCACTAAAGTCCTCCCCTTCCAAGGAATTCACAGTCTTTCCAGACCCACTGCCTGTCTGGCATCTCCAATGTCCTTGCCACCCCCTCGTGGCTGGTAGGGGAACCCAGGCCTGCCTTCTACACTGGGTTCCAGCCCAGGGACCACATAACAATCAGACACAGTCCTACCACTTGCTGCTGTTTCCCTGGGCTTCTTCTGACATAGGTGGCTTCCCCCATCTCTGGGTTTGCCAGCCTCCAACTCCTTCCACTTAGTGACTGGCCGCCCCCCTGCTACCTGGCTTTAAACTGTCCAGTGAACTTGTCCTTAATTAGCTGTCTCCAGGCTAAATCTCCCTGCTTGCAGCCTAATTAGGTGATTGGACCCACCTGGCCCAATTCAGCTCTTGCTGAGCTAATGTAGGGAGTTCACCACATCTCACACCTTCAAACCTTTCTTACCTTATCAGTTTTCAAAGCACTTTGGGAGGCAAGTGATCCTTATTCATTACTACATTAGAGGGGTTACTTAAACAGCCCCAAGGACCCTGGTTTGTAAGTCAAAGCACAGCTGTGGGAGCTAGGAGAGCTGGGTAACATTCCAAATTTTGCCATTGATTTCCTGTCATCTTGAACAGCCCTGTCCCTTGCTATGTGCCTCAGTTTTCCCATCCGGGGCTCATGATACTTATCTTTACAAAGTGCAGAGATCTTTAACTGGAAGGTGCTAATCTATGAAAGGTTTATATTCACCACTGCGACAATCATTACCAGAAAAAAATACAGAGGCACCAACAAAGATGACCATCCCTGCAGCTTCCTTACTTTCATGGGGTCTTTAGGAAGGGGGATAATTCTACTCCAGCAAAGATATTGGAGAAAACCAGAGCCACGTCCAACAAAGCCCAGTCTGGAGATCACATCATGCTAGGCAGGTCTTATACCTATTCCCTCTTTGCTCAGAAGCTATAACTCCAAGCAGGGAGTTGAGAAAGGGAAGGATGATCTTTAGCTTTGCATAATGGAAAAGGCCATTTAGCTGAACAATGAAAAAAAAAAGAGAGAAGAAATCTCTTTAGGAAACCAGATAATCCAGAAACTAGCGCTAATAAGTTATTGACTTTCCTGCCGTTCTTCTAGTGCCTGCTGATGGCTTCTGGTAATCACTTTGCCGCCATATTCAAGAAGTCCAGCTGTGTCTCTCAGAAGAGCTCATTTATGGCAGCTTGTGATAATGTGATATTTTAGCAATGTCAGCTTTTATTTGTGTTATAAAAGTCCTCTAATATATCGCCTCTTGCTCCCACCACACACATGGAACCGGAAAGGAACGCATAAAAGTGTCTCTTACTCACATTTAGGTGAAAATTACTCTTTTTTCCTATCTTCTCGCAAACTCCCTGCCAAGGATGAAGGAGCCGCATGCCCTCCTTGTTTGGCTGTAATCATTCAGACTTTGGCATCAGCTGAACTGCACTGAACAGAAAGTCACTCAGCTTAAAATGTGATACCACTCCTGCAAACAAGAAGGCAGTACAGTCTAGCAGACAGGGCGCTGGATGGGGAGTTATAAGACTGAGGTTCTACTCATGGCTCTAATGCTGACCTGCTCTGTGACCCTAGGCATGTTATTTTGTCCCACTTATGTCTCTGTATCCATTGGTCTGTCTAAGGGCATCGCTACACTGCAAGTGAATGTGTGACTGTAGCATAGATAGCTATACCCTTCTCGGCTTCAATCTAAATAGTAGTATAGAGGTGATGACTTGGGCTAGCAACCAGGATACATACCAGGGTCCCTAGGGGGCTTGTACTCTAATTGATAGCCCATGCTAAAGTCCATGCTGCTGGATCTTCACTGCTGTTACCTGTGCTAGCTAGATTGGGCCCTGCTCAGCACGACAGATGTATGTCGGTTTAATTGTGTCACTCAGGAGCGTGGAAAATCCACACCCCAGAGAGACGTTGTTATACCAGCCTAACTCCCTGGTGTAGACAGTGCTATGTTGACAGGAGGGCTTCTCCCGTCGACAAAGCTACCACCTCCCAGAAAGGTGGAGTACCTATGCCAATGGGAGAAGCTTTCCCATCAGTGTAGGCAGTACCTTCACTAAGCACCGAACGCTGTAAGTGTAGACAAGTGCAGAATCTTTATTGTTGAAGATGTAGTAGCAGGAAAGATCTCAGCTTGACCTTCAGATTCCTAACCGAGTTTACAGGGCTGGCATTATATCCTGTACTAGCTGGAAGATAGAAATGTCCTAGATGACCATCATTAATTCTATCCCAAACTACTTTCTATCAAAGCTTGTTGGCACAATCCATGGTCCAGTTATGACCTACTCGCTTGGGCACTCATTCAGGACAGCACTAAAGCATGTAGTTCATTTTAGTGGGACTTTGACATATGCTTAAAGTTAAGTCACAGTCTGACACCTGTAAAAGTCAATAGAAGCCTCCCCTTTGACTTCAATGGACTTTGGGTCCGGCCCGTCCTAAGGAGATGTTATTTTGCCCTTGCATGCAAACCAATTTTGCAATTTTATTGCAAGTGGATTTCCCCATTGAAGTAGTATAATTTCACTCTCATCAATATTTTAATCACTCTACAGTAATTCCTTTAAAAGGGATTTACTGTATTAAGAAAAAAAAAATCCAAAAAAATCCCCTTCTCCTTATTTTTAAGAGCTGACATGACAGCCCATGAATGATGGGACACCAAAAGCATTAAAACACGTCTATGTCCTGAATCAAAAACTGACCAACGACCTGAGCCTGATATAAACAAATCTTGGCAAACTGGAAGACATTATATTATGTATATCACTGAAGCCTGGCAGAGTCACTCAGGGTGTTGGAAGTGGCAATAATTCTCGCCAAGATAAAGTGAAAAGCAATGATGATGCATGGTACAGTTGTCACCACACCCTGTCATAGCTCAAGTTGATAGTTCAATTTGTAAGTGAGCGTGGTCCTTCTCTCTAGTATCCCTAGACTCAGGAGTACATCTCCTTGGCTGCCTGCCTACAGGGACTGGAAAAGGAACTTGTTTTAGGAACATTCTTTAGGAATGGCAGAACTTCAGTGACCCTCAAAGCAGTAATTCTGTTTTATAAACTGTTGCCAGCTGGGGGGAATTGTCAAATTTGCTTGCCAGGAAAGAGCTGCTTGGAGCTTAAGGATCCTACCCTCAGTGTGGGTGCGGCGGGATGGAGAGAAGGAAAGTCTAGTTAATGTTCAAAGTGGAGTGACAAGTGCTGAAGAGGATGCAGACAGGGGAAGGGAGTTGAGACTGTAAAACAGTAGCTTAGCAGGTCTTCTTCTAACAGTGCTTCACTGGCTTGATGTATGGGAAACAAGCTTTGTCTCAAAAGCTGTTTTTTTTGCAAGGGACCCTTTCCACAGAGACACAAGTGCAGGAAAATAGCTGGAGCAAATGATGAGCAATTAATGCTGTGACTATTAGTAGTATTACATGAGCACAACTCCTTCTCAACTGCCCTAGAAGTAACTTAACCCTGATCTTACACCCTCTGCTGGTGTAAATGGACTTCACTCCTTTGAAGTCAATGGAGATATGCCCTTGTATGCAAGCTGGCAGAAGGGCAGTGGTGGTGGTAGCCCATGCTGTGGTCAGCCCTATTTTATGGATAAAGAGGCCTTCCGTTCTGCACCTTCCACTGAGATAACAATTCAGCCCCTATTAAGAAAAAAAAAAAGAAAAGAAAAAGAAAAGAAAAAGGCATCTGCCCTTTTCCTGACTATAAAAAAATCAATGCAAGTTTGGCTGAAGGTTCAGCTCTGATCTTATTCAACAAGTCACTGACTTGAGGCAAGTGTTTCTGGGTGGAATTCCCTGTTCTGTGTTATGCAAGAGGTCAGAGTGTGGTGGGCAAGGTTTTCCAAAGTCAATAAATCACAAGGGGTATTAGGAGTGCTCGTGCTATTGGAAGTCAGTGGGATTTCTGCTCCTAAAACCTTTAGTCAGCTTTAAAAATCTTCCCTACAAGTCCCATTGACTTAAGATCATGTGCACCCCTTACTCCCTTAGGGGCTTTTGAAAATCCCTTCTGGCCCTTAAAATCTCTGAAATATCCAAACTAGCTGATACAGCTTCAAGGTGCAATAGAAGGAAAAGGGGAATCCTGATCATTAATATGATTAGTATTTTAATAGGGGGAAAGCCACTTTTTCAAACCAAAGCAGTTTTTCATGTAAAACTGCAGCACCAGACGTCCCCACAGGAGATCAAATCCTGCCAAAGGTTCATATTTCACGGCTGCTCTTTCAAAGGTTAGGGCAGCATATTTGCTAGCAGACAAAATGATAACTTTGTCCTTCAGGCTAAAATTACAGAGCAGAACATATTTTTATTCAAACAAGAGCAGATTTTGTAGGATAAAGGATAAGTGGGCTGTGTGTGTGTGGATTGGAGGGGTAGTAGAATAGAAAATGCACAGAACATTGGCACAGGGGATCATGAAGGATATTGTGTGCCCAGACAGCACGGAAGGTATTCAGGTGGGATCTGTGCACTGTTTAACCTATGTGGCTGAAGAGTTATGAGAAGCCAAAGCAAGGAAGTTATATCTGGTTACAAGACATGTAAATACATTCTGGTGTTTTCAAACATGCAATGCACTGCAAGAGAGAAAGATACACAGGCTATAGAAGCAAAAGGGTAGCCCATGCAAACTGGTCTATTGGGGGCATCAACTCACTCCAACCATGCGAGACCGGCATGGGAGAAGTCAATAACCCAAGCAAGAAACCGTAATAACAGCTGACATTTATTTAGCATCTTAAGTCCAGGTGTCCCCAAACACTTGATAAATATTGCAAACCAAACTGATTTAGAGATTGTGAGCCAGGGAGTTATTCCTGCACAGAGGCAATCGGTGTTCTTTACTAGAGCTGAGCGAATAGCTGATTTTTCAGTTTGGTGGCTGAGCCAAAATAATAAATATAAATCATCCTCATCATCCCCCAAAATTCATGTTGGGTCAAAGAAAGCATTTTGTTCTCCCCCAAATGAAATGATCTCGTTTCCTGTATTTGTGGGTGGGTTTTACCCTTTTAAACAACTACATTTTTAAACAAATGTAGTTTCAAAATGGAAAGTCAAAACATTTAATTGAAAACATCAGAAAAAAACCCAACTCTAACCATTTCAACTTTCTCAAAAAAGATTCTTTGTTCTTTTGAGGCTTTTTGCCCAAAAATATTTCATCGAATTTGACCCAAATTAACTAAGTTTCAGTGGCCCTAAAACTGCATTTTGCAGCAAATAAACTATTTGACCAAAAAGTTTCACCTGCTCTATTATTTACCCATTGCTTTGTTCCTTGTACTCCTGTCTTTTTCCCCATTGCCCCAATCTCAGTGATCCATTGCCAATGCCCATTGTGTTGCAATGTGGTAATGTACTGTTAAATATAGGCAGTGCATGTCAAGGGTTTAGGGAACTTGATTAGACCTCAGTTCTGTGCCCAGCTCCACCATTGAATTGCTGTATGACCCTAGCCAAGTCACTGCGTCTCTCCATACTTCTGTTTCCTTTCCCCGCCCTTTGTATCATCTATATAGGTTATAAACTCTTTGTGAGTGGGGTGTCTCTCATTATATATTTGTAGTAACTAAGGGTATGTCTACACTACCAGCCGGATGGGCAGGTAGTGATTGATCTATCAGGGATCGATTTATCATGTTTGAGGGAACTAGGCTTGCTTAGTCTTCAGAAGAGACGAGTGAGGGGGGATTTGATAGCAGCCTTCAACTACCTGAAGGGGGGTGGGGTTCCAAAGAGGATGGAGCTCAGCTGTTCTCAATGGTGGCAGATGACAGATCAAGGAGTAATGGTCTCAAGTTGCAGTGGATGGGGGGAGGGGTCTAGGCTGGATGTTAGGAAGTGTTATTTCCCTAGGAGGGTGGTGAAGCACTGCAATGGGTTCCCTAGGGAGGTGGTGGAATCTCCTTCCTTAGGAGTTTTTAAGGTCAGGCTTGACAATGCCCTGGCTGGGATGATTTCGTTGGGGTTGGTCCTGCTTTGAGCAGGGGGTTGGACTAGATGACTCCTGAGGTTCCTTCCAACCCTGATATTTTATGATTCTATGAACACAGAAAACAAGAACCCCAGATGATGGGCTTGAACCTTGATCTCTCAAGTGTCAAGCCAGGGTCTGTGTGTTAGCCCCCTCCCCATCTCTAGATGCATTTGAGTAACACCGTTGAGTGGAAGAGGGGGCTTGTCAGGTCTAACCAAACACTTTGTTTTCATTTTAAAAATATCAGTTTTTCCTTCACATCCAAAGCAGCATCTGAACACCCAGCATCTTCAAGCTGATGCAACTGTTTGGTTCTAATAATAATGTAAACATATGGGGGATTTTTTATTACTGATAAAAAAATTCCCCCTGAATTTTTTATGCGGTTTTCATCTTGTGTTTTCCTCCTCAGGGCATCCCGCCTACACTGCGCAAAGAGCGTAGGTGGTAGAGACTGGAACCAGCATTGCTAGTGAGCCTGGACGGCAATGAACAACAGAACCACCCTCTGCAGTCACAAGTGACAGCAGAACTTTCTGCTGCAATCAAATTCCCCAAACTTTCTTGCATTCCAAGTAAGGCTTCTTTCTATCTCTCCTTTCCCCCAAATTTGATGTCCCTTCTGAGTCCCATTAACCAGCTGAACTTCACAACACAAAAGCCAGATCCTTAGCTGGTGTAAATCAGCACCGTTCTGCTGACATCAATTTTAAACAGTCATGTCTCTGTGCACATTTTTTTGAGCAGCAGCAGCTGCTCTCTCTGTATCTTGCTGTTCATCCAAATAAGTGTGTAAGGTACATGTGGAGAATTCAGGGGGCACGAGGGAGAGGGAAACTAAGAAAAGTTTTCAAAAAGAGATCTTGAATTCTTCTCTCTCCTCCTCCTCCCCAGCCCCCATGACATCATTGCTGCCACTCATCTCTGCCACTCTGGGATGTGTGAGAATTCCTCCGCTATTTCACTGAGCCCCAGGAGATCAGTAGTCAGCAGAGAATGAATTTGCAAGTTACTAATGCAAAGATTTCCAGAATCCAAATTATGAATGGGGCTTAATAGGAGGGGATCAAGGCTGACTGATACCTCAGACAATAGACCCAGATTTCATTTGCTAGATCTGTTCACAGGCCTTTTCTAAGTTTAGATACAGATAAATATCTCTGTATGATGTATGAACATGTGTTTTCTTTCCAAATGAATCCTTTCAAGCCTTTATAGAAGATAGTGGCCTAAATTTTCCAAACTGACTACTAATTTTGGGCGATGAACTTGTCACAACAGAAAAGGCTCTGATTTTTGGAGGGTGAGGGTGGGAGCCATTCAACAACGTTGGTGCCTTACCTCCTGAGTTAGACCCCTAAGTCCCTGAGCACAGCATTGCTATGATCCATGAAACTCCCGCTTAGGCAAAGGAGGTGATGGTGGTGCCTACCTTGTAACTTTTAGTTTGGCGGTTAGAGCACTCACCAGCTTTGATCCACCACCAACCCAAAGGGGTGTGTGTGGAGAATTTGACTAAGGGTCTCCCACAGCTCAGAAATGTGCTCTAACCACTGGGCTATGGGGCCCTGTCTTGCAGGGCTCCCTCCATCACTCCTGCTGAAGCTCTTCCACTGTAGATAACTAATGAAAGAGTGGCTGGAGTGGGGGCCTGGATCCAGGGTTTCCCTTCTCCCATCCAGCTTTCCCAATGCCAGGACTAGAGTCAGTCTGTCTCTGGCCCAATGGCTGTCTTTAAGTATTGATCCACAGTGGAACCGTCACTGGGCTAGGGAGACAGAGAATGATTCTAGTTTAGGATGCTCTAAACATTGGACCTGTTCATCTTTTCCCCTATTCTGGCAGAGAAGGAGGAATTGAACCGGCGTCTCCCACCTCCCAAGCAAGTGCACAAACAACTGGGCTAGAAGTCGTAAGGTGGGCACCCACACCGTCCTCACTGCCCCCATATTGTACTGTGTGGGGCAGGTGCCCCACTCAGTCCTGCAAGAAGCTGCTTAGGCGCCGGGATCGCTACGTGGAGAGAGAAGTGGATTTCCCAGAGGGCTTTGCACCCACATCCATTGGGCGCTTCTGAAAATGGGCCCCATTTGCCCCAGTGCCCCAGTGGGAGCTCTTCTGAAAAATGTGGCCCCGACTGTAGGTTCTTTCAAATATCTTGACTGGCACAGGGCAGGTTGCCCCGCCAACAGAGTTGGACCCATGATGCTCAATTTTTTTGTATTGGGGACCCCTTTGACACAGCAATCCTAGGAATGTGACCGCGTTCCCCCTTAGAAAATAAAAATGGGGGGAGAATAAAAATGCATCTTGGATTTAAGCAAATCTCCACAGTTTTCCTGCACTCTTCGCATATCTCAGCTAAATGGGAGTCTGCTCTGCTCTGGTGAGGGCAGAAATCTGTCGTGTTAGGAATTCTTTATGCCAACCAGAGAGCTAGGCCAGGCAGAAACCTGAGAAAAGAACTACTGACCCTAACAAAGGTGAGGAACCAGTAGAATAGGGGAAAGATATGTTTTGATTTCAGTGAACAATTAATCTGTGATGTTTTAATTAGCCAGATTCCATGAAATGGGGAAGAGAGCTTGACTCGTAAGGTGCAGTTTTTGAGACACCCCCCCATGAAGAGGGAAATGTGGCAGCAGCTAGGTCTGAGGCTGGGTGCACTAAGACCCTCTTATATTGGCTAGTTGTTCTTTGGCTTTCAAGGCTTTTCAGGCCCTGGCAGAGCCAGAAAACATCAGAGAGAAGAACTCCCTTAGCTAAACCTGCTGTTGCTTTTCTGATTGCTGCTACCGCACCTGCTGTTCTTTAGCCACTTAGCTAGAAGCAAACCGGAATGAAGGTTTCTAGTTTGAAAAACAAGTTGTGGGAGGAAATTGGAATCCCAACATTTGTTCAGGTTTGTAAATGAAGTCATCCGTCAAGGCCAACAACTGTAAGCGGTTTCCGTGAGAAGTGTTTCAGGACTGTACAGTACCGCTGAGGTTTTGAGCCTGCATGCATGGTGTTTGCAAAACCATTGATTCCTAGGACCTGTATCTATCTCAGTGGTTCTCAGCTTCACCAGACAACTTCACCTCTTTCGAGAGTCTGATTTGTCTTGCGTATCCCCAAGTTTCACCTCACTTAAAAAACTTCTTGTTTACCAAATCAGACATAAAAATACAAACATGTCACAGAGCGCACTATTACTGAACTGCCGACTCATTTTTTACCACTTAATTATGAAATAAATCAATGGGAATATAAATATTGTACTTACATTTCAGAGTATGGTATATAGAGAAGTATAAACAAGTCATTGTCTGTATGAAATTTTTGTTTGTACTGACTGCACTCGTGCTATTTAGGTAGCCTGTAGTAAAAGAAGGCAAATATCTAGATGAGTTGATGCAGTGGTCTGTCACGGGGTGCATTGGATACATGTACCCCCAACTGAGAACCACCAGGCTAGCTGACTTAATGGGTCTTTTTAGGCTCCCGCTAGTCACACCATGCCTATCCTAGTACTACTGTATGGTAGTGCAGAGCTGCCTCTTCCTATTCATCCTGATGGACAAAGCAGGTGGAGCCGACTAGCTCTTTTTAGGAAGATAAAAGGCTTAAAGCTTTTCTGAAGCCAGCAAAAGCTACAGAAAAGGGCAGAAAGGAACACTGAGGAACCCCTCCAAAGAGAGCTTAGAAAATATATATAGTCCTGCCCTAAATCTGTTACTTTAAAGACCACGGGAATGAGGGAGAGGGTGAGTTTGGGACATTGTGTACCTGCTGTGTTACAGGCAGAGATTAGAACCAAAATGATAGGGATGGCTCTAAACTCACGCTGCTCAGTCCAAAGGGGTTTGGATTTTAAGGGTTTGCTTTTCAACCATCTCTGATTTTTAGCTTTGCCCCCAAGTAGTCTCTCCAGTGGCTACACAGTGCAAGGAAAGAGCAGCCATCATCCACTTGCGCCTACAGCTCTAGCAGCAGATGCTTGCCTCACTGTGGGATTACTTCGGGAAAACGCCAGCTCCTAAATCCCACTTGTTAACTTTTACTGCATGAGGGATTTGCCTCTGGGTAATAAAGACGACTTGTTGTAGGAACAGTTTGTCAGCTTTAACTTTACTACTTTTATATTCTCCTACTCCCCAACTCGTCATTTCCAATAATGGAGCTTTTTAATGAGATGCAAGAGGTCCATTTCTCTGCCAAGGTTATCATCAGGGTGCCAGGATTCCACTAACCTGTCCTTCCTAATTCATTTTAAGTGTTTATCGTGTTTCCGTTCTAACCCTCTTCCTTTTGCAAGTATGTTTCTGGTTCTTGCACTTTAAAGGAGCAAGGAGGAAGATGCCTTAAGATGCATAAACCTGTTTGAGAAACCCAACAGCACAGGAAATGTACAGGATTAGCATCTTGATCCAAACCAAAAAGTTGGGCTGAATTCATCAATAGTTTTAATCAAGGTTTCTAGCTCTTTTCTGACACTGGATGTGTTTTTAAATGAAGATGAGCACAGGAACACTGTGGAGATTTGCTTAAATCCAAGATGCATTTGTATTGTAATATGTTTGTGAACCTTATTGTTCAAACAGGAACCGAAGTCATCCAAGCAGGGAACAGAAACATCACGTGAATCAAGCCAGGTCCACGTTATCGCAGTAAATCAATCGATGTTATCCTACGTCCGTTACATGAATAACTTAACGGTAGCAATACTGGACGAGTGGAGCTGGAGGTAAGATTGGGGGAATGACCTAGACTGGTGAGGGACCAGAAGCTCAGAATTGCAAGTCCAAGGGCAGCAGTTGGGGTACAAACCACAGAAGCTCAGCATGTATCACTGGCCTCTTAGCATGTTCTTTGCAGTTGTTTGTCTTATCACTCTGCCTGCCTGGCTTCATCTCTTATTTCTAATGAGCCATACAGGCTTTCCCACTATTCCTATAGCCTTTCCTAAACCTCTAGAGTTGTATTCATTTTAAAAACTGAAGACACTAAAACAAAATCAAACTCTTCATAAAGAATAAAAGTGAACCCATTTTAAAATTTACTGCAACCCTGTTTATGTAGGTAATGTCCTGGCCTTCATCACAGTAGCACACGAGCACCTCATGCTCATTAATTCACTCCACACCTCTGCAAGGTATGAAAGTGTCATTGCCATTTACAGATGGGGAAATTCAGACACAGAGTTTGAGGAATCTGGACCAACACCTCATAGGAAAGCGGTTTTATACTCACATCTCCTAAACCTCAGCCAAGTGCCTTAACCACAAGACCAACCTGCTTGCCTAGGCTGCCCTACTGAGCTCTTTATTTTGCATTTTAATGCAATCATGTGTAAAATCTACCCTTAGCAAGAGCTTTCTTCTTTCTTTTGCATGTTGTAATAACAACATTATACACATACTAAAGAGAAAGTGCGAGCTGTACAGCAATTGGGTCTATTGTAAATGTGAGTTAAACAAATGAACATACCAATTACTGTCAAGCTTTATTCCATACCGGTGTTCAACTTAAATTCGCCAGCACAAATGCAGACAAAGTTTAACACCAGCCTGAAAGAGAAAACAAACAATTCTCTGGATAAACCTTGCACAAAGCCTGAGCCTGCCGAAGATGCAATAGAAGCAACTTACTGTGCAAAGCAGAAGGAAATTAAAAACAAATGGAAGCCATCTGGTCACAGAAACCTAATTAAATCCCCATCGGTCTTAATATCAAGCCCCTCAGGACAGGTCGTTTCATTTGCTCAGAGTTAGAGAATGTGTTTAGAAGACACAGATGTTTGTGGCTGATAACAGACACCTCGCCAATTCTAGAGGAAGGTGGTGGCAGGTCCCATAAGGAGGCAGAGTTCCCAAAATTTTACACTGTGGCCAGGGGCTGCCTTCTTTAACGCACAAAGTGCAAGTCATGAAATTACAGCTGCTAGCATTCACGAGCCTCCATTTTCCACTGCACTGAGACGGTGTACTGCACGACGGAAGCAGAATCCCAGTGGATGTCTGTGCTGGATATCTGGTCCACTGTTGCTAGGCCAGACTGAAAATTCGGTCCATGTTTCTGGGGAGTTGCCATCCTGGCCCTCAGCTGGACAAGTTTGGACATGAGTGTAAAGCACGCAGCACTGAGTAGCCACTGTCCTTGACTGCAGCTTTTACAGCCAGAAGGGAAAGATGATCTTACCGATAAGGCCCTGACAAGGGTATTAGGAGTTCTGGGTTCAAATCCTAGCTCTTCCATAGACTCCTCCTTCTGTGATGTTGGCCAAGACATTCTCCCTGTACCACCATTGCGTCATGATGCTTCCTTTTCTCTACTTCATGTTCACTTTTATCATAAGCTCTCTGGGGCAGGTATTGTATCTTCCTGAGTATCTGGACAATGCCTAGCAAAATGTGGCCCTGAATTCAGGGTTGCTAGACACTGCCCTAATTCGAACAACAACAACATAAGATATAGAAAACCTACTCAACTTCCCACTGGATGTAAATATTAGTTTGAAGTCATAGACTAGAGAAGAGGGAGAGAGAATTTTCCCTCCTGCCCCTTTGCCAATAAAAGTATGTGAGAGAAAGCATTTACCTAGCGCGTGTATTTAAAGTGCATGGACAATGTTTTTTTAACTATCTAGAGAGAAAAGCATTTCCTATGTACAATAATAGTCATAATTTGCACTTTCAGCTATGGCACTCAAAGCACATTGGAAACAGTGAATTAAGCTGCATAAACCCCCCATGATATAGGTAAGTGTTATTATGCCCCTTGTACATTGTACACAGAAATTTCTGCCGCAGCTGAGCGCTACGGGGAAATGACTAGGTGAGGTTTTTTATTATCTTTTTAAGCCTCAACATGAAGTGATTGAAGCCTCCCTCAAACCCAGTCTCAGAACAGAAAACAAAACAAACAATAGGCCTTAATTCTGGCTTGTATTCCTACCCCTTTGTGAAACTCCTGTAGCATAAAAGAGACTGGAAAGCTGCTGCAGTATTGCCTATCCCAAATGGTCCAAAAACCTGAATTACACTCCCTCTCCCCCAGAAATAATGAGATTGTTTTTAAGCCAATCACGAGACTTAAAGAAATAAGCTGAGTTCCTGTTATTTTGCTGTCTCATTTTTGAGCATTTAGGAGGTCTGAACTCTTCTCCGCAACCATGAGGGCTAGAAACTCTCCTTTTCCAATGCAAGGTGACATTTTGATATAATCACCTCACCACAGGACCTGGGGCTTTACAAAAAACAAACAAGTATTGTGAGACTTGCAATAAAAATGCAAGAGCTGGCAGCGCTGCACTGGATCTCCCCACTCAAGCACCCCTTGGTTCAGGAGGTTTGCCCAGGTGGTAGAGGGCTAGCAAAACAGCTCAGTGCTGCCAAACCTCCTGGACCAACTTCTCCCACAAGGAGGAATGGTGTGACTGGGGAACAGGGGTAGCCAGAGCGCACTGTGCTCTATCTATTCTGCAAGCACCATTTATGTTCCTAGGTAAATGGAGACATGTAGAATTGAAAGTACAGCAGAATTCTGTCTCAGATACTGCAGACGCTCCGTGCCAGATTTCCCTAAGAACTTGGCTTCCTAAATGAAGCAGCCAGATTTCCAGAAGTGTTCGGCACCCAACTGATCCCATAGAGATCTTGTTGAAGGGTGGGGAAAACTGACCACTTTATGTGAATCTGTGTAAGTGCTTCTCTGTCTAGGTATTTAAGTGGCCACTACCACTGTAGTTTCTGTAGGCCCTGAATCAGCAGCAAAGCATTATGCACATACTTAAATCCATTCCTTTCTAGTAAAGCACACACGCTTAACTTTAAACCTCATCTCATTGACGCTGATGGAACTTAAGTATGTGGCTCGAGTTAAACTGAAAAGAGATTGTTTGCTGAATCAGAGTCATACTTAACCATGTGCAGAATGGAGGGCAGAAGGTTTTATTTTTAGCAACTGGTGGGTACAGAAAGTATCCGATTAACCTTCTTTGGAACTTTTCTGACTACAGCTGAGTTTCTCTTCCCTCCTCCCCACTCCACCCCATCTTCCTTTCTTATTCATATCACGCACCACTTTAGAGGTTTCTGTCCTATAAACACCCGATACGTGATACGTCAATAAAGACCAGCAAGGACTACTTCACTTGTCAGCCGGTTACAGTAACCCTCCTAATTTAAGTTCATCCAGCTGGAAATGTACATAGTTGATGTGAACTTGAAAAAATATATATAATGCTTTGGGGGTTTTCCCTCCTCCCCATCTCCCTGCACAACAGTGTGTACCTCAGTCAATCATGCTGGCTTGGTTAAACTACAGATCCATTATCGCCTTCCATTTCCTGCATCTGCTCAAGCAAGACTTCCACCTGGAGAGAGCTTATATGTGAAGAAGGTGTAAAATAGATGTATCTATATATTTCAGTTTCTTGTTTGTCATTGGTACCTAAAAATGAAATTGCAGTGAGGGAAACAAAATTTAAGAAAAGTAATATATATATATATATTTTTTTTCCAATTACAATTGAGATTCTGCTTGGTTGACCACCGGCCAGGCCTGCTTTCTGGGAAGGATGTAGGGACTGAAACCCCTCCAATTTTATGTGTATTCCTCTCTTTTCATTTTCAGCCTCTTCCTGCAACAACCAGATCTGTGTTTTGAATGGGCAGAAGTGGCAACCCATCCAGCGGGTGGGCGTGCTTTGTTTAGGAGATGGCTGGTGTGCTAGGCCCACTCAGAGCAAGTGCAGGGGTTAAACTAGACACCTCAGAGCATGACGCACAGAGTATGTCTACTTTGCTTTCAAAACCCACGGCTGGCCCATGCCAGCTGACTTGGGCTCAGGGGTGGTTTAATTGCGGTGTACGCATTCGGGCTCCTCCCACCTTGCAGAGTCCTAGAGCCCAGACTTCAGACCAAGCCAAAACATCTACATCGCAATTAAACAGCCCCTTAGCCTGAGTCAGCTGGCATGGGCTAGCTATGGGTGTCTAATTGCAGTGTAGATATACTCCCAGAGGTTCCAGCAATGGCATCATTCCTTTCAGCTCAAAAGTGGGAACAGACTCATAGAAACCTCTCTATGTGGTATGGCAACTAGAGGGTGACAAAGAGTAATATGGGTTGCATTCTTGACCTCCCCTATCAAAAGGGCTCAGAAGTCAGGATTATTATTTATATGACTTATGGTACTCACTGAAATTGGGGGCCCATGGTGCTAGGCCCTGTGCAGACACATAGGAAGAGATTGGTGTATGGGAGGGTGCTCAGACATTTCCTGAAAACCAGGCCCCTTTAAGGTGTCTCAGGTCAGACATTCCAAAATTAAGGCATCCCCAAATATGCCAGTCACACTTGAAATCTCAGCCTATGATTCTCTGCTCTTGTCTTTGCCCAGGCCTTGGCAAGAAGGGTCTCAAAAGAGAGCAACAAGAATCGTGTGTGTTCCAAGCCTCTATTTTTTCCCTTTTTGCAAGAAAATGAACTAAAAAATAGAAAAATAGGTGTGGGTGGGGGGCTGGGAAGAGTGTACACAGCAGCTGTGTGGTGTCAGCTTCGCTCTGTATCCCAGAGCCCTAATGGAAGTTGACAAGAAAAGATGCAATGAGTTTGACAGCCAGGGTTTGAAAAAGATAGGTTATGTCAAGCGTCCTCGCAGTTCCAGGAAAGCGGGGAACGAAAGGAGTGGTGAGGACAGGAAAACGAGAAGAATAAAAAAAACCCAACGTGCAGCGTGCCGTGTGTACAGCTCTGGCAATAAGGCACTTTCAACTACAATCAATAGTGACACGAAGAGCCAGGCGGAATGGGTGTTCAGCTGACCCAGCGGGGCTCAGAACAAGCCATGGGTGCATCAGCTGAGTTAGAATCTGACCCGACGCGCTGCCTTCTGTAATGATCAGCCTATGCCTTGTAAGCACCAACCACTCCTCCATATGCATAACGGAAGGGAGGGTGGGCAGACGATGTAAGAAATACTTACATAACATACAGTGATCAGTAGGGTCTGAACAGCCACCTTTGTTACCCAATACACAGATTCCTCCGCCTTGAGATAGGGGATACATTTTCTCTGTAGCAGTACGTAGCAGGATTTTGTAGTCACTAGGTTTCACCACTAAAACCACTCTCTCTCACACACACACACCTTCAGAGGCAACGTGGGGTGGCAGGGGGCATATGGAGTCATTCCCCCGCCCCCCAGTTTCTGCCTTCTATTTAACACAGAGGTTTTCAAACAGTTTGAAAACCTTCGCCTCCTGCCAGGAGCCAGTGGATCGGAAGCTGGTGTGAGCTGCCCCGGCCTGCTCAGGCCCCTGGCTCTCAATGCTGTGGGAGCTGGGTTGCTGGCTGGCTGCCTGGCAACCCTCCCTGCCCTGCTCCCCGAACCGGGCCACCTCTGCATAGCCAGGTAATCCCCAGGCAGGGCGGGTGGCACAGCTCTGAGCTGCACCCCTTACTCCCTCTTATCTCTCCTGGAGCCAGCCCCTGCCCACAGAGCCGGGCTGCCATGAGAGGCTCCCCGAGGCCTCCTTCTGCCCTGGTCTCCTAGCTCTGCTGCTGCTCCTCAGCACAGAGGTGATGCATGAGGCAGTCAGATGCCCCTTCACCCCCCACAAAAACCCTTTAAATTATGCTCTCCCACCATCAAGAGTTACCCTTCATCTCTACCTCTCTCTCTCGCTACGATCAGCTCCTGTGACATTAACATGAGACTTAACGTTCATTTGGGAATTAGATCAGGTCTTAGCCTAATAAATTGTCACCTGCGTGCTTAGAAGAACTATAGCTGACACCGACTGAGGGGGCATGCTGGGGATTGGACAGGGCCTTGCTGGAGCTGAGCTACAGACTAACCCTGACCTTCCAAATATGAACAGCAAAATTCAGACAGAAGTAACACGATGGAGCAACACACTAAACAGGATAAATAAAAAGAGAGAGACAAGGTGGGTGAGGTAATCTCTCTTATTGGGCCATTGGCCGTTAGTGAAGGAGACAAGTATTTGAGTTTACACAACTAGTCTCTCTCACCGACAGACTTTGGTCCAATAAAAGATATCCCCTCACCCATCTTGTGTCCTGGGACCAACACAGCTGCAATAACATGGCACATAAAAAACAGACATTTGAAGAGACCACAAGAGGCTGTAAAATTCAGTGGAGCTATTTATAATGTCTTGTAAACTTCTAGATAAGGGTCCACACTGTTGCATGTTTGTCCCAACAGAACTATTGATCCTTTTCACGTTTGTCCATCATGTGGCTGTTTTTCACTTGATCACAATCTATAAATACATTCATGGGCAGAAAATTTCTGAAAATATAAGGTTCTTTAATCCTGCAGAAAATGGCATAAGATCTAATGTCTGGAAGGTGAAGCTAGACAAATTCAAACTGGAAATAAGGTGGAAATTTGCAAGGGTGAGGGTAATTAACTACAGAAACAGCTTCTCAGGGGATGGGATGGATTCTTAGAGCCTTTAAATCAAGACTGAACATCTTTCTAAAATATTTGCGCTGGTTCTGCTAGACATTTTGGCCCTGATACAGCAGTGACTTGGTGAAAATGGCCTGTGTTTATGCAGGAGGTCAGATCAAATAATCACAAGGTCTCTTTTGGCCTTAAAATCCATGAATCAGAACTAGAGACTTTGGTCTGTGACTTTACAAAAGCCCCACTGGTGAAGCACCAAGCAACAGCTTGTTTCTAATATACAAACTGGAAATTATACGTGTAGAAATCTCTCGTTTAAGACCCATTTCACACTGGAAAAAGGAACAGTCTTTGCTCTTCTTTGACCAAGGTGGGCAGCCACCTGAGATGGTGGAGAACTGTGTTATAAAACCATGAGAAAGACAGGATAATGGGAATAATCTACTGAACAGTATGGCTAGGACAGCTTTCATTTGTCCACACTGGTTAGGAAAACATTGCTAGAGTTCTACTAGCAACAGCACATTTAAACACTGCTGCAGCTAGCATGTCTGTTCCGGACAGCAGTGGAAGTAAAAATGCTAAATTCCTATTCAGTGGATCAGTTCTTTGTCGATTGTGGCAATAATGGGGATTCCCAAATATCGGAAGCAAGTTTCTTGCATTTATTAATGTACAAGTCCCCAGAGATGAGGTGAGCAAATAGCAGGTGATTTATGTCCCCATGGTGATTAATGGACAGAAATGACACAACTTTGCTCAGAACAATTTAGTCCTACATTAACACAACAGTAGACCAAACAAATCCAACAACTCCCTGCTTAAACAAAGCTATGCAAGTTGAACACAAGCAATTTCCAGCCCCTGTTGTAGTCAAGTGATATTTGATTATATCTCAGACAGCTGAACTGGCAACAAAATCACAAACCAATTTTGTAGCATATAACTTGTTTGCAGTGTTGAGATGGCAGGTCATACTAGGACATTAATGGAAGGTCTTCACTTGCAAAAAAATATTGTCACGCATACCTTAGAGGGCTAATTTTGAAAGATGTTAGATTGGAAGCTTTCCTTTATATGGAGGACATGATGGGCTGAATATTATTTCTGAAAGCAGAGCACCTTATTTCATAATCCGAGAAACCAACCTCTCAGAAATATACAGCCGTCTTGAAATACCTGGGAGTAATTGCTTTTCTTCAGCTCTGCACTATGTTACCATGCACCAGATCAGACAAATAAATAAAACACAGTTCAAATTCAGCTCCCGCATTGTCGATAAAACCATATGACACTTTGACTCAGGATCAAGTCAATCTGGAAGGAAGGCAGCATTTACAAAAGCTCGCTTGAGTTTGATTTAGGGGAGGAATATGTTGGAAGCAGTAAAACTTGACACTAACATGTCTTCTTTTTTTTCCCTCTTAAAAAAAACAAATTTTTTTTTGCGGGATTGGAATGGACAAGAGGAATCGAAGCCAATTTCACACCAGCCCAGGGAATATTTCAAAGATGAGTGTTTCCATAAGCTAATTGGTGGCCATTATTGTGAAATTAAAAGGCAATGGGAGCAATTCAGTCTCGTCTTCTTTTTTTTTTGATGATTATTTTCCAAGAGATGTCTCCATCTCTGAATAATTCCACCCACGCAAAGTTTGCTCCATAGCACTAAAGAAAAGCCTCTCCAGCAACTGAGCTGGATCCTCTCTCATGAGCACAGTGTCTATAAGTGGATGCAGTCACAACTCATTACACATGTGCAATTGATCTGGACCTAACTCCCGTAAACTCCTTTTGCAAATCCCAGTTGCAGCCTCCGCGAAGTTGGGAGCATAAACAGCCCCTCTCACGCTAGTGGCACATCAGCCACAAACTCCACTGTGTTATTTGCTTACAGATTGCACAAATTCCAGGGGTCCTTCATGTTTTAAGGGCCAATACTTGAAGCGGATTATTCATTCCGTGCAAAACCGAAGCCTCCCAGAATCCCAACACGTCACAGCTGTTTGTTTACAGCACTGCCCTGAAGTGGATTGGCACCTCTTACAAACACTGTCAGAGAGAACAATTTGTTACTCCTCTGTAAGAATCCCAAGGAAGCCCCTGTTTATTGAAACAGAACTTCTTCCCTTTACATTCTGCAGTTGTGAAAGTGAAATGCATCAGCTTCTGTATGCAACTTCCTCTGATTGTGGCCAGTGCTGATGCTGCATAAGAGAGGTATAAAACTCTCCAATCATACACCTAATTATGCAGTACAGTTCCCAGCACACACCATTAGCACTGGCCACTGGATACTGGACTAAACCAATCACTGGTCTATTCTGGTATGGCAGTTTGTATGGGAAGATTGTTTATTACTGAATTCTTATTAGCAGCGACAGGCAGATCTCTTAAATGTGCTTGATTGGTGATTATGAAGGCTGCCAGTCATTTTCAGCTCAGATTTAACTCCCTCCCACACAGATCTGGTGTTCGCTTGCTGTTTAGGGCTGAAAATTATTGACATCACAAATGTTGAATCATGAGGCTGAGGTTAAAAGAAAGGATTCCTGCCTCGTTTCTAGCTCCCTCCACTCCCTGTTCTCTGCCCACCCCCTTTCTTTGTGCACCTCACATTGGGTATGTGTCATGCATGGGAGTCTCAGAGGGATGAGAGCTATGGCAACAGGAGTTGTGCATCTAATTCTTGATGTAGTGCACTAGAAACGTACCGCACAACATCACGTTTGCTATTCAGAGTGGTCGGGAGGATACAAGCAGGAGTGTTCAGATGTTTTTTTCCCCCATTAAAACTGAACTTGGCAGGGGAAGACCTGACTGGCCCGCACAAGGGGGGAAGAAGTGAATAGCTTAGGGACATGGTTACTGAGCTTTTCACCTCTAGGTCACGGCTTCAACACCTTGCATAGGCTGGTAAGTAGTTAGCTGTCTGAATATTGAAAACTGTACTTGCTCAGATCTTTAAATGGATTTAGTGTGGTTCTGTTCATCTGACAACTGCCAGGTTGGTGGACACACAGGGAATGGAACAAGGGATCTCCGGAGCTAAAATGCACAAGCAGCTAGAACTTCAGCTACAGAACCACGCCTTTGAAGTGAAAGTTGTGACAGGCTCACATCCTCTGTGGATTGGGCACAGCGTGAGGCCTGTGACACCCACCCATCTCTGGGTAACATGCACACTCCTTTTGTGTTCATAATTAGATGGTAAACAATGGAGGGACGGACCATGTGATACTATGTATTTTTACAACATCCGGTACAAGGGATCTCTGATCTTGATTCAGACTTCGAAGCAGTACCATGATATAAATAATAAGTTTCCTCAAATATTAATCTCCCCGACTGACGGGAATGTTGTGGGAAGGGAAAACGTTCATCAAATAGCATTAATGTTGTTTATTATATGCATTATGGTGGGACCTAGAGATATCAAAGGAGAGTAGGGCTCCCTGTGCTAGGTGCTGTACAAACATGTAGTGAGAGATCGTCCCTACCCTGAGGAGTTTGCAATCTAAGAGCCTGGTTTTCACAGGTGCTGATGACTGGTGGAGACCCTGGATTTTTAACAGCTCTAGAGCAAGAACATATAATGGGATCCTGAGCTTCCCTTTTCTATGCCAGTGGTTCAAACCCACTCTAGACTGGTTAAGAATGATCACTGCAATCTGAAAACTAGTAAATGTGCAATGAGTTTGGTTCAGTCTCAGTCCACTTACTTATGTGCAAATCACCTCCATTTCTGTTTGTACCAGCAGTGTCAGTAAGGATGAACTGGTGTGGAAAACTACTGCCCTTAGAGATGTTCCTTCCACATCAAGGCTAAGGCACATTGGGCCTGATCTAAAGTCTTTTGAAATCAATAGAACTCCTATGGACTTTGATGGGTTTTGGCTCAGGGCAGCCTGTGGGAAGTTTACCGCACTGCTGCCCATGTTGGATCTTTTCTGGGCATCGAATACTTGAATCTGCTGAAATTCAGCCCAGAATTCATTTATCTCCCCCTCCCTTCACAGTCATAAATAGAACAATCAGGCTTTAGCAAGAACCAGATTGTAGCAGATTTGTGTGGGCTGGAGTTAAATTTGGGTCTAAACTAAGAACATTCCTTTGTAATTAGAGATGGATTTGAGGAACAGAGTAATTAGGCAAGAAATTAACTGGACTGATCAGATGGCGAAGAGAGAGAATGTAAAAAACAAAAATTAAAAAAGGAGAGACTGAGATCAGATGCCAGAAAACCGAGAAATGAATGATGAAGAAAAAACCTCACAGAGAAAGGCCAAGGTGACCCAGAGAGAGGATGTGATTCTACACAGGAGCATAAACAGTGAGAATGAGGAAATTGGGGTTATTTAGTCTGCAGAAGAGAAGAGTGAGGGGGGCATTTGATAGCAGCTTTCAACTACCTGAAGGTGCGGGGAGGGGGTCCCAAAGAGGATGGAGCTCTGCTGTTCTCAGTAGTGGCAGATGACAGAACAAGAAGCAATTGTCTCAAGTTACAGTGGGGGAGTGTGATGAAGTGGGGGAGTTCCCTATTTTTCTGTTAGTCTATAAGTCTGTATATATAGTCTATAGAGTCTGTTAGTCTATAAGGTGCCACAGGACTCTTTGTTGCTGTTTTTCCTTGTTTTCCTATGGGGCAGGGGGTTTACTATGTAATTATAAAATAAAGCAATTGGAATATAAATATGGAACTTACATTTCAGTGTGTAGTCTACAGAGCGGTATAAGTAAGTTACTGTCCATATAAAATAGCTTGTGCTACTTATATAGCCTGTTGTAAAATGAGGCAAATATCTAGATGAGTTAATGTATCTCCTGGAAAATCTCTGTGTACCCCCAGGGGTACATATCCCCCTGGTCAACAACTACTAGCCTAGATACTTTGCTAGGTGGGTGCTAGCAGAACCTCAGCTAGTGTCAAGCAGTCAATGGAGCTATGATGATTCACAACAGCTGAGGCACTGCCCCAGTGTTTTAAACTCTCCCTGGATGCATGAGATTAGCTAAGTGCAGGAGCCTGGGTGACAGTGGAACTTGTAAAGGGTCTGTTTAGCCAATGAGTCTGGCTTCTTCTGTGTACCCAGGCAAAGTGGAGTATGCAAGTCTACAGGAGATGTGCCCTGAGAAAAGGTGTGTCTTTGACAAGATTCCTGGTGTTCCCTGCTCACGGGTCCCTCAGGAAGTGGAATCTGTGGCAGCAGTGTAAAATGAATAAACAGCAGGAAAGAAGTTAGCAAAAGTTTTTCAAAAGCTTGGGAAGGGATTGAGTTTAGCTTTAGTTTGGCATGACAGTTCACTGGAGAGGGAGGCATTTTAAATATGAAATCAGTTTGCCGGTCCTTTAGAACTGACTCTTTGGGTATTTATATTCCCTATAGGCCTGACCCAAAACTCTTGTCACTCACCAAATGGTGGGTTTGAAATCTAGATTGGGCTTTGTGGGCCAGAGCCTCTGATTATGTAAATTGGCATGGTGTAATGCTATCCTCCTGGGGGTATCCTTGCCCCTGGTTCCAAAAAAACCCTTCTTTGTTAGGCCTCTTCTACTCCTAAAATTCAGAGCAACAGAGCTATGTCACTCAGGGGTATGAATTCTCTTAGGAATTGCTCTGCTGATTGAACCCCTGCGGTAGAGGTGCCTAGGTGTATAGAAGCATGTGTCCATTGACCTAGCCACCCTGCCTAGGGAGGTGAGTTACCTACAGTGATGAAACCGCTCCTTCCGTTGATGTACATGGTATCTACAGAGCAGCACGGAGGTGGCATAATTACACCATGGTAGTGCTGCTGTAGTACCCAGAATGTAGACAAGGCCCTAGCCAATGCTGCAGCATGCTCCTGGCCTACTCACCACTAAAGCAGGACAGAGTGGGAATGGGTTATAATGGCTCCAGTGAAGCAAATGGGGTGATGCCAATTTACCGCAGCAGGGGAGGAGCTATCCTCTTCTCTTGAGCCCATCACTAATTTGGAGGGCTGTGTTCATAATGAGCCATACAAATGGCATGTTTTCCTGCTGCTAATGGCTGGAAGATGATGACTGGCTTAACAAAGAGGTTTCACCACTGTATGCTCAGCACAACATATTTATGATTCAAGAACAGAAGCTGAGTAAGTGACAGAACATCTAGTTACTAAAGGGCAGAGTCTCACCATGCAGTGTACTCCACGTATTTGTGCTGATCAGGTACCAGTTCCATTTTCTGCATCCTCCTGCTCATCGGCGGGAATTCCCCAGCTCTGATTGGGAAGTAGCCTTGTTTCTTTTTCTTGAACTGCATCTGGGGCAGCTCACCCAAGTAGATTACAGAATCGTTAGTGCACACACACCCCGGTGCCTTCTCCAAACATAAGCCTAGAGTATTAATAAGTAAAGTAAACAGTGAAAGGTTCCACTCTGAGCTGATGGATCTCCTAATAACCAAAACCTCTGAGAGTCAATATTTGCCATCAAAACAATCTGCTAACTCAGGCACATATTTTTCCCCCTCAATCTGTTGGACTAATTAGTGACCACTGTTGTGTGCTTCATGCCTAATTTCACCAAAGAAATGGCACTGGAGAATTAAACAAAGCCCCATAAATCCCACACCTGGTATTTTCCCAACGTTCCTGGCAAATGAGTTTGCAAGGGGAATTCCCAAGAATGATTGCAGTTCACTGAGGGTTAGTGTATTATTACTTTTGTAACCAAAAAATGGCGGGGGGGAATCATCAAGTAATGATCAAAAAACAGTCTCAAATTACAAGTCTCAAATGGGGTCATTGCAGTGTGCTGGGAACATGTTGACCAGGAGATTGATTTAGTCACAGGCCAGATCTGCACTTATGGCAATGTACAGAGCATTGCACCTCCAGCTCGCATGGGTATAAATAGTAGTACAGAAGGGGAGGCACTACATAGGAGCATCAAGTAGAAACCTGCCAGAACCCCTGCGCTATTCCCCTACACAGCTCTCTGAATACCCAGCTCTCTGCACTCCCACCTCTATAATGCTGTTTTTAGCAGTATAATGTCCTGCTACCTTTCCCCTGCCAGAGCATTTCCCAGTTGTCTTTTCTACAGTGGAGGAAGGCTCTGCTCAGGGCAATTGCTGGAGCCTTTCAGTGATGTAACTTGCCTGTCTCTGTGGTGTGTAGCAGCTACATGTATCCTACATGTCACTGCAAGTGTAGACAAGGCCAAAGGTAAAACTGCCCCGAGCCTCAGAGAATCCATCCCTGGTTTTGCGCTGAGCCCAGTGCATTTTGAGACAGGACAATAGAGTTGAGAGCCCAGTGATGTACCACTAAAGTCAAGGATTGTTTCATGCCACAGACACAGGCTCTAAATCAATGATGGGTGGATGGATACCTTACATAGGGCACAGCCTGTTCATATCTTTGCAGGTGGAAATTGAACAGAAACAAGACAGAAGCCACAAAACATTACTTAATAGCAAAGTTTTGGCCATTCCCAACATGGGCTCGATTTGAACTCGCAATCCTGAGGTGAAATTCTCTAACCCAGCATTCCTCAGTGATCTCGGATGAAACTCCCATCTGTATTAGAGTCTGGGAATAGAGGGAGAATGTTAGTGCTTTTCACTTTAAATAGAATATTTTTTAAAAAACATTGAAATTCACTGCATGGCTTATTCCACTTAGAGAACTTTGCAGGAAAAATATAGGCATCAGAAGGAATGCCTGATGAGCATTTTATTTTGCATCTTGATATGAAAATAAGATGATGGTTCATAAGGCCGCAGGTAGAATCACACTTTTTTTAAGGTTTCAGCTAAACACTATCATATATAACTCTGGCAACCTGTAATTCTAGTAATGAGATGTATCCAGCAGATGCTCTGTTTCTGCACAATATAGTTTGTTGTTCTTACTGCTCTGTATACGGATTACATCTATCATTATTTATTTGTATTCCAGGAGTGCCTAGAATTTGCAAGACATTGCATGCACACCCCCAAACACATTGAAAGACTCAGCTGAGCTTTTAAAAGGGCCTAATGGACTTAAGAGCACAAGTCCCATTGAAAGTCAAAAAGTCTGATTTTTAAAGGTGTTTAAGGGATTTAGATGCCCAAATCTGATCACTTTTCAATGGAATATTTGTGGTCCTGAATCTCTTAGGCACTTTTGAAAAATCCCACATTCCTCAAATCAAATAATTCTCAATCTAAACTTGGGATTTTCAAAGCAATCTAGGGGATTTAGACTCTATAGATTGAGAGGAAATGTATCTAAATCCTCTAGGCCACTTTGGAAACTCTCTGTCTAAAGGCTTGAGCCAAAGCCCATTGAAGGTGGAGGAACCATTCCTATTGACTTCAATGGGCCAAGTCCTAAGAAGTTGTATGATATACAAAGGTTGATGAAAAGGGATGTAATCAAAATATGTATAGATTTTGTATACATTAACATTTTTACATATGCTAGGCCAGATTCTGCAGTCAGTTTCACAGGTGCAAATCCAGAATAACTCTTTCAATCTCAGTGGGAGTTGCTGGATGCTTATTGTTTTCAAAATCAGGTTTAATAAAAATCCCAAGAAAATTAATCAAATACTTTGAAATAACAGGGGGAAAAGTTCAGTGTGTCTGATCTCCTCTGAACAGTCTTTGAGCAATAAGAAAAGTTAAATGATTTATTGCAAATAATGCCATGTGATTTATATGCCCAATCATGATGAATCAACTCATTGTGCAAACAGACCCATAGATGTAGGAGTCTTAGGAGTGATGTCCCTTATATATTAGGACTTGTCTATATGGGGAAATTGACCAGAACAGCTATTGTAGAATAAGCTATTCCTCAGTGGCTATCCTGGAATAGCTTCCAGCATGGACACTCTAGAATAATGTGACTTTTAGCTTATTTGGCAATAGCTATTCCAGTGACTTCTCTGTGTACACAGGCCCTAAAATACCTTCCACAAGATCACCTCCATCTGATGGCTGAGAAATGCCTCTTGTCATTGAGAGCTCTGTATCTTTCACAGTTTATAGGTGGTGTGAAGCACTTCTCTTTTCCTGTGAATTTCCAGGGGGCCAGGCTGAGCTGAGCAAAATAGGCAGGCTTTCTCTGTAAGGGATGTTCCTCTTGTTAGACAGAGGGTGTCCCTGCAACAGATGTTTTGCATCTCAGTGGATCTGGCCATGCATCAATAGAAAATAGAAGTGCAAAATATATAAACCAGCCTCTCTTTTTTTCTTTAGTGCATGCTGGGCCCAGGAGATTCTATCCAAGGAATCTTCATGTTAATGTTAAATATATATAATATAATATATTTATCTGAAGATTAGCTTAGCAGAGTAGTTAAAGCTAATGTAACATGATGCATTCAACCCAGAAAACAGGAACAAAACCAGACACAGAACTCAGAATATATGACCTATATGACCTACCTCATTTTACCCTTGGGAAGGTGTATTGGGGTACCCATTATGTTTCTCCATACACAAAAAGCAGCCATGTACTTGCAGTCCAAACAGCATCTATTTTGACTGAGTGAAACAAGAATAAATATAGGGTAAAAGAAGTAAAATTTTGCTGATGAAAAGTGCTAAATAAGATTAAAGAATCGCTATTATTATTACTTTATTAATGACTTAAATTGTAAACTTTTTGAGGCAGAGTGGCTTTTGAAATGGGTTAGCACAATGGCTTTTGATTGTAACTGGGGCTCCTTGATATAATGATAATGACAGTGAGGCTATACTGTAGTAATAATACGCTTAGAATGAGCTGCCCTGAAATGTAGAGCGGTGGGAAAGGATACGTAGGTTTAAAGACCGAGGGAAGAATGATATCTAATGGAGGGAAGAAGTCGTCTGATTTTCAGGTTTCTGACTGAAGGTGTGATGAGTAGTGGAAAGCTCAATGGTAATAGATTTTTAAAATTGCCCTTTCCTCCTTCCAGGCATAATTTTAATTTAAATGTAATAAAAACATAAAAGGGAAAATTAAGATGCTGGAAGCAATTAAGCAGCCTGTCTGGAGACATCTGCAAAATGGTTTCACTCCCAAGCAAATACAAGGAAACTGTGGGTGGTTGGTTGTATTTTTTTTTTTTATTGTCAAAAGTAATAATGCCTGCCATTTATATGGTGCCGTTTTCAGCCAAATCCTTTTCACAGATTACTTCCAAAGCGGCCCAGAGTTGATTTATTTTTAAACTCTTTTCTTGTAACCCTTTTTCTCCCAGCAGCACAGCATCCTTTGGTCATGGCAGCAGGTTATTGAGAGCTGAGTGGGAGGTTCTATATTTAACATTGGGGCCTGTCCGCTGCATCAGACTGTAGCAGGAGCATGATTTTTGGCCAGCTTTGATCCTGTATGTCAGACTGGTTCCCTTCTATGCTTCAGTGTGTAGGGAGCCCTTTGAGAGACTTCCTGTCTGCAGCCTTGTTTCCACTGGGTCAAACTCAGTCCCTGGTGTAATGGCAAGATGGAATTACACTCGGGCTGAACTGAGCCTGTTGTGCTCTCGGCACGCGCTGCAGCAATGGGCTCCCTTTTGCACTGTCTGACCTTTCCCGTCCGATAACTTTATGCCACCTTTCCCCACCCACAGCACATCCAGGCATTGACAGATGTTCTCTGTGCATTCACCATTTATAGTCTGTCTCTTGCAGTCACTTCAGTGGAGAAGAAATCTTCCAATGAGGCCCATGGATTCAGTATCTCCAGAGCTTCCCCAGCAGAAAAATCAAATGATCTGGTAAAATCAATGGAAGATGAAGACACAGGGGCATCCATTTCCTATCTGTATCCCCCTCTTCTTTGCAGGAGGCCACAGAATTCTTGCAAACAATATGGCTGCTACAACACCTGGCATACAGACAAGTCCCTTCGTCTGAGGGGGTGTCTATCCCACAATGGGAGCGAACCGCCCAGCCAAGTCGACAGACTTGTGTTAGCGGGGCTCAGTGCACTAACAACAGTGGTGTAGATGTTGTTTTGATGTAGTGGCTTGGGCAGGAGCTCAGTCTCTCAAGTCCACCTGAGCTGCAGTGGCTCCACGGCGATTTTTAGCACGCTGGCTTGGGCCCTGGAAAGGCAGGTCTGTCAAACCTGGCTGAGAAGCTTGCTCCCAGGTGCAGTGTAGACATACCCTAAAAGAGACTGACTCGGTCTGTGTTGGAAATGTAACAGCTGGCCTCTATCCCAGCATCCCTTGCCAGCCTCTAATTCACATGATCTTTTTGAATGACAGGCCCCAGCATCCCTCTGTTCTCAGAGGGATCCTGGAATTGGGCAGGGCTGGACTCCTCTTAAAGGGCCAGGTCATTGTGGGACAAGATCTCTAAGCACTTTATAACCACGGATGCATTTAGCCTCATCATACCCCAATGTATTATCACACCCCTCCATTTTGTTGATGGGGGAAACTGAGGCACAGAGCAGTTCAGTGACTTACCTAAAGTCACAAAAATGAATCAGTGGCAGAGCCTGGAATTAACCCCTGACTCCCAGTTTGGGGTTTTAATTGCAAGAATTAAATTTGTCTCTGAAGAGAAATTTGCAGACCCGGAATCAATTAATAACCACTGTGAAAGAGCACTGAATTCTAGAAATGCTGATGGAGCACTTATAAAACTCATGGAGAGCAGAGGGAGCTCAGCTTAATTTAGGCTTGGAAAGCATGAGATCTTCGGATGAAAGGCTCTGTATAAATGCAACATGTGATTATTAAGAGTAATATTATCTCTTCTCGCTGTGTAGAGACAGTAACCCTAGACCAGTACCAGTGTGAGTCAATGCAGTGACACCTGCTGAAAGAAAAGATTGGGGCCTGATTCTCGGTTGTTCTTACGGCCAATTTGCCCCACTCTGGCAACATAAAAGGGACTTAGAGTAGGCGGAAATGGCCCTGAGAGATTCTCTCCCCCACAAGGGCAGAGGTGGTGTATGGCTTTCTTCTGACCGCTTCCTTTCTTTGATGTAAGGGTTGGATTGGGTGTGGCTGGAGTGCACTACGGTTACTCTCTGCTTCCCGAGGCTCATTGGAAGCACAGTGTAAGTTAGAGCAGCCTCAGGCCTGCTCTATCTGACATCATGGACCAGATAGGGCCATACATGGTCCATAGAAAGAGTGGAAAGGAGGCTTTGAGTCATGTAACCCACTGGTGAGTGTGCATTATAAGTCCCGCTGTGTGATGATCCACAGAAGATAAGTGTTGCTATAACCTCTAGCTACGGAGCCTTGGTTTTTTAGCCCATGTTTCAGCACTTCACCATTCAGCTCCAGAAGTTCCTGGTTCATTCCGCATTGCGTTGGCCAAGAAGGTGGCTGTCACAGTCACCTCCGTGCTTCTTTTGTATAGCACATGCCGCAAGCTCAGAAATGGAATAACTGAAAATGCATCTTGGAAGTTTTATCTTCCTATGTGAGTTCATACAGGAGATTTGTACTGTCCTTTGTAGTGGACTCTGTTTGCAATGTCATTAAAATTCCCCTCTTCTGCTGCAAGGAGCTTTTGATTGTGCCTCATGGGAGCTGCTTTTCCCCACTATTCATCAGCATAAAAAAGCTTTGTCACTTTCCCACAACACGGTGGCCTGTTTGTCACACTCATCCTTTGCTTATGCCAGCCCCCCCCTGCCGCCTGGCTTTAAAGGAACCCTACCCAAAGAATCATGCTCTTAACTGAGAGCTCTTCCTTCCTGCTGAGCCGGGGTATGTGGCAATCACAGGAGCCAGTTTTCTGTCCCTGCCAGTCTCCTCTGAGCATCAGCCGGTGCTTGGCAGCCATGCTGAGCGCTAGAGATCGGGGGCTTGTTCTTGTCTCGTTAGGATCCTGCATCACAAAAGGTTTTGTGTGAAAATGCCATGAGTAGAAGGTGCATCTTGGGGAAACAGGTTGGGAAGTGACAGAACTTCCCAAAGCACCTTGCTCGGCCTAGGCTGAAGCATACGGCCCCTTGCATACACGGATTGCTACTGTCTGCTCTTCAGTGTCATTGCTCATCTGGCTAACAGTCCTTCCCATTCAGCCACTGAAAAGGAGCTGCTGGTGACACATACCAGGTTCCAATCCCTCCCCGCTTGCTGTCCTAATTAATCTAAATATAAAGGTGTCATAAGTATAAAGTAGCCTAGAATTAGTGTTTACCTGTAAGGGGTTAAGCTAAAGGTAACCTGAGAGGTGGACAACTGACCAATGAGAAATTCCTCAGGAGACAAAGGATTTTGAGTTTCAGTTTCTCTCTGGGGCTTCTCTGTTCAACTCAGCTATGGGATGAACCACAGCTAATTCTTTCACTGTAACTATAAGTTTTCTGTCAAGTAACATAGTCAGTAAGTTTACTTTTTTTATCACTTGGAGGGTTCTCAGTGGTGAGTGTTGGCTGGGTGCTTCTTGATATTGTAAGATTCAGCAGAGATATCAACAGTGGGAGAAAGTTGCCTCGGGGGAGAGGTTTGGTTTCTTAATTCTTTTGTTGATTATGGTAGATGCTCTTCTATTGATGGTTATAAGGGATTTATTCCTTTCTTTTTTTCTTTTATTAAAATCTTTCTTTTAAGAATCTGACTGCTTGTTTTCCATAGTGTAAGATCCTGGTTTTGGATCGGGCATGTCTCACAGGATCAGGCAAGGCTTTTCTCTCAAGCTTCCCAGGGAGGGAATAAGTTTGGGGGTTTTGTGGAAAGAGAAAGAGGGGCTTCAAGTGGCCCATGTCCAATAGTTTTTTGAGACATTCTCACTTGATGGTGGCAGCATACCAGGTCCAGACACAGGAGAAGTCTGGGGGGAAAAGTTTTAACCTAAGCTGGTAAAATAAGCTTGGGGGGTTATTTCTTTTTTCATGTGGGTCCCCACATCTGTACCCTAGAGTTCAGAGTGGGGAGGCAATCCTGACAAAAGGTAAAATAGTAAAGACACTATAATAGACTTAATTAGACATTTATAACCCCTGTCTAGTCTGTTAGGGCATGCGTAAGGCAAATAAATATTAATGGGCCTACGGAGGATGAGTTGCTAGAAGTGTGAGTAATAAACGTATTTGTATATTTCTCTGCAAGTGGGTGTAAGTTATTCAGGGTGAACTTAGAGTATTAAACTAGGGCCCGTGCTCCTGAAATGCCTTGCCATTCTGGGTGCAGTGAAATGTTGTTTATGCATCTTTGAACCTCCCAAAGTAGTGAGTCGGGACCCCCAAATCAAGAGTGGCTTAAAAATCATGTGGGTTTTAAAAAAATGAATGTTTTGTGTTTCTTTTAATTTGCTTTCCAGTTTTTTGAGCCTTTGGTGGGGGGCAGGGTCCTCAGGTCATGTTTTCAAGATCTTTACTGCAACCAAGAGGGTAGAATCCACTCTTCTTTTATTTAAATGAATGATGAGACTTTCATATAATTACTTGACTCCAGGAAGTGAAGCTTTAAGTAGAATACCAAGTATTATTTATGAGAGTAGGTAACACTCTACCTAGCTGCTGCCATTTTGCTCTCATACACATCCCACTTCAAACACCACCTTAGAGCTGCCAGAGAAAGCCATTTTCAGCACACAAAGCCTGGCCCACTGGAGCCCTGATCTGGTTTGGATCCTTAGGTGCTACCGTAATATCAATAATAGATGACAAAAATCTGGATCCATATTTTGGCTCCTCCTTGTGCAAAGGGCTGGATCAGAGGCCTGAATTTCAAGATAACAGCCATTGCCACAGGTCATCAGCTGGGACTGACTCCAGGACCTTGAGCACCGAAGCACAGATTCCATTAAATGAAATAAAAGAGCAGCTCCCGTTCATTGGCATTAGCCATAGACTGTTACCCTGCGTGCAGATGAGCACCTCTGAAACTCTGAGAAAGTTCCCATCTAGATCTAAATTGTGTTTGGGTCAGTTTCAGTCACTGAAAGAATATATCTAATATGCAAATGAAGCTCTCTCTCAGTGTAAATTACATGGCTCCTCACTTCTGCTACATAAGGTAGGTAGGGCAATCTTAAGGTCTGTGCTTCAGTTTCCCATCTGTAAAATGGGAGTGATGATCCTTCCCTACTTCGTAAGAGGGTTATAAAGCTATATCCATTGAAGATAGTGAGATGCTTAGAGTTACAAGGGCCATATAAGTACCTAGATAGATGTGCAATTGCAGGACTGTTTGATATGCAGTGTTCAGCCCATCATTTCAAAATTATTCTGTCTGCTGGGTGTTGTGGTTAAAGACAGGAGTCTCATCAAACAGGTCTGTTCAGTTAGACTGGACAAATGTATTTAAAACCTCAACTTTTCTGTTAGGATTAAATAGCAATAGGGAATAGCACCACCACCGTTGTGCACCTTAAAGGCATAAGCGATGTTCTCACATCCAGAACAGATGTAGGGAGCCAGGGACTGCTGGAAAATCATTCACAGTTTAATTTTGAAAATAAGAAAGGCCCTTCTGTACAGGTTGTACTGGCCTGAGGACTATTTTTGACAGACTCTGTCAAGCTCCCACTGAAGGTTCAGCTGCAGGTATATCTAGGTTCACCAGATCTTTAAATGAGCAAAAGATTAGAAAGTCTGATTTACTCTAGTGCAGGAGAGGCCAAAAGATCTGAGATAGGTTATGAATTCTGATAGATTGGCCTATTCATTCGAGCTAAGTATGGCATAAGAAAAAAATAGAAGGAAACCGTGTACTCTTTGGAACCCAGAGTGGATTAAATGAGAGGGTTTTGAAATGGATAAATGTACTTTTCTAACCTAATGTTCAGACACTGTTAAGTGCATAACTGCTCTGTATTTGTAATTCTGCAGCACCTCTAATCCTAATTGACATAAAGTCCCAGGGCAATCACTCTACTTATAATTATAATAAAGTTTTTTGGTTTTACTATGGCTCATTCACATCAACTAGCGCATGTTTCTTTTCCTCTGAACGTGTTGATCAGTGTATGAGAATCACAGGGCCCCAGTCACAGAAGCTGTGGGCCCCAGTTACCTTACATGGTTACGATGTGTTTCGCATCCTGGCATGCAGATGGGACCAAAGTATGTTTTAAATGTGTCCCCGGCTCATTCGAAAAAGCATGGGGGTAATTCATGTTCTCAGCCTGATTCAGCCTGATTCATGACTGAAATAAAGTTCAATTCTCTTTATAAGACCAGTTCAATTTAATGGCACTGTGCCCATCCATTATGTGAGTGGCCTCTGCAAACACAATAGCTTTCTGAAGTCTTGATGGAAAGTGACATAGTGTTGGAAGAAAGAAATGAATAATTGGTTAGTCCTTCTCTTGGAGCATGCAAAATCCATTAACAATACATATGGTAGAAGTGGGTGGAAAACATGGGGAGGGGTTTCTAGGACAAATTTTGATCTTTTCAGCAAATATTTGCATACTCAACATGCATAAGAACAGCTATCCTGGGTCAGACGGATGGTCTATCTAGCCCATATCCTGTCTTCTGATAGCAGCCAATGCGGGATGCTTCCGAGGAAGTGAACAGAATAGGGCACTTTGTCAAGTGATCCAGCCCATTCAGCCAAAAACTGAAATATTTCCATTCAGAAATGTGTCCAGTGACTCCTCAGAGTTGTTGTTTGGGTGACTCATGCTCCCAATCAATTCTATAAGCTGGACTTCCTGGTCAGACTACAGCTCCCATGATGCAACACAGTGTCCCTTCTTGGTGAGGAGAGACAGTGCATCATGGGAGTCCTTGCTTGTGGTTCATCTTGGCAGATACAGTCTGAACATGATATAGTGTGAACTATAGCTTCCATTGGTATTACAGCAGCCTAGCCAAATAATATTTTTGGAGTTTGTTTATTTAATGAAAAATATAAATTTGCCATGGAGAACAGATGCTGAAATGTTCATTTAATATAGAACTCAATTTTCGGTCAAAAACCTCTTTCATCTACTCCGGAGTTATCAGTGCCACTTCTTGGCTAAAGCCAATATTCCAAGCTGTCTTTCAAATAATTTCTGGGTGTGAAAGGCTCTTTGCATTATCACCCTGAGACGGCAAAAATGCGTGTGGTTGCTGTGGCTTTGGTGTGTGAATCCTGCTCTCTTCCCATCATATGTTCAATCCCTGGATGGATGAGCTTTTTAAGTATATTTGAAGGTTATGACAGACACCTGTAAACAGGCAGATATTGATAAAAATGTGTCTTGGAACCAGATAGCTGCCTTTCTTGAAATCCAATTACTGCTGATGGCGACTAGCCCAGAACTACCAGCAAAATGAATTTAACCAAACAGGAACGGGGTGCCCTTAGAGAGAACGTGATAATACCCTTATTTTCCTTTCTTTTGCACTGGTGTAACTCCATTAGAGTTAATGGAGTTGCTCCTGATTTACACCAGATGGCGAGAGAAGAGAATTGGGCCCTATGTCTGCTTATGGGTTTGCTGTGGGCCTATTAGACCAAGAGTAGCAGTGGGACAGCACTGAGGACGGTAGCCAAATGTGCAAATCTTACCAGCTTCTCCACTCACCTTCCAAGAGGCTTGCTCCAAAAGAGACAGTTCAGCATGAAAGATTCCTATTTTTTGCTGCACTATAAATCATTTTGAAAAATATACTGGGCGAAGCAAAATAGGAATTAACTAGGTTCATGAAGATCTTATTTTTAAAGCAGATTTCGTGCACATGGGATGGTAGCACATAACCCCAAGGTTTTCAAAGGGCTAGTGATTTGTAAAGATCCTCAGTCCTAGGGGATTGGTCCTGCTTTAAGCAGGGAGTTGGACTAGAACCTCCTGAGGTCCCTTCCAACCCTGATATTCTACGATTCCATGATCCAACACAGCACATCTTTAAAGGGGCCTGATGTGCAGAGGGTGGGTGTGAAGCACTTTCTAGAAATCAGACCTTGTAAAGCAGGGGTGAAAATAAAATAGAGCTCTTACCGGTACAGGACCCACTCTGGCCCCCTCTGAAGGGGTGGGGCCTCAGGCAGAAGGGGCAGGGCTGGGGGATCAGTGTCCCCCAGCCATTCCATCTGCATTCCCTGGCCCATGCTACCTGGGGATCCTGTCACAATTTAAAGTGCTCGGGGCCCCAGGGCCACTACTTCTCCCTTTCTCTGCCCCCCCATCAGTGGCCAGAGGGCAAATGGGATAGCGACATTAAAGCGCTGGTAGGGACTCGGCAGGGCTGCCTATCGGGGGCACGAAAGGAGCAACGACATTAAAGTTAGTGGTATGGGCCAGTACTGGCAGTTACCTTTTTCCGGTATGCCATACCAATCCGTATCCCCTTACTTTCACCCCATTGTAAAGGCTTCTTAGCTTGGACACCCAATAATGAAAGCATCTGAAATCAGTTGTATCTCTTGAAAATCTTGGCCAATAGAACACACTTTCCAATGGGCAAATGTTCCCAACTAGACTCTGTTTGCGGAGATTTGGACCATGAAAATGGAAATCATGTGGAATTTACGTGGTTTTATTTCACCCAGTCCAGGCTATGAATTTCTTACCACTGCAATACCTACATAGACGCCATGTGCACAAGTGAATATTCCATTGGTTCCAGCTGAGGAGATATAATTCTCCATCACTTGCTTGTCCATAAGCTTGAGAGGATTGTTGTCCCATCGGCTACATCTGTGCTATGATCTAGGACGGTGATTTCCCAGCATACTCGCGGTAGCTCAAGGAGAGCGAGTGTGAGGATAATATTGCTGCGGTCACAGACAGCAGGAGCAGCCATACCCACACAGTTTGTACCCAGCACGGCTGAGCCTTGCCAGCACTGCCTGGCCACCATACTGTTTATACTCCCGCTAGCTCTCACTGAGCTAGAGCGGGTACGTATACACCTGCTGGGAATCAGACCCCTGGCGTAGACGTAGCCTGAGCATCTAGTTGAGACTGCAGCCACTGTCCTAATTAGGACGGTCTTGCGCAGAGAGATGATTCACGCATGGCAAGACCTGAGCTCATCCTGATCTTCATGTTTTAACGTAAGATTGAAATGCAGTAATAGCAGAGACCATGGAATTAGGTTAAAGGGTTGGAATAGCAGAGCTAGGTGAAAGTAAGAGGACTCAGAAAAGCAGAGGAAAGCTACCTTTTCTAGGAGCTTGGAGTAGGACTGGTAGGAGAGCTCTGTGGTCAAGGCTCAGGTGATCTGGTTTCAATTCCCAGATCTGCCACAAACATCATTTAGTCTAATTCAATGCCTCTCTCCCCACATAGAGTAATACTTTCCCTGTCTGTCTTGCCTGTTTAGATTGCAAATTTCCTTAGACAGGGACTGTGATGAGCAGTGTCTAGCACAATGAGGCCTTTAGGAACTATTGTAATACAGACAATAACAACAAAGCCAACCTATCCACGCCTGAGGTTTGTACAGTGTTTCGCTAGCGTTATTGGCTGGGTGTATGCTCCCATCACCACAGGACATTAACGCATCTACCTTCCCATAGTTTCCTTGGCGGATGTGTAGAATGACTTTGCCACTTTCCATCAGCAAGGGAGAGAACGTGTTTCATCTCTGTGTTTGGAAGAGGTTGCTAACATCATATCCTTGCGAAAGATACAAAAGCACTTTAAGAGGCTGCTATCCTGGCCCCATTCATCACTGAAAATAACTTGGTGACACTGTAGACAGAAGAAACGCTTACATTTTGATGTCCATTATTATACACACCTAAAAATAATCATAAGAACATGCTCTTGAGAACAAAGCACCCTTAACATCAGGGAATATGTAGCGGTTAACAACTGAATTTGCTTCCCTGCTAACCCCCTCTGAGTGCTCCTCAAAGGTTGTGAATGTAATATCTGTGTTTGGTACCAGGGAAAATCAAACTAAACAACTTCATTTACTGGTCGTGCTTGGAAACACCAAGAAAGGGAGCATTATCTTTTTGTAGGAAAACTTGAATCAAAATCTCCACCAAATTTATTTTTTTAACTTTTGGTATTTGAAGTGGAAGTTCTGGTTCAAATTCAACTCATGAGCTGAATTTTCCACCCATGGACAAATGTTGATATCATACAGCTCACAAGCAAAGACTGAAGTACAGAGCAGAGCAGAATGAGAGCAGTATCCAAGCATGGTTTTCAGAGAAGTAGCCAAAATGAGGAGAGGCCGTTCCCAGTCACGCAGCTTTGGGTGACCAAACCGTAAGTGTGAAAAATCGGGACAGGTGTGTGGGGGGTAATAGGAATATATTATATAATATATAAGAGAAAGAACCAAAAATCAGGACTGTCCCTATAAAATCGGGACATCTGGTCACACTTCACCTGGATCTCTCTCATTCCCTCCCTTATGAGCTTGTGTTCCATGCAGATGCTCGGTGTCTAGCTTCATGCTGTCAGTAAAACCCCACTCGCATGTGGCAAGCAGGGGATTAATGCAGATTTCAAGGACTATATTTAGAAGTAATTTAGCAATCATTGCTCAAAGGGGAGGGGAAATTTGAGATGCTTATTCATACCAACTGCCTGTTCTATGGATAGAGAGATTGATTTACCCTAACCAGGTCTCTTCCCATCACACTTTCAGACCTCAAACAAAAAATTGTCTCCTGAGCAGCAAAGATAAAAGGAGGATGAATTTTGGTGAAAGGAAGCGCAGGGAGGCAGGTAGCTGGCTGGCTAATGATAGACCGCTAAAGTTGGACTGATAGCACAGGAGCAAGAGATACATACCGTGTTAAGCAGAGGGAGAGGAGACAGCTGGGTGACAGTATTTTTTTTTCTCATGTCTGATGCAGATGTTCAGTGTAGGGTGGTTTGTTGCTTTTTTTAAAAGCTTGCTTCCAAAACAAGCAATGAAGCCCCTTGCTAGATGTTAAAATGATCTTTTCACTGCCAATTTAGAGAACAAAGGGGGTTCATTAGTTTAATCGGTTTTCTTCGATTTTATGAAGGTGCAGTGTTGATGGTTATCCTTCTGGCCCACATGGCTAGCTAAAATCCGGGGTCTTGCAGGTTGTCCCCGTTGGGAGGAGAAATGGACCGTGGGAGGAGAAGTGGAGTCTGCTACCTTTCCTGCCATCTTGTTTATTTACAAAGAATGTACAAAGTCCTGATCCCCTGAATGCAGGAGAAACCAAACAATAGGAGGCAGGTTGCTTGGTCACAGCACCAAAGCTTTTCTTTCAGCCAATACCCGCTAAAACTCACACTCTAGGCTTTTCTTGGAGTTATGCTACCAGCTGCAGCTTCAGACTGTCTTGCTTTCTGCCTTCTCTGTGTCTGTCCCCTTGTGTGTACCCTTTCACCTGAGCAGATTCCCATATCCCTTGGTTCTAGGCATTGAAATGTGCTTCACTGTCTCTTACAGCTATCTTAGATGAAGGGCAATGGTTAAACCTATAGCAATATTATTGTTTTATACCAAGGAACCCCATTGTGCTCGGCGCTGTACATACATATAGTAAGAGATGATCGGTGCCATGAAGTTTACAGTCTAAACTGACAGGACAGATGAGAGAATGGAAATATTATACCCCTATTTTCCAGGTGAGGAGTTGAGGCACAGAGGGAGATGAAGCGATTTGCCCAAGGTCAGAAAGGAAATATGAGGCATGGCCAGAAATCCAACCCAAATCTCTTTGAGTCCCACTTCCGTGCCTGAATCTTCTTTAATATACTGGAGAGTCAAATCTGGGAATCCATTCTGAACTTTTTGTATTTAAACTTCGGAGAGTTTGTCATTCCCAGGGCTCTTTATCCTGCTGGCAACAAACTTGGCAAAACCTTTGTGGCTGGGAAGGTCGCCGAAGTGGCAATTTATTGTTGTGGGTAGTTGCTGCCACATTTTCTCCACTTCACCAACCTGGTCAGGTCTCTATTGCTTGCATTATACAAGGATCTGACTAGTTTCTTGTATCAAATTGGGACTAGAGATGAAGGATGATTTTGGAGCTAAGACAGAGGCCCAGGACTCCAGATTCTCTCTGCCACAGACTCTGTGGGACTTTGGGCAAGTCACTAAATCCCTCTTTTTCTCGATTTCCCTATCTTTAAAATGGGGGACAGAGGTAGGAGTTTGTAATAGTTCCTTTCTGCCACGCTGTCTGTCCTGTCTGTTTAGACTGCAAGGTTTTTGGGGAAGAGACTGTCTCTTACTGTTTCCCTAGTATGGAATACAATCCAATGGGAACCTCAGAGCAGGAGTCAAAATGGGAGTGAAATCCACTGGGATAATATCTCCAAAGCATTTGGGACATGCTGATGGGGATTACGGCTCTATGGGTTCGAACACACAAATGCAGTAATGTTGTGCAAAGGTGCATGGATTTTTGGTACACACAAGTGGGCCCTAAACCTTTGGATATATGTCCCCCTGTTATCTTGACCTCCACCTAAAGGTCTTAAATGATTGCTCCCTGTTCTCTCCCCCGCTTCTTGCATTTCCCGAGAAGAGATTTCATTTCAGATTCCACTGCCAGAGACTCACACGTTTTAGGGGCATTTATCAAATGGAATTTCCAGAAACAATCATTGTACTGTAATAACACAGAGCGCTGGGGGAAGGAGATTAATTGCAAAGCTGTAATTCAGCTGGGGAGGGGGGGTTAATAGTCCGTGAGAGGGAAATTTGAACAGTTCAGCAGTAATAATGAGCACTTATCATAGTACTTTTCATCCAAGCATCTAAATCCACTTGTCAAATGGTAATTCCCTAGAGTTTTCACAAGCCCACTGTCAAGTAGGTTTTAATATACCTTCTTACAGCTGGGGAAACTGAGGCATGGAGCAAGGCAATGGCATGTCCAAGCTCATACAGCACGTTAGTGTCAGAGCTAGGAATAGAACCCAGGAGTCTGGACTCTAGTCCTTGCTTTCAGTGGAGAACAGTCCTTTCAATGCTATTGCAGCTCTTCCATATTCAGACAATAAAATTAAATGACTTGCCTAAGGTTACTCAGGGAGTCTGTGGCACAGCCAGGAATTGAATCCAGCTTGCCTGGTATTCAGGCTGTTGCCTTCACAGCAATACTATCCTTCTTCACTGACTTCTGTCGGTTTACACCAGTTTACACCCCCTGAGAAGCTGGCCCACTAGCTGTAACATAGTCTGTTGAACACCTCTAGATAATTTAGAATGGAGCTGGAGCCGGGGGAGGGGGAGGGATAGGGCGAGGAACTGTGGTGACATCAGACCAAAGAAAATTATTCATTCTAAGACAGGGGTTCATGTTTATTACAGTGATTGCTGGGGAGGGCTGATTCCTACAACTAATTGCAAAATTTTTCTGTAGATGTAAGCAGTTGATTAATGACAGTTAGTAATTAACACCATGGAAACAAGGTCAAACCCAACAACGAGACCCAATAAAAGTCACTTTCCCAAAAGTCATGTCAAAATTATTGCCAGGGAGCAGTGTTTAAAAAAATAATTAAATAAATAAATGAAATAGAGGCAACTGATGATGAGCTGTCTGACTTATGTAAATGCACAGGTATCTATGGGCTTTAACCTTTCTGCAGATGCAATTTAGCATTCAAGACTCTGTTGTCTTGCTGCCAAAGTCAAATTAGATGCTTGCTACTGCAACTGATAGCTGATCTCCAATCTGCTCCGAGAATAGGCAGTACAACAGGTAGGCAGAGCTGTTTGCTACAAGAACGGGAAGCCAAGTCTGAAATACAAAGAGCTTGAAGGGTTGTGAATCAATTCTGATTAGCAGTACACTTCATCTGTGTATCTAAGGGCCTGATCCTCAGTGACATGGTGCAAAATGGTTTAGGTGGAAATGACTCTTTGCCTCCATTCTACCCTGGCTGGTTTACTACCAGCATAAGGGCTGTTTCCAGCCCTGCTCCCAGTCTCCAGAACAGGGAGCAGACTGAGGGTGTGGACCCATGGCACAGTACTGCAACTATTCTCTGCTTCCTAGGGCCCACAGGGGCATCAAAACACAAGGTAGAGCAGCCCTGAAGCCGTTTTGACTTACGCCAGAGGGCTGGGAAGGCCCCAGAACAGGTGCAAAGGTGGCCCCAGCAGAAGGAAGCAATAGCAGAGAATGAGCCCTGTGTGCTGGGAAATGGATTGGTGAAAGGCTCTGCATACACAGGCTAATCCAACCCCCTGGAGATCATTGAGAGTCTGTCCACTGACTTCAGCAGACCATGAATCAGGTCCCCAAATGGCCCCTGTTCCTTCCATTTGCAAATTCCATCAGATCCACATAAGGAATAAAATAAAATTCTCTTCTCCATCAGACAGATGGTCTAAGTCGCAGCCATTTACTGGAGGCTGCTCTAGTTCCCAAAGAGCCGTGGTGATGTGCCAGCGGGAAAAAAGCCGATTACGTTCTCACCAGTCATGATCCAAACAGCGGCCTCTGCGGCGAATCAATGCCTGTAACAGGAACACTTGCTCTTTCTGGCCCTCTTCTGACCGCAACATCTGAATAAGTCCCCACCACAAGACCTTGTCTCTGCAGTGGAGGTTGCATAGCTGACTTACTGTCGCATTCCCCAATGGGCCTGATGCCCTGCTACGCTAAGGACCTTTTACCCTGTCTTCTCGGGGCCTTAGTATGGTTGGAAACACCTTGTACAATGGGCCCCTCTGATCAGTTCAGGCTGACTCAAGATTTCTGCACCATCTCTAGTCCCAGCCTCCATGTAGAGAGGCTGGAACAAGATCCATGCACCACTCCAGCCCCATTCTGCTTGCTTAACTGAGACTCAGGTGGTGCATAGCCTGTCTGCACTACCACTTCTGTGCCCGAGGGGAAATTCCTCCTGGATGCATAGGAAATGCCCATTGGAAATGCCCACCGCCTGGCACACCTTGCTTAGCTACAGACTCCTCTGCAAAGTGGGCTGGTGTGAGTGAGTGGAGGTTTTTTATTTGGTCTGTTCTAGGGCCACTTTCTCTTTCGTAGTGGTTTACACTGATATTTTTCTGAGCCAGGTGGGATTAAAACAGGTGGCCTGATTCTCCAACACTCTACAATTGACATTGACTGGCACCCCTGCAAAGAGGTGTAGAAGTAAGTGACAAAGAAGCAGCGGAAAAATCATGCTCTGTATCTCCCTTGCACTGCAAAAGGCTACGTGTGGCCAGACTCACTTACATCGGCATGAATCTAATGACTTTATTAGAGTTGCTGTAGATTTACATTGATAACTGAGAGCAGAATCTGGCCCTATTCCTCCCTCCCATCCCTATGTTTATTGCCAGGAGCCAAATCTCATCTGGTGTAAACTGATGTCACTCCAGTATGCTGCACCTTGTGAAGTCATTTATCTTCAATGGAACTGCGCCAATTTACACCAGGATTGAATTTGGGGCCAGGTATTTTGTTATGTTCAATTCTTCTCTTCTCTGAACTTTTTTGCTTGTGTCCCAGCTTCTAAATCAGGTGCTCTTATGCACTTTGAATCTGGCTAAGAGCACTCGAAATGGATCCAGCTGTGCCTCCTTTGCTCTTTAATGGCTCCGTTCAAACACAGGTTTTGTGTTTAATGCTTCATTATTTTTTTCCCCATTGTGTGACCGTTTGTAAACTGAAGATGAATTGCACAACCTGTTCTTCCTGCGCTTAAGGCGAGGACAAATCTCGGAGGGTGATTGGGAAACGTCATTCCTTCAATCTGAAGATAATGTTTATTTTGTTGGAGTAGCTTTTACAAATTGACATCTGACCACATATTGCTGCTGGCTTCATGTAACTGAGTCCTCAGCTTGTGTTGCCTGGTAAATTTCATTCACTGGGTCCCCAGGGTATGGTGTACGGTGGGGAGAGGGAGGGAATCTATCTATAGAACACTGCACTTCCTCTGTTCTCAGCCATCAATAGCTCCATGGGGGCATGGACAGTCTGAGCATAAGTTAGAGCATTCCTGAAGCTACTATAATTTATACCAGGGGACTGAACTGATTCCTGAATAGCCCCAAAATAGGGGATGGCAAAATTGGGGTAAGGCCACCTTCCTTTCTGTGCTCTGTGCAGGAATGCAGCAGCAGATAGCCCAGTGGCTCTTGTTCCCCCATGAATGGTCATGCTTTTTATGGTGATTTGCTTCTGTTATAGACAAATTTTGGAGGAAAACCCCCCAGTGTTTGTGTTGACTCTCATGAACCATAGCAGTCAAGGCACCATGTCTGTCTCACTAGCTGACTTTAAATATTTCAATAGTTTAATCATCATCAATATTTAAGTGCTCAGAAAAGGGACTTTCACATTAGGAAAGCATTTTTAATCTCCCAGGCTTGAAAGAATAAATCGTGTTCACTTTTCACACATTCTTCAGCAGGTTTCCCACTTGCAATCTCTTGAGAGAGCCTCTTGTTCCAACCTTTATTTTTCTCCCTGGAGGTTTATGGAAGGAAAATACACAGGAAGTAAACATTGCATCAAATTATAATACATATTTTTTAAAATGTAAACTGAAATGCAACATTTAAAAGCAAAATGTTCCTGCAGGTAAAGGCTTGTTTATGCATTCATAGTTATGTATCATTGTAGTTATACTGTTTGTGATTATGTTTAGTATGCTATTAATATGTTTGTTACATCACTGATGTGCTCACAGCTGTACAAGAACTCTACCCCAGTGAACTTACAATTTAGAGATAGTTGGTGACTCTAGGGTTGGTAAGAAGTAAGCTTACTTTGCACTTCTATAAAGTAAACCAGATCTCTGTGGGGCAAATTTCAATTTGGAGAACTCAGGATTGTATGTAGAAGTCTATTTACTTAGTTTCTTATATGGCTCCCATTACCATAATATCTGAACAGTCTTTAATTTATTTACCCTCACAATAAACCTGTGAGGCAGGGCAGTCCTTTATCCCTATTTTTCAGGTGAGAAACTTAGGCACAGACAAATGAAATGGCCAAGTCACACACAAAGTCTGTAGCAGAGGTGGGAATGGTGGTGGTGGGGTCTCCCAACTCCCAAACTATTCCCCTAATCACTGGACCATCCGTCCTCTGCTGGTTTGCTGAGGCAACATGTGTCTCAGTTTCTCCATCCATGACTTGCCCAAGGTCCCAATGTGAAGTGTTGCCAAATCTTGTGATAATTGGTGCTGTTTTGAAAACTTCCAGCTCCTGGAGTCATGTGATTGTGTGAAACTCTGTATTTTGTTGGGTTGGTTTGTTTGTTTATTTTTGTAAAGTAAGTTTATAGTCCTGGTGACTGCAAAGGAAAACTTGAGGAATGGACCCCTTAATAGGACAAATAAGAATCCGACATGTATTTTTTATTTTAAGCCAATCTCATGAATTTTGAGCACCTGATATATAGCGTGCCTGGCTATTGTTTTGAACACCTGGGGTTGGCAGCATGGCAGTGAGAGTGGAGTAGTGCTAGGAAGGGAATCTAAGAGTCTTCATTCCTGCTTCTCTGCTCTAGCCATTCTCTTTCCCTAGCACACAGAGGAGGAGTCATCAACATCCCCCTCTCCTGAATTCAGCAGCCTTAAAGGATGCCCTCTCGTTGTAAATGCAGTATCTGCAATGACATACTGTGTTCTTAGAAGAATGTACTAATTTGTCTCTCCTGACAAAAAGCTATTAAACTATACAGGCAAGATTCTCTTTGTCTTACCCTGGAGGCTTTGTCCACAGAGCTGAGGAGCAGGCAAAATATTTTCACTTATTAAAAACAAATGTCTGAAAACAGTATTACCTCGCCTTCTCTCGGGGGGGATCCATACGATGCAGGGGAAAATAAACCACTGGCCCAACTGGAAAAAAATAAATACACTTTCTTTTTTTGGTTGGTTGGTTGGTTTGTTTATTCCGTCTGCCTGTAGTTGCCTCTCTAAGAGTGTATTTAATTTGTAATACATACTCTGGCATTGCAACATCCACTCATGTTTCCAGATGGCTGAGCACTTATTTACTGATAACATAGCTAAAAAACTCTATATCTTCCCCCCAGTGGTGGAGCAGCCTCTTTGGAACAAGGCCTATAGACCTGAATAGTCAATAACCCTTTTATACAGGCTTGGGCACTGACCTGTCAGAAGTGTGTTGAGAGGGACAATTTTATGACACTGGATCAGTACATCAGGAGACCTGTGATAGATATATGTATCTATCTTCCTACTGTATGTTCCACTCTATGTATCTGATGAAGTGGGTTCTAGCCCATAAAGGCTTATGCCCAAATAAATTTGTTAGTCTCTAAGGTGCCACAAGTACTCCTCATTCTTCATATGGGACTCTGTCAAAAGCCACACTAAAATCAAAATCTATCATGTCTATAGCTTCCCTTCTACCCACCATTAGGTTGATTTGACAAAATTTGTTCTTGCTGACTATTTCTTATAACCCAATCATCCTCTAGGTGCTTACAAACTGGTTGTTTAATAAATTTGTTCCAATATCTTTCCAGGTATTCAAGTTAGGCTGTCTGGTCTATAATTCCCTGGGTCCTCATTGTGTTTCTTATTAAAGATAGGTACTATGATTGGCCAGTACTCTTGGACCTCAGCTGTCCTCAAAGATAATCACTGTTTGGGGACTGCTTCAGCTAGTTTCTTAAATACCCTATGGTGACTTTCATCAGGCCCTGCTGACTTGAATACATCTAACTTCTCTAAATATCCTTTAAGCTGTTCTTTCTCTATTTTGGTTTGTGTTCATTCCCCTTTGTTGTTAATATTAATTGTGTTGAATATCTGGTCATCATTACCTTTTTAGTGAAGACTGAAGTAAAATAGATATTAGACACCCTAGCCTTCTTGATGTCATCAGTTAAGCTCTCCTTTATATTTCTCTTGCTCCTGATGTTTTAAAGAGTCTATTTTTTTTGCCTTTTACATCCCTTGCCAGGTGGAACTCATTTTGTGTTTTAGCCTTTCTGATTTTTCTCCCTAGATGTTTGTGCTATTCTTTGGAACTCCTCCTTAGCAATCCATCCATGTGTCACTTCTTTGTAGGATTCCTTTTTGATTTTCTGGTAATTAAAGAACTCCTGATGGAGCCATATTGGCCTCTTACTATCCTTCTTATCTTTTCTTTGCATCAAGATAGTTTGCAATTGTGCCTTTCATATTATCTCCTCGAGAAACTGCCAGCTTTCCTGAACTCCTTTATACCTTAGATTTTCCTCCCATGGGACCTTACCTACCAGTTCTCTGAGTTTGTTAAGTATGCTTTTCTGAAGTCCATTGTCCTTATTTTGTTGCTCTCACTTCTTCCTTTCCTTAGAATCATGAAAACTGTCGTTTCAGATCACTTTCATCCAAATAGCCTTCAACCTTCAAATTCGCAACCAGTTCCTCCCTGTTAGTCAAAATCAAGTCTAAAATGGCTGTTCTCATGGTTACTTTCTCCACCTTCTGAAATAAAAAGTTGTCCCCAACACATTCCGAGAATTTTTCGGAAATGTTATATTTTGCCGTCTTACTTTTGCAACAGATATCTGGATAGTTAAGGTCCCCAGTATTACAAGGTCTTAAGTTTTGGATATTGCTGTTATTTGTTCTACAAATGCCTCATCTACTTCCACTTCCTGATTGATAGTAGACCTCTGCCATAAAGGGATGCCATTTCTTTATTCCCTTTTATTTTCACTAGAAACTTTCAAATGGTCTACCTCTCACCTCCCATACCCCTCTATATCAATATTCTACGCACAAGATCTGTCCCATCAAATCTCTGTGACAGCAATTAAGTCATAATTTAGCTTCTGTACTAATTTGATTGTGACAATCACAGCTAGTATTGGGCTGGTTAGTTACATACATCATCCAATCAAGAGAAAGAACCAATACCATGTGACCTGGGCATGTTCCCAGGGCAGCATGAATATTTGGAAATTGAAGGTGATTTGGACACCAGGAACTACTGGTGGAAGACAGTCACAATTCTGAATAGCAACTTAATTAAAGAATTGTTGGCTCAAGTTGCAAATGATCTATGAGCAGAACATGAGGGGAAACATATCAAATGATTCCCTGCAAATTATTCACCTATCTCTAATCACTAGAGGATAGGATCCCCCCTACAGACAGGGGCTAGCACAAATTGTTATGCATCTCTTAAGTCCCACTTAAGCCCTAGTTTTAGGATTTAAGTGGTGCACAGCCCTTGTAGTGTCTGTCTGAAGGGGGTGAATTTCACCCTTATGCGTAGGAATTTTCTGTTAGGTGGGCTGTGCATAACAGCCATTGCTGCGTCATAGAATATACATCTTCAAATGTTCTCCATGCTCCGTAATGTCCCTCTCATAGCTCCGCCATTCTTGTGCTAGCTGCAAGCTTCATACGTACACCTATGTGCATTACCATCCAGAATTTACCCCTTCTTTGTATAGAGCCGGGACATGATCTGATGAACATTTGGCATTTTTCTCCCCATGGCAATTACGAGCATATAAAGAATGACAGTTTGCTTCAAATTGTTTTTTTACCATCACGCAATTCTCTCTTGGTGCGAGCTGTCATTCATTGTGTGGTAATAACCTATTTTGTGTGTTTCCTACAGATTTTCAGCTGAATTATTTGCAAAACAGAATGACACTCAGGAAAATGTCATTGTCTACCCTCAGTGCTGTTCTTTCCTTACCTCATTTTCATAGAGAAATGGCACTTGGTCTTGAAAAGTAAGAAAGAGACATACTTGAAAATAGCCTGTCAAAGGAGCATGCGATGATTAAAATGAGAGAAACCCTTTATTGGTGCTACTGATATTATTAATTGTCTGTACTGCAGTATTGGAAGAGGTCCCAATGGGGATCAGGGCCCTGCTGTGTGTGATGCTGTATACACAGAGAGGAGGACGTGACCCCTGCCACAGGTGAACTAAGAGGATTTTTTTTTTCAGTCATTCACAAAGTGGCCCTGACTTCAGCAAATGTTATTGGGAATTATTTGCCAAACAGTTTCAATGAATTATTTCCAGATCTTGGGATAGGATTTCTCAAAGCACCTGAATGATTGAGAAGTGAAAGTAATGGGATTTGAGTTTCTAAAATCATATAGGTGCTTCTGAAAGTCTCACCTTATGTTTTGTTTACCGGGCCCATATTCAGAAAAGTAATGGAGGGTGTGCTTAGCTTCTGTTGGATTAAGCACATGTTTAAGTGCTTTGCCGAACCAGGGCCTGATTGTTTGCGTCAGCAGTTGGTGAGATAGAGTCTGGTACCTAGTTCACATGGTATTGCCTCTGATCTCTGATGGAAAAATGAAACACTTACCAGAATAAGAAATGTCAAATAATACACTGACTGGTATGAATGGGTACCACTCGTCCATCAACTGGTGAAACATTCGGAATTTGGGAATTCTTTTCATTAATTGCTCTGCAATGTCTAATCCCTTACAGACAATGAAATGTGAGTGGATGAATCATAGTGATCAGGACTCAGAGCTTTTATTCATTACAATATTTGTCTTTTGGTTTGGTTTTACCATCCAACCAGCTCTGTTGGACTGTGGAGCCATAAAGGCCATTTTCTGGATCTCTGGCAGCTGCCTGGATGCTGTGTTTGGATTCCCCAAGGTGCAAGAGTTCCTTTAATTTTTTTTTAACAAAACTTTTTTTAATTTGACAAGTGAGGAAAACTGGAAACTTTTTGGGCCAGATCCTCAGCAGGTGTTCATTGCTGTAGCTATATCCACCTCAGGAGAAAAGCATCAATTTACACCCGCTGGGGAGATGGCCCTGTATTCATTAGATTTGGTTGGGCCTTGATTAAACTAAATGTTGGGCCTAAGATTGGTCAGCAACATCCCTTTAAATACTGAAGGCCTCATGATTTTTTTTTTTCAGAGACTCTGAGCACCCACAACGCTGATTGGCCTCAGTTGATGCTGCAGATGCTCCACACTTCTGCCTGTTTTAGAATGCACAGCTCTTCAGTCATGCAATCCGGGGGACATGACACTTAAGCAGGACTCTAGTGACCTGAAGTAAGATCCTGGCCACTTTGAAATCAATGGCAAAGCTCCCGTTGACTTGAACGGATCAGGATTTTCCCTGGTTTACATTCCTATGTCTCTCTAGGTCTATTACATGACCTTGAACAAGGGATTTCACCTCTGTCTCTGGTTTATCCTTTCTCGCTTGTCTAGTTAGATTGTAAGCCCTGGCCTTGTTCTCTGTGTTTGTATGCACCTAGCTCAATGGTGCCTCTCTTATGGGTTGCAGGGGCCGGTAGGTGTTATAAATAATAACAACAATCTGGGCACATCTGTCCCTAATCAATATGCAGTTCTAAAGTCAGATTTTAATCCAAGCCGTTTTAGTGGATGCGATAAATTGTGCACTCGATCTTTGTTCCATTTAAACAAACAGTTTTCTCACCCCATTACTTAGGAGAAAGATTATAAATGGGGTGATGCCTACCTGGTGGGCAAAGGATAAGTACATCTAGGCATGGACACCATGGTAATGCACTGACATTAGACATTTTGCTAAATACGTTTACCGTAATTTCCCAGAAATTTAAGGAAGAATTATTGGTGTTCTCTTACTGGAAGCCATGCATTTAATTGGCACCTTAATGGAGACAACTGATCGCTTTGCTTCTAAAACCGATTTAGCAGAAAACTGGCTTTGTTCAAGATAAACCACCAAACCGGAATGTATGGAAGCAGGTAATGAACTCCCTTTCCCAAGCTCGGCAGTGGATCGCCTCGTCTTCAGTGCAGCATCCAAGAAAATCTGGGAAAGAGCTAGAGATTTCGTGTTAATAATTTAGACTTTTGTTTAAACATTTATCAGTAAAAATGAACACCCTTTATATGAATAAAAGTGATTGCTTAAGTTAATATTAGAGTCTGTCTCAGGGATGTAAAAAGAAGAGTGATAGAAAAGTAATAGGAAAATATACAGCTGGTTATTAAACTTGAGGCTACAGAGGGGAGCACGAGGGGAGAGACCACATAACAAGACAAAAGAAATCATGATTCCTTGCAGCAGCCTTCAAATCCTGTAATACATAAGGTCAAATACTGCAGTCCTTTGTCCTGATACACCATTGTCCTTCTCTTTTCCACTAGTTCACAGGGAATGTAAAATGGAACGTGGATGCCAAATTGCTGCACAGTTAGGGTGTTAGTGTTTTAAACCCAATGTGCACTCACTCTGAGCTGGTTTAAAGAGGCCGGTTTTTTCTGTTGCCCTTGCAACTAGGGTCAGAACGACACCCTTGCAAAGTGAGTTTTTATTAGGTTTTGCTCCTACTTTGCATGTAAGCGATGACACAAGGGACAGAGCAATGGGGCATCAGGTCAAAAATGGAGAACAATGGTGGATCAGGCCCCTGGATGTTTTGCAGGAGGTAAGAACTGCAAACCTTTACTCCTCCCAGTCATCCCATTGCCCTCGATAGGAGTGGGTGGCTGAGTAAGAGCTGTTTGCCTTTAGGAAAGTTTGTGGGACCAGGAATTTGTCCCATATGGAGTTTGAGTGGGCATGAACTGAATCCATCAGTCCAAAATATGATTGGACCAGCTTCACCGCCACCAAGTGGCTTCTGTCATGATTTACACAGGTGTAAAATGCTGCGTCTTTCATTTACACCCACCATGCTCCAGTGTAAATGAAAACAGAAGGTGCCAGGCAGTTAGGAAGCAGGCTCCAGGAGAAAGATTTTGCATGGGATCTCTTAGGCCATATCTACATGAGCAACCTTTCACCAATGAAGCTGTGCCACCAAAAGATCACTTGTGTAGCCGCTCTATGCCAATAGGAGGGAGCTCTTCCGTCAACATCATAAAATCACCTTAATAGGCAGTGGTAGCTATGTTGGCAGGAGACCTGCCCACTACCACTGATGCCAGTGAATCTTATGCTTCTTAGGGTGTGTTTGTTTGTTTTTTCACGTAAGCAACAAAAGTTTTGCTGACATAAGTGATAGGGAATACATGGCCTTCGAAACAGGCGTGTTTTTATTCCTCTAGGAGACACATCTGCTTCCATGACTGGACAGAATTCAACTCACAATTTTAAGGGAGCAAAAGAGGCTTGAGTCAAATAATTCTTCAATTACCCACAATTTATTCCCTAAAGCAAAGCACAGGGTGGCCATAGCAGAGGAGTCATAAAAAAGAAGCTTGCATGAAGTGACATACTATTTACAGGACTTGGTTCCTGTGGTTAATAGACTCATTTGTGAAATCATTCGATAAACCCAGCTGCATCTTCTACTGTGTCAGAGTGACATTGAAGCACAGAAATAAGGTACAGCAGAATACATCTTGGAACATCAATAATATTTTATACAGTTGCGGCATTTTATTTTATTTTATTTTTTTAAACGAGAAGCAAAATCCCTGCTGGGGAGAAGGGAAAGATTGCTAGCAATACTGCCACAGCAAGACCTTCCAGCTATAAAAGTTGTATCTAGGCAAGACCAAATGAGTTGGGGCTAAGTGTTTATTTAACATCTTCCTGCTTGTCACCTACAAAGTATTAAATTTTACAGCCCCATTTCCATGACCTGCTTTAAAGACCTCCACTGTTGTTCTGGATCAGCAATCCTGCCAACCAACATTATTTCATTGTGAGTTTCGGGATAGCTGGGTTTTTTTTCTTAAAGTCCCAGTAGTTGGAGTCATAAGGAAGTCGGCTGTCATTTTTAAAACAGGAAGCTTTTAGCCCCATGATTGTGGAGAAAAGCTGGAAAATGTGAAGCGAATACAGAAAACAAAAGGCAAATAAAAAGAACACCAAATGAATCTTTTTTAAAAAACAAAAAATACCCCTTGTGACTTTTTAAGACAGCTTCATGGGAACTGTGACTGTCTTGATTTTTGAATGGCTGCAATTGGCAGTACTGTGTCAGTTCTGTAAGAAGGGATTTGGAAAGCCTTACTACTGTTATAAAAGCATTAGCTAGCGCTGTTAAAATTCTGCAACCAGCATTCCCTGCTCACTCCAGGGCCTGATCTACAACAGTCCTGAGTTACCAGCAAATCTTTTCAGTGTAGGCAAAACCTAGGTCACGACTGGTGCAGGGTGATTTGCCCAGGGATTGCTTAGAACCACTTTTTGAAAAGTGCCTCTTTGTGCTGTGGCTGCTAAGATATTCCGAAGTCTCCTTGCAGCTGGTGTTTCAGAACCCCTCCTCTCTCTCGCACACACACTAGAAAGTGTGTACTGCACGGTTCTGGAATGAGCCCCACATGGGTGCTTCGTGTTCCATGGTTCACCTGCCCAATTAAGGACTGTAAATGGCACACCCAACCAGGGTAATTTTACTTGGATGTTTTCCCACGTTTGAAAGAGGCAGACCTTCCATGGCGTGACCCTTTATGTGAGCTTCCCATCAGAGAAGCCCTATTAACAAACAATGCAGGGTGATTTACAGAAGTGCCCAAGGGCTCTTTAGCTTGGACTTCCAATGGGTCTTGTTCTCCTATCTCCCAGAGGCACGTCTGAAAATCACCTACTCAGACAGAAGGTGATTGCTCTCCTCCTGTCTGTTGCTGTACCTCTCACATGCCGCAGCCATGTATCCACTCCCCTCTGCATAGTGCCAGACTCGGGGGTGACTACGCCCCAATAGATAAATGTGGCTCAGGGAATGGGAAGACAATTAGTCTCTGCTTATAGAGGATGACCATCAGCCCTCATACTGAGGGGAAATTCACTGCCTGGAGGCCTAAGCACTTCGTACATCCCACTAAAGACCACAAATTAGGGTTTAGCTTTACACATATGGCCAGTCCTAGTGAAGGCAGTGGGATGGGGCACATTTATCAAGGTAAACATGTTGCACTGGACTTTGTAGAAGCAGGGCTTCAGTAAGTAGAAACTATTTCTATATCATGTTTTCTATATTCACATGTATTTGGCTTTGACCAAATACTATTTCCAGTAACTTGATATTTAGCCAAATGCTAAAATCAGGCACTCAGCAAATTGCCTGGTTTAGGCACGAGTGTTGCAATCTGCTATTAACACACCAATCGCGCCCCTTCGAAGCTCTTCAACAAACAGCATGGAAGCCTTTTTTACCTTGATTTCCCAATTTACTCAGCCCACTATCCAATCCTTCAATATTTGCCCTTTTTAAAAAGGGAGCTAGAGTTTGTTCTAGCCACAACCTCTTTATTTCCTCTCCCTTATGGCCGAGGTTAAGTAGAGGGCTGTATTTATACAAATGAAAGGAATTAAGAAAAAACCTTCTGAATATTATGTTTCATAATAAGATGCATTCAGCGGCATGAAAATAGTGAAGTATAGCAGCATCGCATAGGCGTTTATGAGTCCCTTATTCCAATAAGCAAGATATCTCGCTGAAGGAGGGCAACAGCTGTGCACCCTCCAGAATTCTCAGCTCTGTTCTTTTCAACCAGTATAAATGAGAGCCGAGTGTACCCACTTGGATGAGAACTACTGGACTGAATAGGAAGTGGAGTCAGCAGAGTTCTACAGAATTAAACGAAGTATGATGGTGTCTTATCAAAATGTGTCATACACTGAAATAAGTCCATCCCAGCCTCTTAATTTCTAGCAGGGCAAGCTCTGCTTACATATTTTGCCAAGTAATGGGAGCCCCAAAGGTGCCCTTCTCCTGAGTACAGATGTAAATGAAAGTGGGCATCTTTTGATGGAGATGGGGTGCCCATCCAGATATAGACTTCTACTCCATTTCTAACCCTCGCAGCCAGACAGGCACAGTCTGATGGGATCCACACCTGTCCAGGTGTGCCCAGTTTTAGGCCTAGTCTCCTCTTGGTATCCAGCCCTCCTATGCTGAGGGGCACTCTTGGCTGTTCTCTTTAAAACACTCTGCAGGCACTGGCTCTTCTTCACATCACCTTGTGAAGTCAGCATTGTCCCTATTCTACAGTTCAGTGAATGAAGATGAAGGAATTAAGCGGCTGGTACAAGGCCACATAGGGAGGCTGTATCAGAGCTGGCCCCAGCACCTAAAGTATCTCAGCTCCTAGCCCTGAGTTCAAGCCCTGGGATCACCCTAATGCTCGTCTACAGCACAATCCACAAACTGCAAAGGGGCAAATACTTTGCGTTCAGTTTGCTTTAAAACAAATTAACCATCTTGCTTTATTCTCTACTGCCTTTCCCAGCTAGCACTGATTTGCTGGAACCCCGCTGGGTACTGACAGTGATGATGCCTACAGAGAGAAGGGTTTTCTTTATTGTATTTTAAATGTACCTGTCAAGGGTAGACTTTTTAGGGCCAAAGTTTCTGCTCATATATCTGAACTGGCTTCAGTGGAGAGAAGTCAGCAGAAAGCCTGGCATTTCCATTCCACATAGCTTGAAAATCAAATGCTCCAATTCTGTGGTGGGGGCGGAGGGGACACACGACTGCTCTAAACCAAAACGTCATTAATCAGAACAGGTCACGCTGTCTTGTCATTCTTCTCAGCTTTGCTGTTCCCCAACCTCCTGCCCCTCTGCCGTCTTCCCCCACCCACGCTCACTTTCTTCCCCATTACAAGATTTGCTTAGGTCACAGCTGGCACAAAATATATAGAAGCAATAAGTCACCAGGGGCCCAGGTTCCATCATGGGATCTTTCTGTCTTATCAGCCGTGCTCCTTCTCTTCAATTACACTGATGGAGAAGACCCTGACAGTAAATCATTGGAGTTCATCTCCCCGATTCTGTGAGGGAGCTGATGGGTCAAAGCGATAGCATTCAAGGCCCTATCGCTGTGTGACAGTGATGGATTGCTGGCAGGCACTGATGAAGAGATGGTTACTAAATTCCTACCATTTCTAATCAATTCAAAAAGTTGGCAAACATTTCTTTTCACTCCAGGCAACTTTTCTTAAAATACAGAGAGGATTATGCCCTGGTCTAGAGCAGCCAGGGCCCCACTGTACAAGATGTTACACAGGCACAGAGAGAAGACAGTCCCTGTGAAAAAGAGTTTATCATTTGTGTTTAAGACAGGACGTTGCAGGTACGTGATGTAAACCAAAAGAGAGAGTGTGGACTAGTGGATCAGCCACTTACTGTAAGACAGGAAGCCTGGCTTCTATTCTCAGCTTGGCCTCTGACTTACTGCATAATCTTGGGTAGATTGCAAGCTCTTGCGGGGCAGGCATTGTCTCATACTATGTTTGTACAGTGCCTAGCACCATGGAACTTCTAGGAGCTACTGTCATATATATAAGAGCAAACTTGTAATATGGTCCCAAGCCAGAACAATTTACGATCTATTTCCTTATTCCACAAACATTTGGAGACTTAGGGAAACTTGGAATCCAAGTGAACCCTTGGTTTGCAAAATTAAATATCAATGTACAAATAATGGAATAACCAAAGCTAACACTTGTGTTGCATATGTCTTCATCAAAGCGCTATGGAGGCATTGCTGCATCGGTGCAGCGGAGTATGGGGTAGATTCACAAACCAGCTTGCTGCAAACTCAGTATTTGTGTAGACAAGCCTTCAGACTTTGTATGCTCTGCAGTCAGAGGTTTGACTGGAGCACATGTAGACAGATCTGAGTCAGCTTGGATGTAGCTCTCTTGAATACCAACAGCCACGAAGCTGCAGCAGCATGAGCCATACAATCCAGCCCAGGAGCTTGGGTATGTGCATGGCTATCTTGTCATGCCATGTGCTGTGTTCTGGCTTCACTGCTGCTATCATTATTTGAGTTGGCTAGATCAAAGCAGGCTTGGATATGTCTACATGTGCTGCCGGCACACCCCTGCTTTGCAGTCTTAAACCCAGCATCCTGGATAAATTCCAATATGGGTAGTTCTCCAAACTCATTCCTGATTGAACTAAATTAAAGCATATCTTTTAGAACAACGTCCAACATCAATTTAAAAATTTCCAGCAACTGAGAATTCAACACAGCTCTTGGTAAGTTGTATAAGTGGGAGAATGTTGCTATTCTGCCCCTGTTCCTGCAATGGATGGCTATCAGGGTCCTAGGGGAGAAATTGCATGGACCAAACCTCTAGGGAGACCTTTACAAACATACATCAGGTGAGTGGATTGAAAGTAAATTACTTGATTAAACCACCAGCAGGAAGGAAAGGGGTGAAAAACCAGATAAACAAAATTTTATATGCTTACAAAACAACCTTAAAGTCCCCTTAAATAACCTATATGTCTCTGCAAAGCTCCTATTACAGATAGAAACTAACATTTCTCCAATGTACATGGCCAAAGAATGGATGGTAGATATTAAACAGGATTAACTTTGGACATTTTCAGCAGAACAGTCTTTGTATCAGTTCCTTGAGCCTCCCTAAACCAGAGAAAGTCAAAGCAATCCAAAACTCACTTTCTGATGCATAGCAAATACATTTCCCCCAGGAACTGAACTCCCCCTACAGGCCCAACCTGGTAATGTTGGGCAGCCAAGGATTTAAAAATAAGTAACACTGGATATATTTTTTAACCATAGTCGCTAAAAGGCACTCCTGTCCCAAATAAAAGTGCAGTTAAATGGTGGAAAACCACTCATCTATAGAGGTTGATATAATTAATGAGAAGAAAGTCACAATGATTATATCTTGGGTCACTGTAAGACCATTTATTTGTGCCCATTTGGCTTTCGAAGAAAATTAAATTGATCTATAACTCATGAATAAATGCGCGCATTGAGGTATTGGATACTTGTCACTAGCGTTAAGTGAACAATTTCTAATGATTTATTTTTTTATGTTTGCAAATTGTCCAAATGCAGATCAAAAAATTCCCTGGTTTCTTTGTTTCTTGAAATTATGACAGAGCTTTCTTCTGTCAGCGATTCTTCATCTCCAGAAATCATCCGGACTGTGAATATTATAAATGAATATATTATCAACACTGTAACACAAACTCATAGACATAGTTCAATAGCACCAAGAATAGCCAACCATGAGCAAGGCCATGTTTTGCAGGACCTGTACCAACGTAAAGTCAAAGTCAATCTTTGCACTAACAACTTGTAGTCTAGGCAGAGGCAAGATGTGTCAGGTGCATATAGAAATACAACAGAGGCTTGGGGAGGGAGAATTCAAGATCTATAAGCTAACTACTCATTTCTTTTTACTTATTTATTAAGATGTTTGTAGCTTATAAAGTTAAGTAACTTGTCTCGGTGTGATTTTTGAATGCTATGTCTGACTGGAATTTTCACAGACAATAGGTCTGATAGGTGATCAATCACGGAATAGAAACTGCACCATATGGCTTATTCCACTGATGAACACAGAGCAAACTGAAATTCGCTGTTGTCCAATATTGAAGGCATTTGAGCTAGATATCCATTCTTTGCACTTATTCAGGGGGAAGGGTAACTGCTTCAATGCTAGTGGAAAGATAACTTGGAAGAATTGGGGATATGATCAATCACGAATTTGTGTAGACCATCTCCTGCAGTTTGCTCTGCTCTGATGGCTACCTCTCTCCTCCCAGGAGATGTGATCTAAACTCTAAGGTGAGAGTGGAGCACAAATTCAACGAGACTCTTAATTTCTGATGAAGTCCTCTTTTTGCATAAGTATCCAGCAGAGATTAACTGAGATGCACATTAGTAAAAGGTGAATATGCGGATGGAATTAGTTTTCATATCAACCCACTGCATAAAATGCTGGGCCTCTGTCTCTCTCCTCTAACCCTGGATAATAACTAGTGACAATGTTCCCTATATCTCAATCACAGAGATGGATTTACCTGCAGAATCCAGTAGACAGCCCTTTTCCCTTTCCCAGTGCAATTACACTTACAGATTGATAAATACCTACTTTGTGTGTGATCTCGTCCCAAGGGGCTGCTAACAGTACAATATACTTATTACCTGTGTATATCATGATAAGGTAGAGTGTTAAGAGGTTAATGTATAAAGCCCAGCTAAGAGACCGAGAGAATTAAAGGAATGGAAGCACGCATCCGATTTATCAACATAAATAAATGAGCTGCTCCCCGTGTGTAAGATGTATTGTTCGTGACACTTTGAAGGGTGTTAAAATTCTTGTTTTAAAATAGCTGGGGGAAGACATGATGGAAATGACTGCACAAGGGACCTTACTCTGTCACAGGTGTAAATCAGAAGTGATTGCATTAAAATCGTTGGGGTTAACCTGTTGTCAAACCAGTATGGGAAGCAAATAAGGCTTGATAGTGTCTAATGGGGATAATGTCTTATACGGAAATGTAGTTCATTGTGTATGCTCTCTCTCCTCCCTAAATCATTGTTTCACTTCTCTTGGTGTAGAAGTGGGGGGCTTTGGTGGGACCTGGACATGGACCCAATCCTCCTATTTTCTCCTTATTGTTGCCCCCAAAATAGGAGCAAAAGAAACAATTTTATTGCTTCATTATAGTGACTTTTGCATTGCAACAACCCCAATGCACTTTTTCAAAGACCAAAAAGAGGACTGACAGCTATGGAGTGGAACATGTCTGCTGTTTAACAGCACATAGCAACACTGTATGAGGATTTAGGACAGGAGCTGGTGGCGGAATCCAGATGAAACTAGCTGCAGGGGGAACTGACCGTCCTCTCGGGTAAAACTCCTAATTTCTCATCTCAGGGTTTTCTGTCTTCTTTTTTTTTTTAAGTTACATTGAAAAATCAAATTGTGTTGGTGATGCACCAGAGCTCCAATTTACTAAGCAACTTCCCCAGGGGGAACCCCCAAGGACAGGGGTGGGCAAACTTTTTGGCCCGAGGGCCGCACGGGGCTTTGAAATTGTGCAGAGGGCCAGGTAGGGAAGGCTCCGACCCGCACCCACTTCGTGCCCCCTGACTACTCCCCTCAGAACCCCAACCTGTCCAAACCCCCCTTCCTTGTCCCCTGATCACCCCCCAGAGACCCACCCCACTCTAATTGCCCCCAGAACCCCACCCCCTATCTAGCCCCCCTGCTATCTGTTCCCTGACTGCCCCCGCCCTAGACCCCCCACACCCCAACCACTACCCCCAGCACCCACCACCTAAGACCCCCTCCCCCAAACTGGCTTACCTGCTCAGCTGGGTGTGGGGCCCCACGACTCGCAGTGCTCCGCCCGGCCCCGCATCTTGCCGTGCTCTGCCTGGCACCCCGGGCCAGTGCAGGGAGCGCGGGGCCCCGCGGCTTGCCGTGGTAGGCCCGGCCCCCCGGCAGGGAGCACGGGACCCTGCGGCTTGCCGTGCTCGGCCCAGACTCCCAGCTGGGAGCATGGGTCCATGCGGCTTGCTGCGCTAGGCCTGGGGCTGAGCGGGGTGGGGGGGGGGGCAGGTACTGGCCCCGGCTCAAGCTCACGGGCCGGATGAAAATGGCTGGCGGGCCACACGTGGCCCGCGGGCCGTAGTTTGCCCACGTCTGCCCAAGGATCTGGCGACAATTCAGGCCCGCTTTGCTGCTCTTGTTATCACTTATGATGAATGTTGCTTTTGCTGTTGTGCCTTCTCACTCTGTCCTAGTGAATCCCCTAACCAGAGAGAAGAAAGTCAGCTACTGAATCATCCACAGCACATGTAGGTTTTCCCTTCCAATCACTAATTAGATTCCACCCCAGTTGAATTGTGGGCTGTGCTGAATTCATAGCTGGGGTGGTCTGGCTCCAAGACACATGCTTAGGAATGTAATTCCATGACACTGCATCCCTGGAGGGAAATAATGACAATAGAAAAATGAGGTAACAGTAGGATTGACATAAATATGGGTTTAAAGGAAGGGGTGCTTCTTGACACACCAGGCAGTTGAGAAGTGGATGGTAGCCAAAAAGTCCAAGAATGTGGCTGGGGAAGAGAGGATCTCCCTTCACAGGAACTGTCAGTAACACACCAGTTGTTACAAAAATCTGCTGATCGCCTTGACAAATGCAATATTCCTGTCCTGCTGGGCTTTCCTCCCTAGCAGGCCTTGGAGTGGGGCGGGTGGCTTTGGGCCATTCCTGCTTTCCTCTCTCACTGGCTAGTTCAAATCCTGGAACAAGTCAGAGCAGCCTCACCACATCAGCTGGATATTGGCAAAGAGGAAAGATGTTCTGACCACGTTCCCTCCTCGGGTGACCATGCTGTGTAACCCAGTAGCTATGCCAATGTTATGCTACACAGATTCCAGCCACTGTTGGAATCCCCAGCTGACCAGCTGGGATATCTTTCTGGTACCACACACGAGCAACACAGCACAAAGGTGATACAATGGGGTCAAGAATCTGGACCAATGTTTGTGTCTGATATTAACAAAATACACCGTGTCCTTTTGTCTCCCTCTAGCGGGTAGACTGTGTAATACATCTGTGAGTCTGCTACTTGCTCCAAGTTAATGGACTTGATCCTTAAGATCAAAGCGTAGAGGTTCATGCTTTTCGATACACAGAGAAAAGCTTTTATCTTCAGTTTTTCTCCACCCATTGCAGTAGCATCTAATGTCAACAACAGTATAAACTTTTTGGCCTGGCATAACCTTATTCTGCATCAGTGACAATGAGTCTGTTTTATTTTATTTTTGTTTAAGTTGCATTTTTATACAGTAGAGGACCTTTTAATTTCCCCCTCTTAGCTACACATACAAATATAACAGATAGGCAGAAATGTGTTATTAAAGCTATCTATTTTTCTTGGCATTCCAGTAATTTAATAAACTGCTTGAACTCTGATACTGCACTTTATGACATCACAAGAATAAACCCATCCTTTGATTAATAGCCATTCAATCAATCCCTCTCTCCATCCCTCCCTCCCTCCCTCTTCTCTTAAGTGTAAGGGATTTGGGAGCTGTGCAAGCTAATTAAAAAGTTTGCTTTGGACAGAGGGGCTAACCATTGACTTTGCAAAATCTTCAGTGGTGGTTACATGATCCATTCAGGGGAACTATAGTTCATTAAGAGGTGAGGAGAGAGGGGGTAAAACTAGTTAAGACCAATTGGTATAGATGGTTATCTCGCCACAGTAACATTGCAACAATCTGTGGAAACTTCAGACTTCTCAGTTGCCACTATGCTGAACAGCATGGCCACTTTGACCCCCACACAGGAAACAAGATAGCTTTCAGACCCTCTGGATGCTCCAAAAAGCATAGGGACCCTCATCACAAGAGCTAGTAGAAACTCACCATCAGGAAAAAGAAGTGTAGGGCATATGAAACACAGTGGAACAATTCTGATTTCATCCAATGGCTAGAAGAACAGAAACACAGCATGGTGGGAGAGGGGCAGAGATTCTGAAGATATATATTTAGAAGTGACACTGCATCCATGGTAGCAATGATGGGAAATTTGAGAGGGGAGAAGGATATTGAGGGCAAATCTGGTAATGCTGCAACTGGTCTATGGTCTGTTAAGAGCTCGACTCAGGAAGCGATTTGCAGTGCATAATAATTGTACTGAACCTACAAACATGTGACCAGTGATGCATATTCATATGTGCCAGAAGGTAGTGCTCACTGTATTAACAATGTATATATACAGATCTATGCCTTTATGAAGAACTCTTGTAACACAATGCAGGTATCAGTCTTATTGTTTACTCCTCAATCGCAGCGGTGGTGGACAAGACAGGAACAAAGGTGAGTTGTTCTTTGGGGTGACTGTATGTTATAGAGTTACCAGCAAGATGATATTGGCAGAGTTTCTCTGCAACTATAGAGAGTTTCAGCTATAGAGTTTCCATTTCAATTGTCTTCTGTCTGTGATGAATTAGAAGTGATAAAAACCTCAGAGGAACATTAATCTTGAGAGGTTCTTGGATGAAGTCATGTAACCTCAGAGAATTACCTGAATATGTTTTTAAAGAGACAGAGAGGGAGGAGAGATACAGCAGAGTTAACATTCTCATCCAGATGGTGTTTCTGACTGGAATGAGGTTTACCAACCTTGAAATAAGAGGATTTGCTACTGTAACCCACATGCTTGTATTGCAGCATTTAGTGGTGTAAATGGGAGAAACTGGAGAGGATATATAGTTTCTTAGTTTTGTTTTGGGGGACTTTGCCTGGAGACTTGGTAGAGCCAGGCAGGATGAGCCCAAGTCATCCAAAAACTGGATTTAAGGAGTACTAGGCATACTCATTATCCGTTTGAAGCTACTTAGGTGATTTCCGTTGTGGGCAAGTAGCCTGGCAGGATTTAAAGTCACTGATGAAGGGAAACTCAAGAGGAGGGGGAGGAGTTTTAAATGGGAGTGGGCACCAGTGGAGAGTCCAGTAGTGGAGCAGCACAAGGACCAGAAGGTTCTGCTATAAGGGATTGTGTTCCAGGGGGGTTGGGATTTTTGCTGGATTACACTGCAGTCTCCTTCACCCATTGGAGAAGAAGTGGACTGGAATTTGATTCAGGCTGGGCAGATGGCAGACTGAGGTTCAAAGACTCACTGGGACTTTGAAAGAGCTGATGGGACTAGCAGTCATTCCCCAACTTTAAAAATCTGCCATGTCCTGCAAAGGCTGTGGGGACCGTTCCACAGATATGGAGAAGGGTAAATTCCTCCCCAGAGAAGAGCCCATGGGGAGGGAGTTCTGTGTGTACATGCTGTGGTGGGGCAGTTAACCTCCCCTGCCACCCACACACTAGCCCAGAAAGGGTTAAAGAACTTCTGTGGTCATAATCAGCCCCCACCTGATGCACCTGTAGGCTTGTCAGGCCTGAGGCAGGCCCTTAAGTGAGAGGAACTCAGCCTAGGTGTGGTGAGCAGTTACTTGCCGAGGAATGGCTGGAGCACACTGCGAGCTCCAGCCTTTGACGAGAAGATGATGGGCTGCTTTGTTTCTTTTGTTGAAGTCCCCGGAATGAATTCTTAGCCGTAAACCCTGCAGGATGGCAGGAGCCAAGACTTGCTGAAAGACTGCTTCTCCTCTTTTGGGCGAGGAAGGGGTCTGGCCCCTCAGGGGCAGTGGGGCCATTTCCATTTTGTCTGGACTGTTTTATACTACCAGAGGGGAGGGTGGACTTGCAAAGAGGAACAGATGGAGGGCTATGCCTCAGGACCAGCCCATAGGACTGCAGTTATGAAGGAAATGTCTGAGGTAAGTGAGGTGCCTCCCTTTACCCTAAGGGGACAACCTTGAGACATAACCTTCGACAGAGTGTAAATTTTATGTTACATTTGGGCCTTTGATAATAATAAGTGCAAGAACTGGGGGAAGCTCCCTGAGTGTTTTATGTTTAAAATGTTTTTATTGACAATCGAGTCTCAATTGTTCCACAAGTTCTAAGTAAACTGTTGCACGTTGATAAAGAGATTTAGTGTCACTTTTGTTCTCTCTGAGGTTTAACTCTGTGTATAACAGAGAGAGAGAAAGAGAAACTGAAGTCCTCAAAAGACTAAACTGTGGTCTGTACCCCTGCAGAGAGGTAAGCTGAGGTACAGGAAACAAATAACTAACATAAGCAACATGTTTTCCCCAAGCCTGTTACGTTCCGGTAGCTCGTATGCCCATCTCTGCGCAGCAGCCTTCTGAAAACCTGCATAAACCTTCGCAAGGTTCCTGAAACTTCAGCATAGGTTAAGAATAGACAGCAGGGAGTAACAGATCAAGATGACTGGTAGGGAGAGAAGCAATTAGCCCTTCCTTGGAGACTAACCTATCTTTAGGAAAGTGGCTCTTTTTGGTTGAAAAAGAACGTAGCCAGGGGGTTGGAGAATAGATGCCAGTGGTGGAATATCAGAATAGAATCGCCCTTTTAGGCCTTGTCTATGCTGCAGTTGAAACTGTGAGCAGGAATCCTGTTATGATGTGGTTGGGAAAGGATCCATGTTCTAGCATGACTGATCGATTGCCTTCATGTGACTATAACATGTTTTGGTTTCTTTGGAAAAACACAGCTAGGACTTGTCACTATTGAAACTAAGTTCCCTAACCTGGCTATTGTTATAGCTCAGGGACCATGAAAGATGGGAAGGAACTAGAAGGGGTGGGGAGGCTATCCTTTATGGGGGTGGGGGTTTGTTTTAAAGGGGGACTTGTTATGAAGGAGCCAGGTTGGAAGCTCATCACAACAGGGTTTATGGAGTGAAATCGTATCTCCTTGAAGTCAATGGGAGTTAATAACATTTGACGTCAATGAGGTAGGACTCCCCTTTTCTTTTTACACATTCTGTAAACCACTAAGGTGAGGCCACAGTCCTATACAGTTAATGAAGAGCAATACCTCGTGATGATGGATTAAGGGGGAAAAAGCATGGTTAGAGAATTCCTCCTTAAAAAGACATCCCTACACCACGAACAGTAATTTTTTTTAAAAAAAGGTAAATTAAACAGACCTTTGTTTAACTAGGGGGCTCATCTCAGACTATACTATGTTTTTAGGCACTGCAAAAGGAAGACAGAAACAAAACAATACTGTGGGAATGGTGCCCTTCTCCCCAGCAAGGACAGTCTGTGTGATTGCATATGTAATCTATCACATTTACCGTGGGGCTGGGTTTCATGGACCCTGACCGGAACCCTAAGGCTAAATGTGCTGAACTTTGGCTCTACAGCCAAATTCATGGCTTTGAATCATCGCTGTCATCTTGGGCTGAATGTGTCAGGTGCGTAAGGAACGCTAGACAAAGGAGAAGATGTTGCTTGTCAGAGCTGGGCATCGAGTGTTGGGCCTTCTGTGTTCTCTTCCTGGATTTGCCACTCACTCTGCACTCCCCCCCCGCACATACTCTTCATCTCTGTATTTGTTTCCCTGCTCAGAAAAGTGGGTTCAAAAATAGTTGCCTCCCTTGCGGGGGCACTGAGGGACTTCGTGTTTGAACAGTGAGATTGTTGGATGACAGGTGCACATCACTGTTAGTAGTAATCAGGGCCTTTTGATCTCTAGAAGAGGAAAGGACGTTAACTCTATCAAAGATTCTTATATGACACGAATTACTGTAATATCTGAGCCCTTCTCGGCCTTTAATGTATTTATCCTTACACCACCCTGTAGTGTTAATAGTGCTAATAACCCCTTTTTACAGATGGGCACCTGAGGCACCATGAGACAAAGACCTAGATCCTCAAAGTTGTTTAGGCACCTTACTCCCATTGAAACAGTCCATTAGCAGTAAGCACCTAAATACCTTTGAGGATCTGAGCCTAAATGAGTCACCAAAGGGCACATAGGAAGTCTGTGGCAGAGCAGGGACATAAAGCCAGATTTCTTAGGCTCTAAGTGCTGGACTAGCCTTCATGTCTGGTGCCCTTTTGCCCCCATTCCTCAGTTGAATGTTTATATGCCACAGACTGCTGTAGAAAACAGCCTGCAGTTTTCCTAAGTAAACTGTCTATCCTTCAAGTTGACAGATGAGGATTTTTATTACATACTATTACTTAATGAACTCTTCTGTGGCAAATGTAATTCAATATAGCTTCTGATTCCTAGTTTGTCATCAGTCCTTTACTAAGGAAGAAAAATGTAATAGGACTTGATGATGCTTTCATCTTGTTACATTAATTATGTTAGGAACATTGGAGAAAAACCTCACAGTAGGTTTAAAGACTCAAGAACCCTACAATGTATTGTAATTCAGGGTGGGTGAATTCGGATGGAACCAAACCAAAGTCTGAACATTTTCAGGCTTGGAAAAAGGTTTGGCTGGTTTTTATTTTCTTCCATTTTAAACTTTTTTGCTCACATTTTCAGTGCTTGGTTTGGGTTAGACTAGTGGATGAGAGGGATATTCTCACTTGGGTGGGATCAGGGAGTGTTAGAAATCTCAGGATATTGTTTGTCTGCTCGCTGTTGGATATAAGCCCCTGATTATTATGGGAACCAGATCTCCCAAACTTTCCAAGGTATTCCTGCCTGTAATCAAAACATAATTGCTCTAATTGTGATATATGGAATAATCTTTTCAAATTGTAACACCGAGTGGGAGAAAATATATTGCAGTGGTTACAGCAATACTCCAGGACTTGAAGGGTCTAGATTCTATTTATTGCTTCGTCAAAGGTTTGCTTATGTTTTTATCCTACTATTACCCATTGGGAAACTGAGGCACAGTACAGGTAAGTTAATTATTGACCCTTCATTTCCCCATCTGGAAAATTGAGGGTAATAACACTTCTATGTGTTGAGATTTAATTATAGAGTTAGCTGGATTTGGGGGAGGGGGGCAGTCTGACAAATAAACATTTTTGCCTGGACATTTTTGCCTTAATTCAGCTCCCTTGTGCAGTTGATTATGATACAGGCTTTCATGGAAAAAGGTAGTATGTAATCGTGTAATGAGAGCCCGCCTCCTTCACTACACAGAACGGACCTGCACTGGGGATGAATCAGAGGTGCGTAGTGAAGGAGGCTATTGTATGTAGGACCCTTGCCTCATTTGTTGCCAAAAGCTGGAAGGTGTGTAGTCAATGAGGCAAAGGGATTGCAGGGAAAGGATCACGGTTTATGCAACTGACTACTGCCCTAGAGAATCCGATTCTCTCCCTGCTTCTGCCATAGAGTTCCTGGGTGGGGCCGGCAAACATGTCAGAGTTGCTCACTGACTATGTGTTCATCATTTCCTGGGTGTCTGACTTGAGAGCTTGGGGTTTGCCTGGCATCTGAGCACTCACATCAGCAGCTGAAATCCATACGAGGTGTGCTTTGAACATAGAAAGTGCTAAGTATTCTGAAAAAGCAGGTCCTGGGAGCTCTCATTGGGCACCCAAAATTAGTGGGTCCCCATCTGTAAAACAGAGAGAATTCCACCCCCTCAGCATAAAGAGGTTTTATGAAGATAAATTCATGAATGTTTGTTAAGCAGGCAGGTACCACCGTGATAAGTGCTATCAAAAAGCCCATAAGGAAATGATTAATTCTTTCTTCAAAGCCGGTTTTGACTATTGTGCAGCAAATGCATTTAACAATGAGGATAAAACAAAATATTGAATCATTAATCGAGTGCCATCCATCCTGTGCCCTGACTGAGGCTGGGAAAGAGTATGTGATCATGGAATTTAAATATTGTATTACTGATGAATCGTGATTATTGGTTGAGGGATAAATCAGAAGTTTGGACCACTTGTTCAAGAGAACTGTAAGGGTAGTTACCTTGGTGTCCTGCCTAAATTCCAATTGGAAGAACTGCATTCCTCTCACCTAAATTGCCCTTGAAGTATCAAATGGGTTTGTCCTTCCTATCCTAAACTTCTGTTTAACATTAATGGGCCTAGGTTAACAGCTGCCATGTTCTTTCCAAAAGTGGGTGAAATGATCCCTATATATAGCCTGTATATCAAGGAGGCAAGTGCTCCAAGCCTTTCTGAAAGAAAGGTGCTATAGAAACTGTCACTGACACCAATAAGAGGTTTGAGGGCAACATATGGCCCTCAGCTTTGATTTTTTCCCCCCAGCTGCCTTGGCAATCCTTTAACAATATTTCAACTTGTGTTCTATTATCAAGCTGTCACGTTACCCGCAAGCCGCACATAGTGAAGGACATTGATACTTCACAGAAACACTGGAGGTTCTTAACTGTTGGCCTCGTTGTCTGGTAGAGTCTTTGCCTGGGGTTTGGCTTGTGCCCCCCCCACCCCACTACACACCCGCCGTAGCATGGATTTCTTATAATAAATTGTCCGTGGTAGAATCAATCATCTGTACAACCTGAAATAAAATGCTGACACAGTGTAGAGAAAGAGAAAACGTAGGTTAATAGTATGTTTGAAATGTCACCTGAAGGATTGCTGTGAGATTAGATGTCAAGTGTAGCCAATATGGATGATGCAACTCTGAAATCACTTAGGCCTTACTCATCTGAAGCCTATAGAATATGGCAGTGGAAAAAGCATCCCACAGAGCATATTACGTGGAGTACAGGGGAGGGAGGTTTGAATTTATTTTCCAAACTCAGCTTTGTGGAGTGGACTACCCAGAAATTATTGCCAAATATATTTGGATCTTAGTCTTGCAAGATACTGAGCATTCTGTGCCCAATCTGAAGCCTGTTAAACAAAGGGTGTTCAGGGCTGGTCCAAGGCACTTTGGAAGACAATGCAGCAATACCCCATATCTTCCAAAGTGCTTTGGATTAGGCCCTGAGAGAGGGGCCGAAAACCCTTAACTCTTGTTGAATTTAATATGGGTTGAGGGTGCTCTCCACCTTGCAGGGAACAAGTCTTGAAAACACATGGGAAGGGATGATGTCCCTAGCCTCGGTTTGCCCGAAGATGGGAATGGGTGACAGGGAATGAATCACTTGATTGCCTGTTCATTCCCTGTGGCCGCTGTCAGAAGACGGGATACTGGGCTTGATGGACCTTTGGTCTGACCCAGTATGGCCGTTCTTATCTCTCTCGTCCCAGATGTGTGATGGAAGAGATCAACTTCCTTTTGTTTGAAATGAATGTATTGCTCTCTCCATATGTGCAGCTCATAAAGCTCCAATATGGGCCAAGACTCTGCCTGGGAATTATACAGCCATCATAGTGTGTGCTTAATTTGATAGCCCATTCTTCTGTGGTTATGTTCCGGATAATCCTTTTCCTCTCTGCATCAATTACCCCATATTGTTCAGCAGACTATGGTGCCTGCACAGAGCCCCATTATTTTATCATTTGTATTGCGGAAGCATGTAGAGGACTTTCTCACAGACCAGGACCCCATTGGGTGGGGGCTGTACAGACACACAACAAAAAGAAGGTACTTGCCCCATAAGATTTACAGTCTAAGGCCTTCTCTACTCAGGAAATTATACTGGTCTAATTAATCTGCTATAGTTAGACTCCCTATGTGGACAGTTTTATTCTAGAGTAGAGTGCCTTTTTCTGGGTTAGCTTAAACTGCTTTGAAAGCAACCTAAGGTCAATCAAAACAGGCACTTACACTAGGAAGTGTTCACATGGGGAGTTATACCAGTCCAACTATAGTTGCTTGTATTCACGCTTAAACATATACTGGTATAACTCCCTACATAGACAAGTAAAGACCCACTGAAGTTAGTGCCCAGGCAGACACTTACATTATTGGTTGCAGGACCTTACAATTGTAGACTGTAAACTCTCTTCAACAGAGACATTATTAGCTTTTTTAGGCCAGAGGGGACCTTTCTGATCACCTAGTGAGTCAGACCTCCAGCATAACAGCCACATAATTCCATTCAGTCCTTTTGATTTAACCCAAGAGCTTGTTGTTGAACTAGGGTAGAAAGACATCCATCACAGTTGTCTGTGGCTTGCCTACCACCCTGAGGCTGTTTTAATGATACAGTCCCAAGCAGGAGCTATGTTGCAAGGGCAAAAGCTCCCTTTCAAATGTTAGAGTCTGAAACTCTGAATTAAATAGAGGGAACTCAGGAAAATAAGTTTCTTTGTACAGGCATTCTTGTTTCCTCTTCCTTAATGCTAACACGTAGATCAATATCATGGTTTTGGATACGAGACACAAGCATTTCCTTCACAGAATTAAGCCCCATACCTACTGAATGCCTCTGTGTTAATCTCACTTTGAATACATGACTCAAGTTATCAACTCTGAAATTTGTGGCCATGATCCTTTTTATATCAGCCATCTTTATTACAGCAAAATTCAATTTTAAGCAGCTCAGGCATCTGTCATAAATAAAACATTTTTTTTATTATTTCTCTCCATCTTACAAAAAAAAAATCTCATTTGCTTTCACTAAACAAAACTCTTCTCTTTTGGGTGAATTGTTTTGTAGCTGTTTCTTTACACATAAGTCATGTAGGCTCATTCTAGACAGAAATCTTCACTGTTGGAAATACAAAATAAGTCCTTATTTGACCTCAGAATTCCTAACTGTGACTGAAGCTTCAGAGTCTCCAAAAAATGCGTCAAAAAGTTAGATGATCTAAAAGTTTATACTGCTCCCATTGGAAGAGAAATATGGATTTGTCCTCACAGATCCACCAGGTGTAGAACTAAACCTGAAAAACATTCAAATTAAATCCAGTTTCATTATGATTTCCTCCACAGTTTTCTTTTCCCCTTTCCCTTTTGAGCTTGTTGTTTGTGAAAGGTTTGAAATCTTGCTGAAGGGCCAGATTTATAAAGGTATTTAGATGTCTAAAGATGCAGCTAGGTGTTTCTGAAAATCCCATCAGCATTTTTAGATGCCTAAATACCTTTAAAAATCCAGCCCTAAGAGTCATAGGCCATGTATAAATACTTGTCTCCCCCGTTAATTTTCCCAATGTTACAAACAAGTGGTCCTCCAGAATTTTAACTATCAAGTCTAGGGATGCGTCTTTACTACAGACTAAGGTAACATATAGCTGGTAGACATACCCCTGCTAGCTTTTTAATCTAGCTAGCGAGGGTAACAATAGGAGGGAAGATGCAGTGGGGTGCACTCCTGCCTGGGCCAGCTGCCACAGCACAAGTCCACCAGGGACCTTAGGCTCATACTTGGGCTGCTAGCCCTCGCTGGGCTTCATAAATTCTACAAAAAATGGAAATTCCAAACATTTAGATTGGCCCCCTCATGAAAAAGGGGGAGAATTTTTTTCACAAAAGTCTCATCTAATTTTGTCCTGTTCTCCCCACCCAGAATTTGATGATTGGAACTTTTGTCATGACTTGAAAAATGTCCTAGAAATCTGAAAAAACTTCCACCTCACTTGAATGTTCCATTATTATTTTGATGGCTATATTTGTGTAACCATTAACATTTTGTTTCCTGAGTAGTGACCCTCTACATTTCTAAGTCTGCCTGTGTGCAGGGACAGCTGTCATTTTTGCAAGGCAGGGCAAGACACGCATATACTGTTCTCTTTTATTTTTGTTCTTACAACTTTTCCTTTATTTAAACTAAGATGAAAGACAACTCATCTCAGAACATGTAGTGAAGGTCAGGGGTGGAGCTGATAAGGGGGTGGGAAATTTCAGATGGAGCAGTTTTCCATTGGATAGTTTGGTTTTGTTGAAATTGAAACACTTTGAAGGAACATGGCAATTTTCACAATGTTTTTGATGGCAAATAAATGAAATTATTTTGACTTTTTCTAGATCATGTAAAACATTTGGTTTTGACTTTCATTTCATTTGTTTGGACTTGAATTTTCTAAAATATATTATAATGTTCCAACCTTACAGTAATAAAACAAGTGAACGTTATCACAACAAAACGTTTCTGTGTTTCTGGATTGATATTTTTTTCAAAATTCTGTTCCATTGTAAAGTTAACCTTTTGTTCTGATTGGGGTATTAAAGGCAGTTTGAAATGTTAGAAATTCCAGCTGGATGGAAATTCCATTTTCCAACTAGCTCAAGTCAGTAGCTCCATGTGGCTTTACTGTAACTCACCAAACCTTCTCATGATGTGCTATGAGAATTGGACCACACATTAGTGTGGACGTACCCATATGAATGAGAAAAATGATACTGCGGCCCATCACCCGCCATTGCTGGTGGATCACGTACGCTGCTAGATGGCTTGGCGGAGTTCCTCTGCTGATATGAATAACCAGGCTGGACCAGAGGGATATAGTTCAATAAAGGGGTATAAGGTGATCGGAAAATCTGCTGTGGATTGTATGGAGTTACCTACAAATGGCAAAGAAACAAAGAGCAAGTAGTTGGTGAAACAAAATCTTTTGCAGCTTGATCTGTTGATACCAACTGGACCTAGAGATGGATGAAATATTTCAAATTTTTGAAATTCAAAAATTATACTAAAAAGGGTAAATTTTCCATGACATTTTTCCTACAAAAATCATCTCCTACTTTTTTTAATGACTGTGTGGATCTGGTTGGAGTTTTGTATTTTGTTTGTTTGTTTTTTTTGTTTTAATCAGTGAATTTTCTAACTTTGACAAAACAGGGACTTTTTTTTTGGAAAAAAAAATTCTCCTGCCCCATCACCATTTTTTGGCCAGATGAGTTAAACCTTCAACTCTTACTTTCAACCCCTTTGACATCAGTATACTCAGCACCTTCAAAAATCTAGCTCTCAAGAAGCTTATGACAATCAGCTGCAACTACAACAACAGGTATTTTTGCATCAGTTCCTACAGAAGCCTTGTAAATCACACAAAACATGTCAAGGATATCAAAGCTGACAAGGGCTTCTCATTCTACTTGCTATTGTTCCTTGTATAAAGAAATTGTAGTGTCATTCAGATCCAATTCAGTTGCATTTGGCATAATAAAAGTGCTTCTCAGCCATGTCTCCATTTGCGGGGAGAGTTGCAGTGATGTCTACATGGTATGCCCAGGTTTTAAATTCTGATCCAAGGGGTTTCTCCTTCACCACATCCTATAGAGCAAATATGGAAGAGGGGAAAAAGCTGATGTGTCTGAGTGCTGGATGGGTTGCATCTTGCTAGTGAAGGATCCTTATCTTGGAGAGAATGTCCAGAAGGGAATTTACTGGCTACAAGGGACCCAGCTCATGTTGGCCAAATAGAGGCCCACAAGTTTGGTGACTTGGTTCCTTTTCAAACAAAAGTCCCATCCTTCTTTTTTTAAAAAGTCTTGTCAGCTCTTCGGAAGGAAAAGATGGAACAGAGAGAGAGCCACTCCATGGTCCTTAGGCTGCAGTGATGACCATGGACCCACCATTTGTATAGATGAGAATTTAGGCTATTGGAGCCATGTAGTCCTGACTCCTGGCCACCCCAAAACCACCTCCTGCGCCTTCTATATTATTCTTTATTAGCAGCTGAAATTGGGGCCCGCCTATGGTAGATGCTGTGGAGGTACAGAGGAAAAAGTCCTTGGTCAAAGAACTTGCCATGTAAATAGACAAAACAGGTGAAGGGGACACAGGAAAATTTATTCACCGTCATAGAGCAGAGTTGGGATGAGAACCCAGGTCTCCTGCTGGCAAGGCCAGAGCCTTGGTCAGAAGAGCACACTGCTATACCATCTGGTAACATTTCTATAGAATATGGTTCTACTCCCTCCCCGCCCTTCCGGGATAATACTCTGGGTATTGCAGGACACTGCAAAATTCTCCGGGACTGCTGCCCTTTCAAAGGGATGTTACTTCCTCTAATGAATGTTTTAGCCCCCAACTTGAGAAACCAATTTGGATCTGAGACCAGAAGTGCAGCAGTGACACTCATGAGATCAAGAGTCCTGTAGCACCCCTCTGACTCATGAGATCAGCTCTGTTGAGGCTCTCCCAGTGACATCCAAGCCACCCCAGCTCTCTCTGGTGCCTCTTACTGTCATAGCTTATCTCGCTGCGGCTCAGCCAGTGTTCTCTTCATTCACTCACAATAGAAATGCACCATTTCATGATGCTGATGGTACCATTCTTTACAAAGGAAAAAAAACTTTCCTAAGTTAATGCTAAATGAAGCATATACAATTGGATATTTTGGTTAGAGGTTTGGGGCCGGCCCCTCAGCTAATGTAAACTGATGTAACTCCCTCGAGCTATGCAGATTTACACTGTCTGAGGATCTGGCCCCCCAGTTTTTATTTTGCAAAGCTACTAATGTCAGTTATGTCACATGACAAACAGCTCTGTCTAATTTCCTATGCTTAGCATCTGTGTTCTGCAAATGAAGGCATATTTATAACCATTTAGACACACCTGTCTCGAATAGCATCCTAGGGGAGGGTGTAAAGTCTGCTGGTATGGGATCCGTGCTCTCTGCTGATACAAGCCCTGTTAAAATGCAAAAGACATGACTTTAAAACAGCCTGACTAGGTCTTATTTGTATTGTGCAATATGTTCCTTTTGTCTTTTCAAGGGCACGTTATTTGTTCAAGGGAGTGGAGTTCAGATGAATTTAGTTAAATATCTTTGGCCAAGATTCTCCTCTCTGACTCCACATTAGGTTTCTTCTCTACATTACAGCTCTCTGCTGTAGGTTCTGAGCTCTCCATCCTGTTCTGCAATGAGCTCATCTTCCCATTGACCTCAAGGAGAGGATTAATTATGCATGCAGAGGATAGCTAACTTGTCACTGAATGTATCAAGCAGCTGGTGAATGCTTATTAAATACAACTGTAGTTGATTACAGAGTGCAAAAGTGCACCCACAAAATGATAGGCTGCGTTGAGGCCAGTCAAAGAACTTAGTCCAAAGGATGAGATTTTCACAGTGGTTTAAGGGAGTTAGGTGTTCAAATCTCATTGGAACTGGATGGGGTGTAAACAGGCTAGAGGGATGATAAGACTCTGCCATGGGGGTAAGGTGGTATCTAGAGTTAAATCTAACAAAGTGAGCTGGGGATAAGAAAAATGCAGAGATAAGATTGGTGGAATGGGGGGGCATGACTGAAGAAACTATTCTCCATGTTAAGTGAAAGGAGAAGAATAGAACTGATTGAATTTTTTTCTGGTGAAACATTTTTCCCTCACCAGAAAATGTTGGTATAGATAAATGAACGAAGCAGGGAATTTCAAGAAGAGAAATGGTGATGGTAGTTAAACACCACCCTTGAAAACTGGATTCTGTCCTTGCCTCTGCTGCAAACTTCCTATGTGGTGCCAGTCAAGTCACTTAAGCCAAATTTTTCAGAGGGGGTCACCAATTGTGTATTCCTCATTTTCTGGGTGCCTGACTTGAGAGCTTGGTGTCTGACTTGTAGAAGTGCTGATTTAAAGTCAATGGAAGCTGTGCTTTGAAGTGCTCTTTAGTTTCAAATACTCAGAAATATCAGGTCTTGGAAGTCTCAAATTGCGCACCCAAAGTCAATGGATATTTTTGACCTTTATCTCTGTGCCTCAGTTTCCCATCACAACCCCTCCCAGATCTATTAGGTATATTGTGAAAATAAATTCATTCATGTTTGTTGGGCCCCTAGATGATAATATGATGATGAGCACAATAGAAAAGCCCATGAGGAAATTAATAATTCCTTCTTCAGAGGTGGGCTGTAATAGTATGCAGCAAATAAGGCCTGGGGCCACGCACAGAATTAGGAGAAAACAAAATATTGATTAGCTGCTCATTGAGTGAGCATCATCCACTCTGCACTGAATGAGGCCAGAATCCTGGGGAAAGAATAGTCAGTCATCATGGAATTAAAGACTGTATCATCATGAAAGGAGGCTAAATTAAGGTTCTACAGGCAAGGCTAGCTTTTGCTATTCTTATCTGTAGACATGGTGATAGTATCAAAAATCCATTTGGGGATCCTACCCAATGGAAACTGTGAACTGGTGCTAACCTAGGAATGAAAATGGGTACTAAGCACGGTCGGTCATAATTCACTCTCTCATAAATTCATCACCCTCCCAGTGAACGATAAACACCCCTGACGCACTAGACCAGACATGGGCAAACTACGACCCGCGGGCCACATGTGGCCCGCCAGCCATTTTCATCCGGCCCTTGAACTTGGGGCGGGGCCACTGGCCCTGCCCTCTCAGCCCTGGGCCGAGCGCGGCAAGCCGCGCGGCCCCACACTCCTGGCCTGGGATCTGGGCCGAGCGGGACAAGCCGCACGGCCCTGTGCTCCCGGCCGGGGGGCCGGGCTGAGCACCGCAAGCCCTGCGCTCCCGGCCAGGGGGCCAGGCCCGGCGGCCCCACGCTGCCAGCTGAGGAACCTGGCCCAGCACGGAAAGCTCCGCAGTCGGAGCTGGGGGCTGGGCCAAGCACGTCTTGCCATGGGGCCCCGAGCCGGGGTGCCGGGCCTACCACGGCAAGCCGCGGGGCCCCACGCTCCCAGCACCGACCCGGGGTGCCGGGCGGAGCACGGCAAGATGCGGGGCCGGGCGGAGTGCTGTGAGCCGCGGGGCCCCACGCCCGGCTGAGCAGGTAAGCCAGTTTGGTGGGGAGGGGGGTCTTAGGTGGTGGGTGCTGGGGGTGGTGGTTGGGGTGGGGGGGGTCTAGGGCAGGGGCAGTCAGGGAACAGATAGCAGGGGGGCTAGATAGGGGGTGGGGTTCTGGGGGCAATTAGAGTGGGGTGGGTCTCTGGGGGGCGATCAGGGGACAAGGAAGGGGGGTTTGGACAGGTTGGGGTTCTGAGGGGAGTAGTCAAGGGGCAGGAAGTGGGTGGGGGTCGGATGGGGGTGAGGCCTTCCCTACCCGGCCCTCTGCACAATTTTGAAGCCCCGTGAGGCCCTTGGTCCAAAAAGTTTGCCCACCCCTGCACTAGATTATGTGTTCTTTTTATGTTTTTTCCTGTCCAAAGTTATCCCTCATTTTTCCCCCAAAGCTGGATAGTAGTCCAGTTCCTTTCAGATCTTTCCAATGGTACAAAGAAAAAAGTAGATTTAGAGGCAGTAGTGGCTGCAACCCCATGCTTAACAGGCTTACATCTGACAATGCCAGACAAGAATGGTGCATGTTTGTTGGCCTCTTACCTGGAACTGTGGAAAGTTTGAATGGTTTGGATAGATGGGGGGTGGAGGATAGTTCAGACTGAGCCACACTGGCTGGTTTAAGGAGGTGGTCATTGAAGTGGTAGCAAAACGCGGGGTGAAAACATTCCCATTGTATTTAAGGTTGTTCTTATCTGATGCTGCTGTAGTTACTGTAAAACAAAAGATGGTTAAATGTGTTGTTAAACATACATGCTGGGCTTTTCTTTGCTCCTGTGGATCTGCCTAAGTTAAAAAGGTGCGCTTTGCCCACAAATAAAATTTACTTAAGATCTCAGTTGGCTACAGTCTTTCAGTACTGAGACCCAAATTCAACAATTAGCACTTAAAATTGTCTAATGAGTAGGTCCTGTCAATCCAGTCCCCACAGGAGTTGGAATTAAACGTAACTGTCTGAGTCCTAAGGATGAATTAAATGGTTCAGCTAGAGTGAGAATGGAACAAGACCCTTTGCACTGTATTCAAAACCTCTTTAAGGTTAGGGGGAAAAACTGACTAGCTTTTCACGTGCGTTAATTTTATAGCATCTCTGGTTTGCAATACGCTAGACAAAGATTTTTCAAAATGGATTACTGATATTGAGTGCCGATCCTGAGACATCTTACAGGGAGTTTCGGAGAATGGGTGAGCTGTACTTTTTGGCCTCTTTAAAGTGTCTCAAAATGGGCCCTGAACAAATACTTGAGTTAATTCTGGAAAAATCTTGGTCAGTAGGGGTATCTCTACTTTCACAAAGTGTGAGATAACACACTGTGAACCCAATCAATGCCCATTGCAGTCAATGGCAAGAGTCCTATTGTTTTCACTTGGCGGGAAACCAAGTTCCATCAATCTTTATCCCATAACCTTGATCATCTCAGTTTAGCCTACCACAAAAATTGTACCCTTGCTAATACATAAGGAAAGAGAGACATGCCAGATTTATTTCTGACCAGGCTGGGATCAAGTGCTATATATAGGAAGGCGATTCCATACAGACTTTCATGTTGGCTTCTTTTAAAAGCTACCAGTCATTTCCGCCAGTACATGGGATCTCAATATTGAGGCCATCTCCCATCTTGTTAAGTGGGAGAAGGGTGTTGCATAGATCCCAGCTGGATGACAGGGAGGATGCTGGGAGTTGGTCCTGGTATGGAACTGAGGACCCCACTATGGAAAAGGTTAAGAACCACTGAGTTTGTCCCCTATGAAGTGGCATCTCTATGTATAGCAGTGAATGCCATACCTGTTGTCTACAGCTGCCTGCAATCACAGGAGACCAGATCTGACCCAGCAGGTCCCTTTCTATTCAATGTTGACTGCATTTTAAACACCTCTTCCTTTACTTTATTCCCCCTGCCAATCATTCCCAAATTATGCTTCCCAAACACCCCGTACCTGTGTTCTGAAGTCCCTCGGGAACTGAGTCGGGATCAGTTTTTGAGCAGATCTTGGCAAACACTGGGAGCTGCTTCTTCAGCCCTGTGGCTTGGCTTTCTGCTGTTGTGGAAGGCAGAGGCACCACTGTGCTCTCCTTATGGGTGGGGGAACTGAACATGTTACTCTGTAGGTAGTCCTTGGTCAGCCTAGTTTCCTCCACCACTGTCTGGTTATCTGGTGCTTTGGCAGCCTCTGTGTGTTTCAATGGACTTGGCACCAGTGACTTACTGGTCTCTTTGTTAGAAGCCCTAGGGTTACCGCTACCATTGTCCACCCCTCTAGCATTCTTGAAGGTGCATTTTGCAGGGCGCAGAATCCCGGCAATGGTGGATTTTGTAGAAAGCTGTGCATCGCAGAGAGATCTGAGTTTCATCTCTCTTTCTTTGCTTCCCATCATTGCTCGGTACATGCTTTCTACTGCTTCTGTTTCCTCTAGCAACTGGTCCCTCTCGGAAAGCAGGAAAAGGCTGTTGTTTGAAGAAGTCTGATTTAAAGTAGAGGCCGTTTTTTTGCTTCCTTCTAAACCTTGCATTTCTGTCTCGCTGATGTTCTCCTGGGTAAGGCTCAAGTACTCCTGTTCCACCAGAAGGGAAATCTCATCTTTGACACAGTTCTGTTCCAACGATCTACATGAAAGAGAGAAATCTAACACAGTTAATGCACATTCAACAAGGATAACTGCAAACAACATGGAGCAAACACATTGTGCGAGTGCAAAGAATTATTATGAGAGAGGCGCTTACAGTACATTCTGGGTCTATAAATATATTTCTGCTACAAAATGAAATCCAAGTCGTGTGTACACTAGGAACTTACTGTTGATAATAGGGGCATATGAATTAGTTGCCAAGCCTAGTATGCCTGCAGCCAATATTGAGTTTAGCATTAGTTCACCTGGCCTTACCCATTGTTAGCAGTGGGTGTTTTTCTGACAATCAATTGGAAAATGGGGGGGAGAGAATTTTGTCCCTCCTCTTTTAACTGGAATTTGAAATATTGATGAAATCATCACAATTTGGCCTTCTATAGATGAAATTCCACTGAAGCCTACGTTGTGTGAATATATTTAAATGACCCCCATCACTATAGTTTCAGAACACTTCATAATCACTAATGAATTTTTATTCTTCCAACACCCTTGTGAAGTAGGGATGAATTTTCTCTTCTTCACAGATGGGGAAACCGAGGCATGGATAAATTAAGAGATGTGCCGCAAATCAAAGAGAGAGTTCACCACTAAGCAGATAATTGAACCTACCTCTTTGGGGGAGGGGCTATCTTTTTAGTCTGTGTTTGTCAGGACACAATGGGACCATGCTCCATGCTGGGGGCTCCTAGATGCTACAGTAAGACAGATAATAATCTATATAATAAAATTCCAGGATTGATTGTCTGTCTGAGTGCCACTCTGAAGCCAAGAATCTCTGTAGAGTCAGCGTGAAGTGATCAAAACCTCTAGAAGCACATCTGAGAGCTTTTTTTTGTTTAGATTATCCACAGGCTCAATCCTCACCGGGACTGGCAGTCCAATAGCATCCAATTGAAGGTCTCAGCCATTTTGGAGCTTTTTTTTACACCCCTGACTTTATGGATTATGTCTGTGTCACGTTACGGACTGTCAACTAATAGTAATGTCTCTAGAATTCCAGAGAGATCAGGGTGAGGTAATATCTGCCTGTCCATCCAGTAGCCTATTATCCACTAGACTTTCCCTACCATTGGCCATTTAGGGACCAATACATGTTGACTAACTCCTTTGCAGAAGGAGTCAAATGAAAGTTAGAACAAATGTTCACTGGAAGCCTTTTGTGGGGAGGTTAGAGGCCAGTGAAGGCAGAGTTGGGTGTGGTCTTTTAGTGAGGCTTGCAATGAGATCGGGTTCAATGTAAGAGTCAAGGTGATGTTCTGAGAACAGAGCCCTGAACTTGAAGTCTACTGGGAATACACAGTTCCCTGCCACATGCAATACAAATCTCTCTCTAAACACTCACGTTCTTTATCCAAACTGCACACGCTGGGTGGGCAAAGCTAGGTTCCTAAATCAGTACTCTTGACCTAAAAGTGGTCTGATCTCCAGAGGTGCTTAGACTCACAACGCCAGTTGCAGTCAAAGATCCCAGTCCTAGAGTGAGTTTGATGTGAATTCAATAAGTTTATGGAGAAGAGGTCCATCAATGACTACTAGCCAGGATGGTCAGGGATGCAACCCTGTGCTTTGTGTGTCACTAGCCTCTGACTGCCAGATGGTGGGACTGGATGACAGAGCATGAATCACTCAATTTAAAGATAATTTTAAAATCTATTGGGCCCAATTCACTATTGACCTGTATCTTGTGCAGCCACTCATGCCAGTGCAAAGTGAGTGTGAAATGCTCCTAAATAACAATGATAATGTTTCACACCCATTCTGCCTTAACGTGCTGTGTTACTATTTGTTTTTGTGGCAGCACCTAGAAGCCCTAGTTGTGAGCCAGAACCCTGAAGTGCTAATAGCTGTACAAAGACAGGGCAGAAAGACAGTCCCTGTCCCACAGAGTTTGCAATCTATTGATGGCATAAGGTGCAGACACTAGTGAAATGGATACATTCATGGTCAGATATTGGTTTCTTTTCAAGAACTTTACAATTATAGATCTTTCTGGTATGGTTGCCTGCTCACAATACTCCTGTCTTCTGCTGATTACTTGTGTGATGAGGGACCCAGTTTACTCACTTATTACCCAATGTGATTAGTAACTTAAGGCATAAACTGGTTATCCTTATTGGCTTGGGGGACAGGATGGCCAAGGTTATAAATGTGTACATATAAATAGCTTGCCAAATTTCTTAATCATCAATTATAAATTCACCTAATTATACCTGATTATGGACTTACTATGTAATTATCAGAGTTTTTAAACTGCCTGGCTCTTCTCTTCCTAAAATAAAATAACTAAGAAACTTCAGTGAAATACTGTGTGAATGAGAGAAAGAGCTGGTTAGTTTGGGGGAGGGGATTGGGAGGGGGGAATGTGGTGAAATGCAGCCTGTTTAATATTTAAAAAAAGTATAACCTTCCTCCCCACCCCTGACTTCCATTCCAGTTCAAAGCTACCTTTGCAGTACAGATTAGGGCCCTGATCCTGCAATCATGCACACATGTGGTTTTACTGATGTGAGTAGAGCCTTTGATTTCAGTGGGGCTACTTGTGTGAGTAAAGGTAAGCATCTTGTAGTGGGCCAGCTGCCCCACTCCATGAGAGAGAGAGCTACAACAGGCCAGAGAGGCTGCCCAGGCCAGCAGCTAATCAGCAAAGGCCTGTAGAGAGCCAATCAGGGCCAGGCTGGGCCCTATATAAAGACTGCCTAGCTAAGGAGAAGGTAATCTATTCCTGACTAGCAAGGGAGTAGGACTGGCTCCTGAGGTAAGAAGACAAGCACCTTGGACAGTGCAGCGCAGGCTCTGGGGAACAGAGGAGAGCTCCAGCCCATTACCTGACAGGCCGTGGGCCCTGATGAGAAGGTGCAAGGGCCAAAGGAGAAATGGCGCAGGGAAGATAGTCTGACAAGGGAAGAAAAGGAGGGTAGAGAGGCTGCTGCTAGAGGGTCCCTGGATCGGGACCCAGAGTAGCCAGTGGGCCTAGTTTCCGCCCCCATCTCCCTTGTACTGCACCTGGCTATGGAAGAGTGGCTGAGACAGACTTCAAAATGCCCTGATGAGAGGGGCTGGACTTCGGAGTTGTGATTGGCCACTGAGGCAGGTGCAAGCTGAAGGACTGTTTTTACCCCCTCTTGCTCCCTTCCTCGGAAGAGGATGAGAATGGACTAGCGGGACAGCCAGAGGGCAGTGTCCTGAAGTGGATGCCGCTGAGTGAGGAGCAATGTGGGTCTGAAATCAGCAGAGCAGATGGGCAAGACACTATGTGCAGAGGGTGCTCTGTGGCTGATGAGAACTAATTCCCAGACTGACCAGCGGGAAGCATTGCAGTGGTGAGTTTTGACACTGTTACACTTCTGTATAAGGGTTCGGTGTGTCCAGTACACTAATTATGTCCAGTCCTGTGGTCTCATGGTCAATCCAGTTGTCCCAGAATGCACTGGGAGGAGAGGGAAGGGTCAGATGGTGCAATCCCCATCACAAATGGGGCCATCAGAGATTTCCAACCGGTGACTTTTTTCAGAATCTAGGTGCTACAATGTCTTTGGGAGTCTTTGGTAAAGACAGGAAGCCAAACCTCTGGAAGGAAAGTAAATTTAGGAAAGGGGAGTAATGGTCTGCTGGTGGCAAGGCTGTTCGAGGCAATTCATATCCACATAAAAGGGAAAAAATATCTAACATGGAATCCCTGCTGGTACAGTTTGCTGGTGATATCCAAACTGGTTACATGGTAAACAGGCTTATTAACATGTCTGTTATAGTGATAATTGTAAGGTTGTATACCCAACGAACCAAGAATGCAAGTCACACCTACTAGGATTGCTGCTTCCAAATAAAACTTCCCCTTCCTTAAACTGTTTCAAGCATCTTTCATATGGCACATCAGTTCTCAGAACCAAATTAATGCAAACACAGAAGGGAAGTTTTACATCCAGATTTTAAAAGTGGGGAAGAACTTGAAAGGTGTTGCCAGCTAATGGATAGGGCAGTGGGCTAGGAGCCACCAGACAAAATTCGTTCCCAGTTCTCCATTGACCTGCTCTGTGACCTTCTGATGGTCACTTAACCACATTGCTTCAGTCTCTCCATCCATAAATTGAAGAGGGTGATGCTTTGATCTGTGGTTGAAGAGCCTGTGTAAGTGCTAGGTATTGTAAAGGGAGAGAGTCTTGTGTAGATGGGGCAGTATAACAGACCAAGCAAATGCCATGTGCTAGCACTGAGAGCTGATGTGGTGAAAGAGACACAAATGGGAAGGGAAACGCCATCCCTTGGAAAATTAAGAATTATAAGATGCTACCAAGACTTTTCCTCTACTGTTGTATGACCCGTTCACTAATCCTTATCCAACCATTTGTAAAGAAATGCAGTGATGCAGGCAAATCTGCAATATCAGATGAGCGCCTCTAAGTTCTGACTGTAGCAGGTAGTCTTTTCAATAATGCTTTGCATTTCTACAATGCCTTTCATCCAACAAGTTCAAATTGTACCACAAACATTAAACCACACAACACGTGTCTGAAGGATTGTTTCAATCATGTCTAAAATGCAGCCACTTCTGGAGCAGGAAATGCAATTCCTGTTCAGCCATGCCCAGGAACATTGCATGTTAGCTTAGGGCTGGAAGTGAAGTCTCCCTTGATTTCTTCTGGCAGTCAAGTTGTGAGTATGTGGGCAAGAATTTGCAAACTAGACTTAAGAACCCTAGTCATTCAAAAAGGTCCACAGAATCTTTAATGCTCCCCAGTGGCCAGGGTCTCCAGCATTACAGTAATCCCTGACATCCTGCTGGGATATTGGGTTAAGTATTGACGGAGGCCCTAAAACTGCAAACGTGCTTAACTTGGCACAAATGAGCAGAGTCACTTACTCCAGTTGTACTCCCCCCATGTACAATTAAATGCATGTGTTTGCAGGATCATGATCTTAGGTGGCAACTTCCCCTCAATCTATCCAATCTCTGAGCAGCAAACAGTGTAGGATGTCTGTTTTTTGTGGCATACAGGGCTCCGTGCATGTGAGCATGTGCGTGCATACACACACTGTGCATGGGCTGCTTGCCTTCAGCCTTGAGCTTAACAGCTGTTGCACAGGATACAATTCACTCAGTATCCATAACACAGGAAAAAAGGCAGAGTCAGTATGATCTGCCTGAATCAAACTACAGGTGAAAAATTGTTAGTGCTGGATGAGAACGCAAACATGAATCTCTTCTATGGTATTTCAGGCCTCCTTTAAAAGTGGTGCGAAGGCCCGTCCAACAATGTGTGTTGCCACACATGCATGTATAGGAAGAAAACGTCCCATCTTGTTTCGGTGCCTAAGCTGATTCAAATTTTGATATCAGTGAAATAAAGGATGGGTAAGTGCATGTATACTCCACTGTCTTCTACTGGATAGAATTGGAATTGCTCAACTGTTTATCCTAGAGCCTATATGACTAATGACAATGCTGCTTTCTGAGCAAGTGGTGGGGAATCTGTGCCTTTTGGGGAGGAAGGTCTGGAGAATGACCTCACTGGAGTTACTCTAGATTCACATGGATGTGAGAGGAGAAATGAGCCTGATTAACTCTTCATGTCTTCTGGAGTCTACCTTCAAGCTTTTAGTATGCTTGGCCTGGAGAGGACACTGGATTTGGAGTCAGGACTGCTGGGTTCTATTCCTGATACATATCACCGATTCACAGTGTGACCTTGATTAAATCCCTTCCCTTCAGTCTGTTTTCCTGGTTGTATAAAGGGAGAAATGGTACTAACTCACCTTTTTATAAAGCAATTTAATCTCTAATGTTACTTATTTACCGCATCAGAGCAGGCTGGGCCCAGTCAGTGCAACTCTGACTGGTGTATTGCATTTTTGCTTTAAGATGAGAACAGCTGCCAACCTCTGCTAATTAATTGCTGGGTTTGCAACTTTTATTTTTTTGGTCTCTTCCTCCTCTTCTCCCCTCCCCTGCCCCAGTTTCAGGAGAATACTATAAATACTTCCCTCTTAAATTTGAAAATTGTACCTCCTTCCCTCACTATGACTTACCCCCATGGAGAGAGACTTGGCAGGAACAGGTTCTCTGCCAAATCCCGCTTTCCTTTGTAAAGATCAGCTGTTTACAGTATAACATTTTAATTTTCTGCTTTGCTCTTTTGAATGCTTCTTTTGCTTCTTACTGTAAATATTTTGATTTAAAAAAAAAAAGCTGCTGTGGGGAACTGAATGCGGCAGCTGCGTACTGTGCTTCAGAACTACAGATGTGGCTAGGCATCACAGGGCGTTTTGCATGGGAAAATGAATGTGTGGAGGGAAGGGAAATCATTTTGCCCACTCGGTTGGTGCTGTGAAAATAAACAACCACCGTGTCTTCTCTCAACCAGTCTAAGAAATGACCTAGTCTGTTTGTACATATGTTCTCTAGGGAAAAAGGGAGGGGGGTGAATTTCCACTTGGAATTGGTCAGTGATCTCCTCTGTGACACTTTTGAGACACTCACTCTTTCAGGTAGTTGCCACCCTCTCCTCTGAGGGATTCTGATGACAAGGCTGGGTGACAGGTAGGCTGCAGGACTGGTGATGTTGATGTAGGCTGGAGCTCTTCAGAAAGACCTTGAACCCGTTTCCAGATCTCGTGACAGGCTTTGTCCAAGCTGTCTTGAGGAGTGTTGTGGTGGATCCAGATGTGCCTTGGGAAAGGTCCTAGAGGAAATGGGCCTTTGGGGCTTACGGTCGGACCCTGGAGCCCACTCCCACCTGTGAGCATCTTTCAGTCTCTTCCCACCTAGGGACTAAAAGACAATGTTTTAACAAAGTGTTTTTGTGGGTACAGAATGGAATGAAAAGCAACAAACCATGGTAACTTGGTAACCATAGAACCCCTGGGGCCTGGCAACTGGTATGAAGGACAACAAGCGGAAACAGCTGTAGGGATGCCAGCACCACCCAAAGGAAGAAGTGAAAGAAGGAGCCATGTGTTCCCCGAACCCCAAGCAAGGCTGAGAGCAGCCTCTGGGACCAGTCTCCATATAGTTGCCACTACTTCCAGACTCCATGTATTCTCAGGTCTATATATTAACCCTCCCCCTCCTCCTTTCTTTGTCTGTTCTTTGTATTTAAGATGCCTCTGCTCCATAGAGGGAGTTACCCCTAAAGTGTCTCCATCGATGGTGAGGGGCTTCCCTTCAGCCATGTGTCCCTTCTCCTACCCCATATCAGGTCCCTTCCTTGTCCTTCTCTCACAGAGATAAACTGAAGCAAAGAGACCAGAGGATTTATTTGGGAGAGGGGGGCAGTGTTCATGTGTGGGAATGAGAGCAGTGAGGTAGGGCTCTCTTGTCCTGCTGTTTACCTCTGTTTCTCCAGTCCAAGGAACAGGAGCACAGCTAGCCACATCTCTTCTTGTTCTGCAGATGGGCCCAAGAAACAAAGTTTCTGAATTTGCCAATATTTGGGGGTGGTCTGGACATGGGATTTTGCACTGGGCACTATTTTTGACAAATTTTGACACATAAAAGTGCCTTTGTACATCTGCAGGTGTAACAGTTTTGTGTGGATTCTTTTTATTCCTGCAGCTGTTGCACCTTCCTTTGAAATCTCAGCTCCATGTGTAGTCTAATAAAAAGTGGACTTTTCTATAATACATATGCAAAGCCACAGGGACTGCAGCTTCTGTATAAACAGAGAGATTATTCTATGTATGCGGCTGTTGCCTGATACTTTATGCCCAGCTAAATGCTGCTCTTTTCAACCCCCAGCAACTGTGTTTGGTTAACAAAGTACGTGTTGGGGATTTATTTTACTTATCCAAACACTTCATATCTCTATGGAGACTTGCTAATTGTGCTGCTTTTTATTTTGGTGAAACATTCCAAGATCACCAGCTCAGATGAATTCTAGGACTCCCCATTCATAGCCACAGTGATGGTATATGTAGACTGGAATGTCGTCTAGCAGTAAGGGTCAGAACTCCTAGATGTTGAGCTCGGTTTTAGCACCAATTCCCTTTGTGATCCTGGGAAAGTTCTTTCTCCTTTCTGAGTCTCTGTAAAATGGAATGAATGCTTCCTATCACAGACAATCACTGTAAGGAATAACTAAGTCCAGGTCTACATTACAGGCCTGTATTGGTATAACTATATTGCACAGGGGTATGAAAAATCCGCACCCCTGAGCGAGGTCATTATACCCACCTAACTCCTCCTGTAGACAGCAGTTGTGCCTCCTATTGATATAGCTACCACCTCTTGGGTAGGTGGATTAACTACATTGATGGGAGTTGCTCTTCTGCCAGTGTAGTAGCATCTTCACTAACATGCTACTCTGCTGCAGCTTCACTGCTGTAGGTTAAGACAAGTCCTAACAGTTGTAAATCAAGTCCAGATCCTTGGCTTACAGACATTCAGAAATACTATGTTTATTGTTGTGTTTTGGGGGGAGTGTGGGTGTGTGTGGAATTACAGTAATGTACATTGCTTTGGCTCTGTTGGGGGAAATGATGGGATACAACAGGTGTTTACATGTCAGAATCAGGCAGGTGTCAAGCCTGGGGTGCGACTGTGGGTGGCAGTGAAGAGCAAAAATTCTCTGCCCTTTAGTGGGTGGTTAGAAAGGCAAAATCCTGTGTCTAGTCTACTGGGGAAGATAATTTAGCAAGTTGATCAGCTGCATAGTGGAGGTTAAGAGCCGAGTTAACCAGAGAAAAAACTCACACACTCCCATACAAAGATTATGGACAAGCAACCTGAACCCTGAGAACTCTGATAGTTTCTGCCACAAAACAACTTGTCTTTACCGGTCAGGCCCCTTACCAAATATATGCAAATCTTTTGAGAGATGGAGACCCTAAGCCCAGCATCACTGTGAGGAAGACTTTTAAAAAGAAGAAAAAGGCAGTTGATTTGGGAAAAGATCTGATGTTACTGAGCAGGAATAAAGTGGGATTGTATCTGCTCGACCACTTTATTATGCCCGCATGTTGCTCTTGATCCCTGGCTCGTCGTCTTTGTCTCAGCTGGAGCTAGGGTGCAGCAACCCAGTCACATAGTGGGCTGAATGCAGCGTCAGGGGGTTTCTTTGAGAGAATTATCTGTGTAAGGGGCCGGAGAGGGATGGAGCTGCGCAGTGGCGTATCCTGCGCTCCGATCCTTTTCTATCTGGATCTAAGCCTTTGAACAAGAAGGTCTATTTGAATGGGACACTGCAGTTTCAACAGACATAAAGCGACTCTTTCATGTAGCAGCACTGGTCGCCTTTGGCTCTTGGCACCGGTTCCCCTAGGCAGTGGAGGGACTGAAAAGCGGAGGGGTCTGAGAGAGGATTGATTGCGGGGTGGAGGGAGAGATTTACCAGCCCCGGGTATGAATTGTTTTCTAGCTCTCGGATGAGCTCATTCGAGGCAACGGCTAACGAGGCTGAAGAAGGGGTTTTGCAGCAGGGAACTGCAGCAAATGCAAAGCAATAGCGTAGGGGGATGGGAGGCTAGTTGACCCTCCCCCCCCCCGCCCCACTTCTTCCGTCACTTTAGAGGCGAGCCCAGGGAGGCAGGGATCGCAGCTAATTCTGAAGCAGCCGCCCCTTATTTGCATCTGGCATTGCAGACCGCCCGTGGGGCCGGTGGACCGGCTCCCCCCCTTCAAACCCCCTCCCCCGCCAATGTGTTGCAGCTTTGGGGAAGGTTGCAGGGGGAAATAAGGGGCGGGCGGGCGCGCTTCGCAGTGGTGCATGTTCGGGATGCCAAGGCAGTGTGATCTGCACTGTGTGTCCGTCCGTGTCCTCCCTTCTCTCGCTGCCTTTCCCGTACACCCGCGCCCCCTTCTCCGGTTGTGAGGGGGGAGGTAAAATCTGCAGCGAGGATCCCACCTCGGATCTGGTCCTAGCCCTTCCGCGCGGCAGGCTGAACGGAACCCCCAGATTACTGGGGATGGGCTTAAAACGGACTGAGCTTAAAACGGTGTGAATGCAAAGGGCGTGTGTATGTGTGTGTGGGGTGGTGGTCCTAATGTCTGGTATGTTGAGGACGAGCCCCCCTGGAGCTGGACATCATTGCGAAGTGCCTGACTGTGGCTTTAGCAGACTAGGATTTTTTATTTATTTATTTTGCATGCAGCCGTAGGGGCAAATGTGCTAGACCGTGGGGGGGAAAAAAAACCCCAAACCTTCCTCCTGCCAGCTCTGCAAAGCGGCAGCGAAGCAGCAGCCCCGTGAGGAGAAACATGCGATGATTTGGGAAGGGGTGACGCAAAGCCCCCACCCCATCCCATCTCCAAAACATTCCCCCCCTCGCCTCTCCTCTACAACCGGCCCCGCTTGTCAGCATCTAACCTCTTCCCGGGAACGCATGCTACTTGGGAAAGTGAACATTGCAAAGCGGGGGGCTTTCTCTGGGGGATGTCTCTCCCCCCCCCCACCCCCTTGCAATCCCGCCTGTGTTTGTAACGCGATCTCCTTGGTCACAAAAACTGTCCACATCATCAAGTTGATTACACAGCCCCCCCCAAAAAAAAAAAGGGGGGGGGGGGATTGTGCATACTGCATACAACATTTATTCTAGCGGATATGTGACCGCCAAGGCGAGCCGCCGATTGGACATTGTGGATTAGGAGGAAGCTGCGGGGAATTGCTTCTCTATAGGAGAAGAACCCTGGCGTGGGTATTGAAATTAACAGATACATGGGATCCTAAAACATAACGTGGGGTTTATTGTTTGTGGGAGGATTGAGGGAATGGGGGGCGGGGGTAGTAGTGGAAATCACATCTTGAATCAGATACTGTCTGTACATACACACAACCCCTCCGCCAAAATAACCCAGCTGAAGTACCCCCTTCCCCAGGATTTAGGAAAGCAGAGAAGGAGGATGTGGAGGTGATTAGTCACCTGGAGGCTGATGATGCTGATCAGAAAGTGAAATTCCCTAGGAACCTTCTGCTGCTAATCCTGAAAAGCCTGATCGAAGAGAGTCATTTTTTAAGTTGGGGGGGGAGGGAGGAAGGAAGGGGGAGAAAAAAGAGCCAGCCCTCCTCTCCCCAAGCCAGTGCGAGAGTTGGTTCATTCCAGCTGCAGAAGCTCGGAGCCTTCCATGCATTGGGGATTTTTTTCCGAGCTAAAATAATCATCATAATCATAATCCTGACCTTCCCCACCCCACCCCCTTCCTTCCTCCTCTTCCTCCAGCCGAGCCGAGGACCATCCCAACTGAAAAGGGGAGAGGACCACAAAACTCCACAACCCCTTTGACATGCAACCTTCTTTGGGATGGGACAGGACGGGATGCAGCTGCGGTTTTAGAAGGAATTGGGGGAAACTGGGGATCTTTGCGCTCATGACGGTGGAAGTGAGCTACTGGAGCCGGATTCTGCTGCTCTCCTTGGGGCTGTTGGCTGCATCAGCAACCGGTGAGTGCAATGGAGGATGCTGGCAACTTTGGGAGCATTCCCCCTCCCCCCGGCTGCTTGATTTGGGAACCTCATTTAATTCTCTTGCATTTGAGGGGTGTGTGTGTGTGTGTGTGTCTTGGGGTGGGAGGAGGCAATTCCCCTAAATAGACCATGCAGGGATCACGTTTGTTGCTGTATATCTCCATAGGAAGAGAAAGTTTCCAGGTACTGTATATCCGATGGGAGCAACAATTTTACAGTCTGGGTTCATTAAAAGGTGTGTTTGTTTCTTATTTTACTCCCCATCCTCAAAGGATCAGATCAGTGTGTCCCAAATGTGAAAGGATCAAGAAAAATTCCATCACTTTTTTTTTTGGCGTCTTAGTTCATTATTTCTCTACCCCAATGTTTGCGTACAGCCTATAAAATAGATTTAGGGACTGCCTGCATGTAGATGGAAGCACTTTTATGATTCCCCCTTCCTGCTCAAGCAGGTCAGATTGCTGTGCTTTTAAGCATTAGCTGTTTGGCCTGAGCATTATATAGATACTTTAGCCAAATATGTCATTTTAAAGGTAGAAATGGTCAAAATAGATTAAAAATTGAGGTTTAACTTTCTCTCCCCCCCCCCTTCTGAAACTGCCTTTGCAGCATATCCAAAGCAAAGGATTCAGTTTGAAACCAAAGTTTATTTCTGCTGTGGCTTTATATAGGGTCTGGCTTTATTTAATGGGGAGGGGAGGGAGGGGGAAGAAAATCATTTTGCTCTTTTCTTCCTTTAATAGGGAGGGGTTGCCAATTTCCCAATGTTTCTAAATAAGGTTTGCCTGAATGTGTCACATGCAACATGGCCGAAAGACTCTTCTCTCTCTGTGTGTGTACGCGAAGGGGTGGAGGTGGGAGTGGAAAGCTGCCCCCCTCCCCTTTTTTGTAAACTTTATGTTGTATTTGAAATGCAACGCTGGTTTTGTTGTGTAAGGCAGGCTTGCTCCAAGGAGACTCAGAAAGACCATCGGCACCTTATCCTCCTGAGGTATCTTAGAATGGACACCAAAGAGTTTTACCAGCTGAGGGCACCAATTAGAGTAGGAGGACATCAGTTCATTGGGAGTAAATAGATATTTTTTTCTCCCCTCATCAAAAGCTTTGAGTTGTTCTGAGGACAGAAAAAGCTCTCCCTAGCTCTGTGCTGTTTCGCTGGGATGAGTGGAGTGCTGGACAGATACCTAAATGGGTGATTTACTATTTCAGGGGCTTACAATTCTCCTCTTTCTCTCTCCTTCCCCCTTGCTCCCTATTGTTATCTTTGACTCGTTCATGCAAGATCTTGCTGGTTTTCTTTCAGTGCCTGGTTGTTTTGCATTTAGTCCTTCTTGCTAGCACAGCTCCCTTCTTTATTGCTCAATTTTTGTTTCATTTAAAATTATACCTACCCAGGATCCTTCACTGTTGGGTTGTTAATTGGTTTGTACCCCCTTCTTCTTTTACACAAGTGCCAGCTCTGTGAAAGCTCTTCAGAAGTCCTTCATTGTTTTAGCTGCAGTAGGACCATGAAGCAATTGTGTGTGTGTGTGTTTTTGTTTTTTCCCTGCACACCACTGCTTCTTCATGAGATTCGGAACAACCTTTTTGTCAAAACAAGGGATCAACTCTGAGATTAGTAAAATGCAGCTAGTTAACAGTGATGCTGTAACTGTGCCTATTGAGTGAAGGTGCCAACTGTTTCCTGCAGTCCTCCGATCAGATATTTTTAGATTAGCCTAAGGCTGGACTTGCTGGTCCTAATAATGAGCCTCTATGGGACCACATCCTTAACATGCTATCTCTTCAGCCTAGCCTTTTCCTGGGGATTGCGTGGCTAGCAATAACCATGAGTTCCCATAGTGTGGCACTAGAGTTGTGTATATATAAAACTATCAGTTAGTAGTTTTAGCCTGTCTCAAAAAAAGAAAAAGAGGAAAAAAAGAAAATTGAGAAATCCTGCTGTTATTGCATTAAGCTTACTCTATCTAATTATTTAGAGCTGTCAGTATTCCTACAGCCTGATACAGTTGGGGAGGGAGGATGGAGGGGAGGGGCAGGTTGTTGCAGATGATCTTTACAGATGCAAGTGTTTTATCAGGAAATTACAAGCCCGATCAATTGTCTTAGTCTTCTGCAAGGAACTGAACCAACTGTAGCTAAAGATATTCTCTTTATAAGGTAGGGGACATGCATTTTTCTTCAAAGAACAATACATTTCTTACACACTTGCTGAATTTAAAAAGAGATGCAGGAATAACCTGGCAGAGTTTGTCATCTGTTTCGAGAGGATACTGATTTTTCTTGTGGTTGTGAGCTAGCAACTAGCAATACGCAGCCACTCAGAGAGAAGGCATACCACGTAATAGTTTTGTAGTTTTTCTTAACCCTTAAGGCACATACTTGTAATTATTTTGCACCCTCAGGTATCTGTGCATTGTTAATGAAAGATGCCTCTGAGGTGGATTTGGGGTACATAGGTTGGATAATATATATGGACAGACATACAGCATTTTTTTTTAAAAAAAGTGTTATAATGGAGGTCATTTGTACTATTATAGTTAAGACTGTGTTTTGGTGATTAACGTTTTTTTGATGATGGATTATACCAAAATGCACTGAGTTGGAACATGGCCTAGACATTTTAGTTTCTTTTGTCCTGACACAAAGTAGGTTTTTGGCTGATTTCTTTTGAAAAAGGTGGGAGAGGGGAAGGAAAGTTGAGTGCTAATTTTGAGCTGCTATATGGGGGAACAAATAATTCATTTTATTAACCATCCCCCTTTTTTTAAAAAAAAAAAGTCAAAATTTGGATGAATCCCTGATACCTATACTCCAGCTGATGGCACTTCTTTATAGGTGGAGTAGCCCCCCTAAATGCTTTGGGAAGTGAATACTACTCAGTGTAAAGCTGGCTGGATGTTTTGACATGGTAGGGATGGGAATGAATAGCAACCTATCTGATGAAATCTGACAGAACATTTTAAAAGAAGTTTCTTTCATCAGCTACGACGGCACCTCGCACAGCAATAGCCTGGGATGCTGCGGCTTGCCCTAGCCGTCTCCCAGCTGCAGGACTACAGAGATAGGTGTCTGATCAAACTAATCATGAGTGGCCAGCTTCCAATTGTCTAGGAGCTTCTGTCCAAAGGAGAGACCCATCAAAACGGGCGCAGGAAACATGATCCAGGCAATCAGCCATGGATCCCAATAGCTGTATTCCCCATCAGATTGGTTCAGTTCTGAGACTATCACTGACTAATTTGGCAGGGATCCTTTGTGCTATACCTGCTTTATCAGAAACCCCTTTTCCTTGCTCTGCAAAAATGACTAGCTCAGTTGCTGAGAGAGGGCACAGTAGTTCTTTGTTTACCACCTTCACCTGTATTCCTGGCAGCAGCAGACCACGGGACACACTGTGCTGCTTGCTGCCTGCTACTGTCTCCTGGGAAGCCAGTTGTCTTTGTGGTCTCAGATTTTGTCAGTGTCACTGGTTAAGTCCAGGATTGTCTATTGAAAATGAGGGCCCAGAGCCACACGCCTTGATAATTTTGTTCATATCTGTTCTCCGAGTTTCTGCAAATGAACTAAACTCCCAGTCTGTAGCATCCATCGTCCGCACTTCTTGGGACGTGAGCCTGGCCTGATGTCATTGTCATTATTACTTATGGTACGTATTGCAGTAACACCTGGTAGCCCCAGTCACAGACTAGGACCCCATTGTACTAGGTGGTATATGAACAAAAAGATAGTCCCTGCTGCAAAGTGTTGACAAAGTAACTCCTGCATTCTGTTGGGCACCAGAAGGACAGAGGGATGTGTTCTTTGGTTCTCTAGATGGCTGCAACACCAATAGCCATAAGTTAACAGATGAAGAATAGGTGAAGGGTTAGCAGGTTGGGCCGTAAATCTTGTTTGTTATTTATTGTGGTAGTGCCTAGAGGTCCCACTCGGTTATTGGGATCCCCAGTATGATGTGCATCATTCATGCACATCCTGAAAAGACAGTTTTGGTTTTTAATCCTCAGAAGATGGTGAGTATGTGAAGATGAGGAAGGAAAGTTTCCACACTGGGGTTTCTTCCATGATGCAAAGATCTGGTGCTACAGGTTCTCTGGTCTCGTCTTGTCTCTTCTCTTCTCCCACCAAGGAAACTAAATTCTAAACTGCTTGCTAGGCCCGGGCGTGAAATGTGGGCCTGCTTTGCCATCTTGTTGAGGCAGACTTGACACACAGGTCAGTCCTGGCTTTGTTTCCCTAATGCCTGTTTGAGAGTCCCTCTGCAAGGCTGCGGCAACAAAAATGAGAACATTGGCCTAACTGAAGCCTCAGATTTCTCTAAAGTAGGGATTACTGGATGGACAAAAGAAAGGTGCTGTGAAGAAGCGTATTGGGGCTCCCTGGCTTTTAAATGCCTCATTAATTTTCCTGAAAAAAGAGGTTGGTCTTGCTCCTCTGTAGCCAATGGGGATGTTGTCATTGACTTCAGTGGGATCAAGGCCAAGTCCTGTAAGATGTGGAGATCCTATAATGGTTCTCTGTCAATAATTTTAACTGGAATAAAGCTACAGATGGCTTGTTCTAGGTTGCTACTTATTTTCAAGTTGGTTGTCATCAAGAGTATAGGCAACATCTTTCTATTTAAGGTTTTATCATGCTGCTCATTACCATAGTATCTGAGAAGCTTTCATGTTAAAAAAAAATAATCAATCCCATTCTTGAATACTTGAATTACCCACAAAGGACTTCTGACATTAGAAGTAGTGTGTGCAAGCGTCCAGCGAGGTTTATTGAGGATTGGCAGGTCTTGATAGTCTCTTGTAGTGATTATTGTAAAATAAACATGAATTTTTAGGAGGAGGATATAAAAGCACCTGCTTCAAGGCCAAAACCAGCCTCTAATTCATGGCGATCAGGAGGAAACTGTTCCTGAAGGCAGGTTATTCCTTAACTGAAGGGATTCTTGTACTTCCTTCTGCAGCAGCTGGCTGGAGACGGGATACAGGTTTAGATGATCTGTTGCAGGGTGATAATTCTTATGTTGCTATGGAGAGAGTAAATAAACATCTCAACAGGTGTACCAGTTGTTAGCTTTTTTTTTTAAAGACAGACTTCGGCCATGTGTCTACGTCAAGCGCTGCAGCGGTGCTGCTGAACTGATACCGCTGCAGCACATCTGGTGAAGACGCCTCATGCAGACGGGAGCGCGCTGTGCACACGAAGGCTTATGTCGGTGTAACTTGCGTTGCTCAGGAAAGTGGAATGTTGGCACCCCTGTAGTGTAGCTACAGCCTTAGGAAGTCTATTGACTAGTTAAAATGTCTGTAATATGCAGGAACTTTAGTACTGCACACTTGGTCAGTAATAGTTGCAGAGTTGTGCTCTGCTGTACGCCACTCATTTTTAACCCTTTTAGGGTGGGGTGTTGTAGGTGATCATAGAATCTCAGGGTTGGAAGGGACTTTAGGAGGTCATTTAGTCCAACCCCCTGTTCAAAGCAGGACCAATCCCTATTTTTGCCCAATATCCCTAAATGCCCCCCTCAAACATTGAGCTCACAATGCTGGGTTTAGTAGGCCAATGCTCAAACCACTGAGCTATCCCTTCCCCCAATTAAAACTGGTCCAGCACTGCTCTGATCAGACTCGGTGGTAACCTCCCCATAGAGCAGCAGGAGCCGAGTCAGGGTGACATGAAGTGCTCTTGCAAATCACCTCCTCAGATGATTGCAATGTGACTATACCTCATTCTTGTCCAGAAGAAACTAATGATGCTATTAATGGTCAGATGTATTCTGGGCAAAGTCAGGCAGTCTAGCCTTATTTAGCATCAGTCATATAACGTACGCCCAGTAGAGATTCCCAGCTGTAGCTGTAAAGAACTTTGTGAGAGCTGACACAGGAATGGCCTTTGAGTGTCTCATCTCTGAGCTTCCTTCAGCTAAAGGCAAGTCCATAATAGCGTTTTCCACGGTGGAGCCCTAGTGTGAAATCAGGAAATGCTGTCTGCTGTTCAAACGGGGACTTCCGATTTCCGTTCCATCCCTGCAGCTGACCGTGGGAGAGAGAATTCTCCTGTCTGACTTCCATTTACTCATCTGTACAGTGGGTGGTATAATGCCTACACAACAATGCTGTTGTGTATAATGTGCTTGAAGAGCTTTGGAGGGAAACTGCTATACAAGTGCCGAGTTTTAGAGCAACAGCAAATATGACTTCAGCGGAGTCCTGCTAATCTGCCTTTGTGTCAAGAATATCCCAAGACAGTGTGCCAGCGTCATCTTCCATTGGCTTCAGTGGCATTCTATCAAAGCTGTATTTTATCCAGTAGGTTTAATAAGGAGGCTTTTTGTCTCTCCTTCACACTGGTAGCTAGTTGGTCTGGCAATATCCTGAATGATCCAAGATTTAAAATGTATCCACTTGTGCAAATACAAAACACAGCACTCCCAAAGTTAAGATCAAAGCTGTAGCCCTTAAGAATAGGAGAGCAACGGGTAAGTTAACTCACAATGATCCTGTAGTCATTGAATCTGTCAGTTCAGCACTCAGTTTGCTTGTTCAGTCTATAGTGATTGCAAATGTCAGAGATAATATTATCACTGTTCAGGCAGAAGAGGGAGTCCATCTTTTCCAAGAGCAGTCTCTGGCTGATGAAGATGTATGACAGGAGGTTAGCAGGATCAACAGACAGCGAAGTATTAAAAACAGAAACATTTTTGGGTACACTCATTGGAACCCTGGTTATATACAAAAAAAAAAGCAGAGATGACCTTATCAATCCTGCATATTAATTGAAGTTTGTATAGTCTAGCTTTATAGCTTAATGAAGTCTTTGTGTTGCTATTTATAGGTACAATGTACATACAAAATGTATTTATTGGTCTTCCCTCCCTTTCAAGGGAGAAATGCAGCAATGTGTGCTCGAAGCATTTGATTTCTTGCAATTGCAGAGCAAAGTTTAGATCTGCACAGCTCTATCATAAGCCCAGTAGTGCTAGCAACCAGTGGAGATGTTCCATTAGGCCATGTGCTTCTGGAGCAGGATATAATTTTTATCTCTGCAGTTGGGAGGTTCTGAATGGCCATGGCTTTACAGCATAGGGATGACTTTGACGTGGTAGGTAGCTGTGTGTCTGTTATGCAAAAACAGTATAATAATGGACTGGAGTAGCACAGAGTTCTGGGAAGCTGGTGGTGGACAAAGAGGTGGAAAATTGCATCTTTCCCACTTCTAGAAACACATGCAAAACACACTGTTTTATTTTTTATAGTGTGGTATTATCCAGAAGTCCAAGTGGAGATCAGGTCCTGCGCTGTCCTGGGTGCTGGATAATGTAGTAAGAGAGAGTACTTGTCCTGAAGGAACTTACAGTCTCAGTGAAGATAATGGAGGGTGGGAGGATGTCTACGATGAGTCCTGTAATGACAGACTGGTTGCATGCACAATTTTCAGGTTTTTGAGTCAAGGTTTTGTAAGGGTCTAAACATTCAAGATGGATTAATGGTAACACTCACCCCAGCTGGCCACTCGCACAGGGCGGTAGTGTCTAACAGTAGAGTGCTATTGGAGATAGGTCACAAACAAGGATTTCAGCAGCATACCCAAACTGGGGCATGTGGACTGGTCCATCAGTGGTATATGGGCCACTACGCTGATGGTCCAGGGAGAGCTAGCTGGTCACATGGTCCTGGCTCTTCCCCCTTGTTTCCAGCTGCCAAGTTGCATTAAAAGAAGCTAACTGTAATTTAAATGCTTTGCTAGTGAATCTTTTTCACATGTAAAGAATCACTGTTGTTGACACTTATTACTGTATTACATTATTATCTAGAGGCCCCAACCAGGAGTGGAGCCCTGTTGTGCTAGGCAGCATACAAACATCGAGAGGCAATCAGAGCTTACGTCTACATTAGAAGAAAGTTGGACGGGAAACAAAGCAAAAGAGACTCTCCCCAATTAACACAGTAAAGATTAGAACCCAGGTCTTCTGACTCCCAGTCCAGTACTTTATCCATTGGACTACATCGTGGGGATGTTATGTAGCTGTTGATGGGAGAGAGGAGATATTCATGAGACACTGTCTCTATACAAAAATATTGCGTCCACGCTAGCGGATCCAGAGGCATTTACAGGATCTATGGTGAAACTGAACAGTTTCTCAATCCATTTATCAAAGTGCCTGCAGTCTTCATTTCAAGGCAGATAAAACAACAATGAATATCGAATGAAGATGTCTTTATCCAGAATGCTTTTTGAAAAGAAAAGAAAAGGGAGAAGATCAGTGCAGTTGGCTGCTGTTTGTACCTGCTCTGTGAAACGTTCAGCGTGTTCTATCCTAATGAAATTACTTTATTTGGATTTCCCTCACCTATCTTTAACGCCATAGGTTTCTTCTAGTATAAATTGTGTAGCAGCCTCTCATACTGATAAGACAGGAATTGAGAGACACAGGGTAGGTGAAATACTATCTTTTATTGGATCAACTTCTGTTGGTGGAAGATATAAACTTTCAAGCTACACTGATCTCTTCTTGTCAAACCAATAAAACAAGAAGTTGGTAACTATTGAATAAATTGCACAGGGAAGAAAGCTGATCCTGTTAGATGTCTAGGCTGGGACTTGCTACAGACTTTCCGTCTAACCTTGAGCCAGTCACTTAGTGTAATTTCCCCATCTGTAAAAAGGGGGACAACAGTGTTAGTGAAATTCTCAAACTAATTAGGCTTTTCAAATGAGTCTCAATTTTACTTTGCCAGCTGTTTTTAGGCTGGTTTGCAGAGCTTGGTGCAGACACTCACAGTTCAAAATTTGCACTGTTGATCAGTCACACCAGTTGTGCTCGTTTCTCTTCCCTGAATAGACCGAGTGAATTATGAATCTTGCAATTTCATACACAATTTGAGCCTCAATTTCAAAGACTATTTAGAGCAGAAGTTTTCTAGTAAAGCTCAAATGCTGGAATATTCGCAGAAAGCCAACACAAAAGGGTTGAAATAGTAACCAAATTTTGATTTGATTCTATCTGTAAACAAGCACTTCACCGCTCAGTACACAAATGAGTCAAGACCCCCGCTGTTGCAAGCACCAGTGTTCCTTTATTCCCTTGTGCAAGCCCCCACCATCACCTATATACAGTTATACACAAGATAGCCCCTTGACTTGGCTGTCTTGGGGGACAGCTAGCCAGGAGGAGCAGCTTACAGCTTGTTCCTCCCTGTCCTCTTTCCCCCCTTGTGACTTCCTTCCTGCGAGCTTTATGCTCTGGCCTGGAAGGCTGCCAGGTGGTTTGCCTTAAGCCCCACTCTTCCGGGGGCCACACGCTGCCCGCCAATTAACTCTGCCAGCTGGGAGCTGAGCTAGCAGAGCCTTGGCTACAGGAGCTAACAGAGGGAACAGGGGCTGGCTCAGCACCTTCTCGCCAGCACCCTTTTACACTATCCCAAAAGATATTTGCAGGTGAGACTTTCCTCTGTTTGCCCGACTCTTTGTCTACGTACAGTGGTACCTTTTGCTGGATATCTCAAAGCACTTCATAATTATCCCGTGCACTTTAGTATTGGCGAGAAAATAAGAGAGTTGTTACAGATTAACTCAATGTTTTTAAGAGGTGGGACTGGAACTTGTCAATGACAAGAATTTTTAAACATCAGGGATGTGGATTCCGGCCACTGCAGTGGCAGGATACTGATAGAGAAGATAGTCCAGCGATGAGGGCAGTATGCTCGTCTGTGGAAAACTGGGATTCAATTCCCTGCACTGCCTCAAACTTTATGTGGTCTCAGGCAAGTCACTTACCTTCTCTGTGCCTCAGAACCCCATCTGTAAAATGGGGTAAGGCCACTTCCCTACATGCTGTAAGGATAAGTACATTAAAGATTGTAAAACACCATTACTACATAAGAATGAGCATACTGGGTCAAACCAGTGGTCCATGTAGCCCAATATCCTTTCGTCCAACAGTTGCCAATACTAGATGCTTCAGCAGGAATGAACAGAACAAGGCAATTATCAAGTCATCCATTTCCTGTCCTCCAGTCCTAGCATCTGGCAGCTAGAGGCTGAGAGACACCCAGAGCATGGGGTTGCATCCATGACCATTTTGGCTAATAGCCATTGATGAACCCATCCTCCAAGAACTTATCTAATTCTTTTTTAAACCCAGTTATACTATGGTGATTGCAGCTAGATAGGTACCATATATATTTACGGGAAGTTCTCCCTCATTTTGTAATGAAGACAAGAAGGTTTAGAAACTGTACTTTTATTAAGTTGGTGGTGGAAAATACAAGAATCTTTCAAAGTAAGATAGAATTAGGATTGATTGTGGATGAACCACTGCTTCTGTGGAGACAGAAACTAGTAAGCTTTGTATAGGAGATTACTGCATAAATCCATAGCTGTGTGGAGAGGCTGCCTTTTTAGGGGTTATTTTTATTTTTTTAAATACCCAGAGCACTGTAAAAGGTTGTGTCTTTCTGGTGAGGAAAAACACTCAGTCTAAAACCATTGTGCAGTTTCTTAGACACTGTTATGCTTTCCTCTTTTGTTAGCACTGTGAGTATCAGTGTTCCCAAAGTTAAGAGATCTAATCACTTGCCATGAGAATCTTTTGTTAATGCTCTCCTCATTGTAATTAAACACTCCAGCCTGGTTTTAAGCATCATCGAGGAAAGCTAGCCCTATGTTTTCAAAATATAAGGGAGTAGCTGGGCCTCACTCTGTTCTCTCCCTTGCCTGTTTTACATCTCTGAAACTCCATTGGGTTCAATGGAATTGCACCTGGTTTACATTGCTGTATGTAAGAGGAGAATCAGGCCCACTGTTAGAATGAAGCTTGGTTTGACACTTGATGAGACATTAATGCCAAGCTGTAGGTACAGAAAAGTGGAAACTCATTTCTACTCTAACAAAAGCACAATTCAGTGTTCTGTTCCCATTGGATATACTGAAAATATATTTCCTTCCAAACAGGAAGCATGTTTCCTTTTAAAGGTAATGAAACTCTGTGCTTTTTGAGAACCAACTGCATTTTTAAAGATGTTGTTCATACCACACAGCGTATTGATCGTCTCTCTATTGTTTTTCTTGTATCCATTATGAAAAGGTTAGGCAGTGATTGTGGACCTTGGACATCTGTCAGCAGCCATCCGGGAATATTGTCATTAAAGTTAAGCATCTTTCAGAGAAAGATGCAGCATGTTAATCATAAAATAATGTCACCTCCTGAAATGCTCAGCTTTGGAGACGTGGGCAGCTGTACCTGATGGCAATGTTTTATTTTTAATCAGATGGTTAAAATGTTACACTCAAGGGAAAGCTTCTGAAAAGACGTTAAGGCCATGAGCAGCCCCATTACTTACATGCTTAAGCCTCTGCAGAATTAGGCCTCAATTTTGCAGCCAAGATGAAACATCGTATTTTCTGTTAATGGAGTATGCCAAAGCTATATCACCACACAAGTAGATCAATAGTAAATAGAACTTGCTTTTAAATGTAAAATTACAGTCATCTGCAGAGTGCTTCCAGCTGGTCTGTTAAAGACAATGACTGACACAGATTTAAAAATGAAAGGAGACCAGGGATGGGGCATAGTGGTAGGAGGCTAGTTGATGAAGTAGAATAGATGGAGAAAAGTCGCTCCTGGCAACTTTATTGTTGTTCAAGTTAGTGGAAGATAGAGGGAGCTTTTCACTTCTAGATCATTTGGTTCTATCCCAGGTGAATAGTGTCAGAAAACAGTTCTTGTCCTGAAGGCCGCATAAAATAAGTAGGTGCTCTCAGATTAGTTTGTAGGAGACTGGTGTTCAAGTCACCCTTGACACTTAAGGCTTTGTCTGTACTTTGTCACTGTAACATTTAGCAGAAACCTTTTAATCCTTTGGCCATCTAGATCTGTTTTGAGCTGGATTTGGCAACAAGATGGTCCAAATGCCAGAAGCCAGTCAACGCTACAGAAGGTGAAGAGCTATTTAAGATAAAGGACAGTGTTGGTAAAAGAACAAATAGGTATAAACTGGTCATTAGTAAATTTAGGCTGCAAATTAGAAGAAGGTTTCTAATCATCAGACAAATGGGTTCTGGAATGTTCTTCCACTAGGAGTAATGGGAACCACCAACCTAAGTCGCCTTAAGATGAAGCTTGACAAGTTTGTAAATTGGATTATATAACAGGGTTGCCTGTGATAGCCGGAGACTGGACTTGATGACCCAGAAGGTCCTTTCCAATTCTAAGTTTCTATGATACTAAGGTAACAGGATCCTTAGCGGAACCTTAGATAGTCTAGCTCCAAATGGACACTTGGTGCCAGAGCCAAAGGTTGTTGATGTCTCTCCATTGACTTAGTGGCTTTTGCATGAAGCCCTTGTCCCCTCAGCATTTGGAGAAAGAGCAGCAGTGCATTTAACAGAGAAGCCAAGGAGATTCCACTACCTTCCCTCAATCCTACACGTGGTTCTTTTACGTGGGCATGGCATGGGACAGAATCTTATGGAATCCACGTCACACAAGCTGTGTGGATGAATAGCAGAATCTGTTCCCAGTTTGTGGTCTCCATGTGAAGAGCGAGTCTATTTCAGAGGATTTTAAGTGAGCGAGCCGCTAATGCTTTACAGAAGGGTCTGTCATTTGTTTCTGCTAATCACTGTGACAGTCTTAAACTAAAAAATGAATTGTAGCCTCCCTGTGCCTCCCTCCCACCCCCCGGAACATCAAACTGAGGAACATTATTTTTCTTTACAGGAGCACAGGTAGAAAATGATACACTCTCTCTCAAAAAAAAGTTCACCCTGTGTTAACTATTCAATTGAAAGCTATATAAATTCGGGAAGAGAGCTATATTTTTTTTTTTTTTTTGGATTGAGAACTAGGATTAAATAGAATGTGTGTGAGGAGGAAAATGAGGCTTTAAATGATCCAAGCTGTAGGAAAAATAAAGTCTTAAAACAAGCTGATAATAGTAGTGGAAACAGATTCCAAGATGTAAGCCACAAACCAGCAAGCATGACACATGTACTTACAGTGCACACATGAGTAGTTCATTGAAGTCCTTGGGAATATTTGTGTGTAAACTTTGCAAGATGAGCACCAAAAGTGAGAATTTTTTAAAAAAGGATCTACAGACTCCAATGTGCTAAAAAGAAGTCAAATTTCAGTGACTTGGTCAGTTAAGAAGAAGTAAGTGCTCTTCTATTCAAGTTCTATTTAGAGCAGAGCTAATAGTTTGCAATGAAGAATTCAAACTTTACTTTGTGTGAATGATCCATGAAGAGGCTGGGAATTTCTACAATCTTTTCAAACATTCAGTTAAATACATTTTTATTCTGCAAACAATTCTTAGCCTGTTCACAATTTATTTATTTATTTTTTTTGCAGATACTCTCAATTTGAAATTTTGAACTGTGTTGTTGGCCACAAAAGTCATGTGTACTTGTTTCTGTTCCTAGATTGGATGGAGTGAGTTGTGAATTTTGCAATTTAGTATACAATTTGAGGTTCGCTTTCAGTGACTATTCGATGTGGATGTTCCCTATTTGCTTGTTAAGCTCCAGTGCAGGAATATTCTCAGAAAGCAAACACAAAAGAGTCCAGAATAGAATTAAGACAAAATCTGATTAATATCTCAAATATATTCAGGCATTATTTCCCACTGTTTGCATGTCTCTGTAATTCAGATGACTTTGTATTGTAATAATTAGAATTTGTGTACTTATGGTAGTGCCTTTTGTGAAGTGCTTTGAGATCTTCCACCAAATGTCCCATATACTTTCTTGTAGATGAAAAAATAAGAAAATTGCAGCAGGGAATAACTGAATGCTTTTTAAGTAGGTTGTATTTGAGCTTGCCAAGGACAATAATTGTGTATGTCAAGAAACTGGGCACTAGTCATTGGCAAAAGTAGTCCAGTAGTTAGGGCACTAGCCTACAACTGTGTGGGAGGGCTGGGTTCAAGTTCCTGCTCTGCCACAGACTCCCTGTGTGATCTTGGGCAAGTCACTTACTTTATCTGTGCCCCCATTTCTTATCGGTAAAATGGGGATAACAGCACTGCCTTGCCTCACAGGGGAGTTGTGAGGATAAATAACTGACAACTGTGTCATGCTTGGATGCTACAGTAACAATTTGTAAACGTGTCTAAGGCCGATACTGGATATGCAAGACTAATGCTTTGGAAATGGTAAATCCTGCATAGACATAGAAACAATCAGATTGCTACACTGATGTTTAGGGACATCTACCAGAGACTGAGACTTGAATCAGAACAATGGCTGCACCTCCACCTGAACTCAGGTCAGACACATTTCTAAACAAGAACGTATTCCCAAGATGATGATCTCCCTGGACTCAGTTCCCCGTCTGTAAAATGGAGATGATAGCACTTTCCTGCCTAACCGAGGATACATTTTTATTTTTTTAGACTTTCAAGCATCAAAGCGATGGATTCTATTCCTAGCTTTGCCACTGGCCTTCTGGATGACCTTGGGCAAGTCACTTCACCGCTCTGGACCTCAATGTCTCCATCAATAAAATAGGGATAGTAATTCTGAACTCCTTTGTAAAATGCTTTTGAGATCTGCTGATGAAAAGAATGACACAAGAGGTAGATATTATTTATTATGGAGGCCATATACATAGCTAGCTAGATGGTAGGTGAAACTAGGACAGAAATCTTTTCTTCTGGGGGAGTTCCATTCTCACTGACCTTAAGAGCTCATTGACCTTCGTAGATGGACACTTTGTTTCATAGGTAATAGAGATGAATGAAATCACAAGTAGCTTTAAATCTGTCCCCCCAGGATAACTTTTTTTTTTTTGGTTTAAAATAAGAGTACAAAAACTAAGCAAGAATGAGAATCTAACAGGAGGGAATCTGTAAATTAGCCTTTATTTCTGTGATTTGTGAGATGGTTCAAAATGAAATCCTGTATTTTCCCCCTTTCTATTTTTCTTTTCGGAGAAATGGACTCCCACCACCTGAGCTGAAAGTGACTTTATATGTTTGAATATGGCATGCAAGTCATTTAAATGTGAATATCCTCTACCACAAAATAATTGAAACAACTAGAAAAACTTGTTTTGGGGATAATAATTAGTGCCTTTATTAATGAAGCTGCATAAAAATTCTGCCTCCATGAGTGGAGTCAGTTTGTGGGAGTTAGTGCAAACCTTTTCGATTTAATTTTTATGGTGCTCAGCTTTGAGTTTTGCTTTCCCCCTCCAATTGAAATGAATCACACAATTGAAGGCAAACCACATTTGAAATTGGACTGTATTATTCTTATTAAAATATTTGTATTCCAGAAGGACTTGGAAGCCCACACCCAAGTCAGGGCCCCAGCAGGCTTGGTGCTGCACAGACACATGAGACCGTTCGTGCCCCCAAAGAATTTAAATCTAAATAGACAAAACGTGGTATCATTGTCTTCATTTTACAGATGGAAGAGGGGTGAAATTTTCAAAAGCTCCAAAAATGACCAGCGAGACAGCCTTGTAGGCGCCAGATTGACAAGGGTATTTCGATGCCTAAAGATGCCTAGCGGGAAATACAATACCACCTAAACAGGTTAAGTGCCAAACTCAGACGCTTCTGCCAATCCTACTAGACACCTGCCTGCTTCTTCTGGTTCTTAAATGCCTTTGTACATGTGCCCCAAGTGCCAAAATAACTTTCAAAAATGGGACTTAGGCTTCTAATTCACTTAGGCACGTTTGAAAATGACCCTAAAGGACTCGCCCAAGATCATACAGGGAATGTGTAGAGAAGCAGGAGTTGAACCCAAATCTCCTAAATCCCAGCCTTATCCCTTAACCACAAGATTATCCTTCCTTTCTTGGCCAGCTTCTGGTTTTGCATCAAAAACATTTGAACCTCTGAGTTTGGTTTCAAAGCCATTGTCCTATCAGGAGGCAGGATGTAGGAACCTTCTGCCAGCTCTGGCCCAGTTCTAAATGTAAGACATGGAAGAAATGCCAAAGGATGCTGCTGACTGTTGCATTTCATTACAGGATAACCAGAGATATTTGAAAAACTGTGACAGGAAATCATCAAGAAAACCTAATGAGGATTTGAGTAACACTGGAGACAGCCTGGGACGAATGTGCATTAATTGGTTAATGCTTGTAAAGAGTTTTGAAGATGAAAATGGCTATATAAGTACTTGATATTATTACTATTACGCTGACAAAGGCTACGTAGGAAGGAGTCGTGAAGCTAAGGGAGCAGTCGGAATTGATTGAGACAATTCTGAAAGAGTTTTTGAAAGGAAAAAATTGCATCTCTTGAAGAGGCCATTTGAGCAGAATATTGCCTTGCTTGTCAGTAGTTAAGCAATAACTTGTAGTGAGTGGCGTTTTTCCCCCTGTGTGTGAATTTTCCTTGCAGAGTTCACAATTATTTCTTCAAATAATTGCGGGACTGTTGGTAGTTTTCGAACTGTTTTGTTGAGTGTTCAATTTGTTACTTAAAATGTTGCTATCCATGGGCATTCCTGCAAGACAAATATTGTAGTAAATGAGTTTGTGGAAAGCAAACTCAGGAGGCGTAAACTATATTTTATTTGCTGAAAGCTTTTTGGAGTCTTCACCCATCTGTCACTGTTTATGGTGAACCTCAGAAGGCTCAAAGGTTGGGTGCTGATGAGCATTCTTGTGGTTAGATGCTTTTCTGCACATTATCCAAGCTCTCTGAACTGTTTGCACTTGCAGCCTCATGAGTGCCTCCTAGTGAGCCAGAAATAGTGAGAACATCCTTTTTCATGGAGTGTTTAGCACTTGCACATGTTACATTTTGTAGATAGGTCAGAACATCACAACCATACTAGCTTGTTTCTGCCACATTCTAGGAAGTTCTATCTAACATTAAGGATGTTAATGCCAAATAGTCTCATCAGTGGCTTTTTTAAAAAAAAACTCTTTTGTCGTAACCGTAAAAGACTTTGGAGAGGTGTGAGTGGCTGGAGAAGTTTGGATGGAGGAGCAGAGGTGGTGGTGGTGGTTTTTGTGGTTTGTTTTAATTCATCCATTTTGAAATATTCCCTGGGTAAGGCTGACCCGCCTCAGTGTCCTGCATGGCTCGTCTGCCACAGAAGATTAGCTCCGAGGGAGCATATTCACTTGGTGTGTTCGACTCTTTCAGAGAAATTGTTTAACTTATTGGGCCTGAGTCTTCATTGCTTTGCCCCCTGGGCAGTCATTCACACCTGTGCAAACACTGCCAGGCCAGGAGAATAGGGTTTGACCCTTGTTTGCACGCCTACAAGTGATGCGTGGGGATGATGTGAAACTCTCACTCAGTGCTGATGGAAATGACTGCCCAAGGTATTCAGGGCAATGGAGAATCGGGTCCAGTGCAGTGCTATCTGTGCACTCACTGCCTGGGGGTGGGGGTAATGAGAAGTGCTGCACCATGTGTCTTCAGCTTCACACTTCTCAGAGCTGAATACAATCCTCCCTTTTAGTTCACGGGGAAATGGCTCGTGCTTCTGGAACAGGAAGATCTCACTAAGACGTTTTAATGTTTTACCTGTCCTGCAGGAGGATTCCTGTCACGTAGGGTGAGTGGGTGAGTGTCATTGAGTTTAGATAGATGTGTGTGTGAAAATCCCAAAATGCTTACTTGCAACAGGACAGGTGGGAGTTTGAGGACTGTAAGTGCTATCCTTGTTGCTGCAGTCAAGTGGGAAAATTTACACAACCACTAGACCTGTTATAATAGTACAGATGTGCCCAAACCAAAGCCCTGGAGCAGAGTGTCCCAAGATCAAAATCTAAGTCCAATCTTTGTGGCTCAGGCCCACTGCTGGGAGCGTCATGCCTGCTTCAGGCTGGCGCTGTCTTTTTTTCCTTGCCATGCTCTTCTTGGCTTCCTGCAATGGCCGAGTGCCCTGTGGTGCAGCAGAAAGCAATCTGCGTTGCTGAATACTGATGGCATGAATGCTGCAAAGGAAGAGGGGGAACAGTATTATCTACGACCCTCAGTAAACCTGTGTCATGTAAGGTCATTTTCAGACAAAGCAGGTTCCGAACTGATGGCTCATTGTTTGGCTTTAAAATATTTTTTTAATGTGTATCTTTAATTTTTTTTTTTTTTTTTTAAATAGCCAGCCCCATGATGGAACTGCAGTTAAGCAACTGCATGTGTGCCTTTGCCTAGCAACCATGCCTAGCAACGTCACAGCATCTCAGAGAACCCAACATTAGGGACTGAGCTGCTGGCTGTCAAGGAGCTGGTTAGAATGGTAATTTGTGATGAAAGATACTAGGGCTGCTCTTTATGAAGCACGCAAAGCCTTGTTTCTAGTTCCTTGACCTTCAGGCTTCCTTGAATGCCTGCAGACAGCTTTTCAACACTGTCCCTCGGCAGATGAGAACAGCCCAGGGGTTAGGCCTTCATGCAACATTCCTTGGTGTTTTTTTAAAACAGGACCAAAATTTAGCAGGAGGGCTGTGTGCAAACCCTGAGGGTTGGTCATCTCGTCATTTTCTTCTGGTAGATTCCACAGAGTTTCTTCTCGGGCTTTAAAAACCCATTGCCTCTGGATGAAAGCGCTTATCTGTCTATTTAGCTCTCTTTTGTTATCAGCTACCAAAAGAGCTTTTATTAAGAGCGTTGCGTGTCCACGTTAAGAGAACTTTTTGCAGCCTGATGAGATTGTTCTAAAGAGAGAGAAATGTTAACATTTTCGAATGCTGGACACCAGCCAGAGTGTCTTAGGCTTCAGCTACACTCAGACAGTATTCTGGTATAGCAGAGTGGTACAACCCCCAGTGCAGATGCGGTTAAACCACTATAAAATTGCTTATACCAGCATATCTTATTCCCGTAGGGGATGAGGAATAAATGATACCAGAACAAGATACTATTATTGGTATATCTGCACCCAAGCTATGGGTTGTACCTGTATAACTATATCAGTAAAAAATCACACCCCTAACCATCATATTTATGCTGGCATGAAAATAAGATGTGGACGAGGCTATAGCCGGAAAGGGAGAGAGCTTGATTCTATACGGCCTTGCCCCTTGTATTATTTAAACCAGTGCCAAATGGATGTAAAATGCTTGCTACTAGATCATAGAAGCACAGGACTGGAAGGGACCTCAAGAGGTCATCTAGTCCAGGCTCCTGCAGGATTAAGTATTATCTAGACCATCTCTGACAGCTGTTTGTCCAATCTGCTCTTAAAAATCCCCAGTGATGGAGATTCCACAACCTCCCTAGGCAATTTATTTTGTGTGTGTGTGTGTTGCACAACCATTTGCATCAGTGCAAAGTGAGGGTATAGTACGCATAAAATGCTGCCAAAGGAGAGGGGAAACATACAATATTTGCTTCCAGGGGTGTAAATAGCTGCACAACGTGCAGGGCAATGGAGAATTGGGTCAGGGGATGTGTTTGCATAAGTGAACAGGCCAGGTCTGCGCTACAGACTTCTGCCAGCATACCTGTGTCAGTCCGGGGTGTAAAGAGGTGGGATCCTTGCCTGGCATACCTATGCTGGTGGAAGTCCCTAGAACTGATGCATCTATGCAAGCAAAGCTGCAGTTCTACTGGTATAGTTTTTTTCTTTTCACTTGTGGAGGGTGATTTTATTGTACTGCACCAGTAGAGCTGATGGAACCTACAGCTGCTGTCTGTCCGAGGTGTTGAGTGGTATTTTAAAGCATGTTAGCTAATGTGCTAACATACTTTTACCACTCAGCACCCAGGGTAGACAAGGTTTGACACTTTTAAAAAATGTGTTAACTGGTCTTGGCCTACTCTAGAGGGGAAGCCTAAGGATGCAGTCAGAGCAGTGGTGAGTCAACTCGAGGGCTAACATTTAAACCCTGTCTATACTAGTTGCTCTGTGGTGTTTAAAAACACGCTAATGAATATTAAAAAACCACTTGTATTCCCAGCTGAGACAAGCCCGTAGTGACTTGTGAAGATCAGTGTAAGAACCGATGATACCCTGTTAGTGCAGATACAGTTTGTACCTGACAGAGGTACTAGCAGGAGATATAACCTGAACATTTGAGTAGTGTGTGCGCGGGGGCGGGGGGGGGGCAGCAAGGAGACAGAGCAAACTAAGCTGGCTGGTGTGGCCTGTATAATGAAAGCCCTCTGTTGTCACAGAGTGCTGGATGGCGGGTTACGCAGCAGATGTGTAGATCTTAAAATGGGCATGGCTCCTGGACAGATGAAAGTTCATCTCTCTTGCAAAGTGTGATTACATCATTGGCATGGATCCTGCCTATCATAGGTCCCTCTCTTGCCATTTACAGGGCAAGTGGTCTAGCAGGTTGAGTAGAGGAGGAGGTGGTCTAGTCCTGTTTCTGCCCTGGACTTTGTAAAGCAGCCTAGGGCCACTTATGTAACCTCTGTTCCCTGTCTATAAATTGGGTATAATACTTATCCACCTCCCAGGTGGCTTTTGGTGTCTATATACTTATGGCTGTATAACACTGTGAAAATGTAAAGTGCTAGAGAAGTTCTGAGTCTGATTGACCCTTTGGAAGGGGCAGAAAATTGCATCCATCCCAGTAGGCAATCATTTGACAGGAAGTCTAGAAAATGTTCAAAGTACGAATGTATTTCAAACTCCTTCCTGGAGGCAGTAGCTGACTTTGATTGTCCTCTGGTTTTCAACTCCATGATGTTTCCGCTGTAATAGTTATCATGAATCTTGGGCCAGCTTCTGCCTGGTATAAAGCATGGCAATGGTAGTAATGCTTCGTTACTGTCAGAGGAAGTTCTTCCAACGTTAGACAAGCCACACTGAGCTTGCCTTGCGTGTTGCCTACCTGGTTGATATATACTCGTTGCCTGTGCCCTAGGGCTAGGGCCTTTTTGTGGGCATTTTGCTGGCTAGCAGATATATGCGAGCGTAAACATTCACGAGGTCGTGTATGTGCAGCCGAGCGTGGTTGTTGGAGGAAGATGTATCTGGCGCGCCTCATTGGCCTAACTTTCAGGAGATGTAAGCCAGGCTTGTCACACGGAGCGATGTTGCAAACTGGCTAAGAAAAAGGATAGGGCAGAGAAGAACGCAAATGAAAAGGGGCTTTGGGAGATGGAGAGACATTGTTACAATCAAGACTGCCACCCATTTCTGGCTCTTGCATTAGGCTCTGGCCAAGTTCAGTCTGCGCAGACTAGTAGAACAGAGAGACAATCTCTCCTTATGCAGAATGGGTGGAGCCCATTTCTTTACCTTACGGTGCAGTTTTGCATGTGAGTGTGTGAGGAGCCTCCCCAAATGACACTGTATTTTCAGGTGAAATGTAGAACTGAGTTCTGGTGAACATCTCAGGGCATCTTTCATAAGGGAGGGTGGGAAAGATTAACCCTGGTGCCATACCGCAGTAATTACTGTAGTGGCTGCAAGTTGACCTAATATAGGCCTACTTAAGTTTCTAGTGTAGACATATCCCTAGTTTCACCACCTGCATAGCAGAGGGCATAGAATTTCCTCCAGTTATTCTTAATCCTAATAGAGTTAATGAATATACTGCACATACCCTGTCTGTGTAGTTACTAATGGAACAGCGGTGAAATCCTCGATAAAAGATCTACCAGATGCAGTTACGATTTTAAGCCCTGGAAGCAAAACTCAGCTGTTCTCGTCACACTCTGTTTATACTTTGCAAACCCTCATGCACGTATGGGCAGAAACTAACCTCATTTTGATGTCTGTCCCCGTAACCTGTGCAAGTCCTCTGCATGCTGATAGGCTGTAGCACAGAATAACCCACGTGTAACGCTTATTGCTGTTTGAAGAAGCTGGGCACAAGAACAGGCGCAAGGGGTGTTGTGCATCGTCATAGCAACAGTAGTTGAGGTTCTCTTATTTTGCATTGTGTGTTCTTTTGCAAAGGCTTTTCTGTCTGCTGAAGTCAGCACAAAATCTTTGTATTTGGATGATATGTGTTGGATGAAGGTCCTCCCCTCCCCCCCAGCCACCCAATATCATCTCATCAGTATGCAGAGGTGAACATTCAGGCCTGTACACACACACACACACACACACGAGTGGAAGGAGCATTGTGGAATTGTTGCATTCTGAAAGTGGAATTGTAGGTTTTTCGGCTGTAAGGACCCAGTCCTCCAGGGTGCCAGCTGCCTCTGGGTGGGAGATCCGAGCACTCAGCGCCTGACAGGATTTACCCTTGTTCTCACTCTTAAAGTTCGCATTCTATTATTGAGATGCTCTCCTCTCTCTCTCTCATGTGTCTTATGGCTGTGCCTAGGCTGAGGCAGCAGCTCAGATCGGTGCCCCATTATGCAAGGTGCAGTACAAATGTGGAGAGACAGCCCTAGTCTTAAAGACCCTCCAGTCTATAGATGAGAGACAACCTCTCTGTACCTCAACTCCACACGTGTTTAAGTGAGGTTAAGGTGTCATAGATGTAGCGGAGCTGGGAATAGAAACTAGGTTTCTATAGTGCCACTCATATCCCCTAACTACAAGGCCATCCATCCCTGCTCTCCTTATGATATTAATTAGCTTTGTACTTTCCATGTAGTGTATTTTCCCTTCGTTTTTGACTGATTTTTTTTCTTCCCCTAGATTTTGTATTCGCAGGACAAATTCTCATCTTTTATAGATATGTCCTGTTTAATTTTCTTCTTGGATCCATCGACACCACAAGGCTTTGCTTCAGCAGCATTAATGCAAGTAGAAGCACTCTTGCCTTTGAAACCCTCTCGTCTTTCCAGAGTAGCTTGAGGCTTCTTTGAAGTCAAGCAGTGACTTGGGCGAGGGGGGAGAAGAGAATCTTGACAAAAGAACCAAGTGTCAAAATACTTATCTCTGGGCTTTGGGAGTTACGATATGTCAGCGAAATGTTCTTGTTTGATGTGATTTTACTTTTAGTTACTTAATGTTTAGATTTCTTCAGTTCCTGGGTGCCTACAAGCACCTTCCCCCTTGAGCTCAGGCCTCCCTTCTGTCTAATTCCACCCTAGCATTAGAGCAGCTGAGGGGCTGCACTGATTTACATCAATGCAAAATCAGCATAACAGAACTCCCAGTCCTCTCCAAAGAAGGCAGCAAATTCCAAGGCTTTGGACTCCCATCTGTCAGCTTTCTCCTGTGGGTCTCAGGAGGGGACTGAAGATGATTCTGCTATTTCTAATGTGGCAGTATTAGTGATTGGTCCCTAGATTTGTGCTGACAATCCAGAAATGACCTGTCCCAGTCCCTCTTCCTCAGGCCTGTCTGAGTGTGGTGACGAGGCAGTACAAAGATCTGCCTGTTTGCTGCATCTAATCTGCTCCAGTACACAGGACACCAAATCCTTAGCAAGGAAGAACATTTGCAGAGGCCTGGTGAGCCACTATCATTAGAGGTCTGAGTTTTATCAGGCGCTATGCATGGGGACATAATGCTTACAAGGCAAAAGGGTGTCTTCAGTGTCCAGAGTTGAGGTATGGAGCTGGTGGTTATGTCTGTCCTGGTTCTGTCCGTGCTGTCTTCCTTCCATCTGGGAGAGTTGGGAGGAAGTGGGCTTATCACTGTTTCCCCATGCTGGGCACATGTTGTCTTCCTATCATAGCAAACACCATCACCTCTCTGTGGCTGAGCAAATAGTTGCCATTTGTATAACTTATAAGTACTTGCCACACCCTATTGTATTTCAGTGACTTCATGCATCCGAGCACATACCCAATATGAATAGTTACAGATATAGGACCAAATTCTTGCTTACCCCAGTGTAACTCCATTGACCGCAATGGAGTTACTCTGGATTTATACCAGTTTGTCCAGGAGCAAAATTTGGCTTTTGGCTTGCTAATGATCCATCAGTTTAACATCTTAGTTGCTCACTGAAATATTTTTCCTCCATTCAGTAAATTAAGAGGAGCTTTCTTCTTTAATTTCTTGCAATCTCTGGTTACGTCTCATTGAACCAATGGACTGATCTTACTATGGTTATAACATTTAGGTTTGACTCACTCTCCAACTGTGTAGGATTTTTTGGTGGTTGTTTTAAGAGAAGCTTTCACAGACATGTTCAGCTTTGCATGCAGTGGAACAGCCCAGAGCTTAGCGTTATTTGTACTTTAGACGGAGGAGCCATTTTAGCACAGAAGATGGATGAAAGCCATTTTTCCTGTGCTTCACTGCAAATCGCTCTTTACTTAGAGATAGGTCTAATTTTGCTTGGAGAAAGTGTGCACATTCGCAAAATTAGCCACCCACGCCATCAAAAAAAGGGTCTGTTGTAGAGATTGTGATGAAATGTGAAATCCCCGTAGTTTACCGTTTCATTAGCAATATTTCATACTCTGGTAGGATACAGATACTTTGAGGGCTTCCCACTGCAGCTGTCTTCAGTGAGTGCTGTGTGTGTGTGTAACACCGGAAAGGTTTGTGATGTTGGGCCCCGATCCTGTAATGAGCTCCCTGTGAGCATCCCTCTATGCATGTATAGATTGCCACTAAAGTCCCTGGAGCTCTGCATTTGCCCATGTTGGGCACTTAGAACTTAGTCCAAAGCCTTTTGGGAGTCTTTTTGTTGGCTTCATTGGGCCTTGGGTCAGGCCCATGGTTGAAAGAAGCATCTAAAAATCCAGAGGGCAGATCATCAAGTGGTGTAAATTGTTGTAGCCCCTTTGAAACTAAGGACGGTTTATACCAGTTGAGGACCCGCCTCTAAATCTAAACTAACTGAGCCTAGAGCCTGAAAAATCAAAATAGAAACCTGTCGACAGGCTTTCTGGTAAGACTTCCCATGCTTTTTTGCTTCCTTTCATTTCTGGGGAACAAACATTCAGAGCAAGCTTTTTTCTTGGTGTAACTTCTGGGGCTTCAGCTCCAGGGCAGAATGAAGAAATGTAGGAAAGACTGAAGGAGAAAAGCAAGTTAATCAAACTTTTATGGAACTCACAAAGTTCAGTTCAAGGTTTTGAGTAAGAATAGGGGGAGTCATCTTTTAACCCACATGTGTTAGCCCCATTCCAGTGATTAACCTTGGAGACAAGTGGGTTTCCAATGGAAATACAAAGCTAGGCCAAATTTAGATCCAGCTATGAACTGCTGCAGAGTTTTGGGGCTGTTCTGGACTGGTTGTTTGTGATTTGGGCCCCTCGTCAGACTTGACTCTTGGCTCTGGGAATGGGTGATTTTTGCAGCAGGCACAGAAAACTCAATGAAGGCCCATCTGAATGACAAACTGTAAATAGTACATCTGTGAGCCTATTGAAAAGGTATTTCTTTTCCCTTTGCACTTGCTGCATGATTGTCTGTAGGGGAGACCTCTGTCCTCAGGAGAGCTGCCAGTTATTGCATCTGTTTAATTTTTTTGGCCTTTACAAAATGAGTCATGGATTTGACTATTAGACCACCGTTCCTGTTATGATATAGCCTTTTCCACCAGTTACTAAGCAAGGTCTCTCTATAACCATATGTGCCTTAGATTAGGCAACAGAAGAGATCTGCTGTAAACCTGAGACTCTCTCCCCTCTGCGCTAATTTCATCATGCATTCCTTTCATACCAGATCATGTATTTGAAGTAAACCTGCTGGTCCTCAAAGGTGTCAGGCTAGTGGCACTGGAGAGTGAAGTCTTCTGCCACTTCACAGTTTTTGGGTTGCAAGAGTGAAAGCGAACTCCCCTTCCCCTAGCCCTGCTGCTACTAGCATCCCTCAGTATTTGTCCAGCTAGCTCTGTTCATTGCATGAAAGAATTCATTCGGCCTTAGGTTGCCTGTGGAATCTTGTGCTGTGACTGTCAGGAAGGGAGACCAGTTAGTACCAACTGCGGTGGGTTGGGGTGTTTTTTATTTGAGAAGCTGACATTTAAGGAATTTATTGGAGACTCTCCATCCCTAAACTCACTTTGTCAAGATCACCAACACAGCCTCCTAGGATGATGATTTTCAGCCCATCTTCTGCAATGAATTCCACATGGGCTTCTCACAGGCAGTCTCCTTTGCTTTAAATGAGTCTTGATGTGGGACTCGTTGCAGGATTGGGGCAGTGCCCTGGCGGAAGAGCCCTGCAAATCTGGAGATATCCATGGACCAAGTTTGCGGATCGGATGTGGATGCAAATTTTGCAGGGCTCTGCCTGGTGGATTTGAACTGAGAACTATTGCTGCTCAATTTTTATCTGTTTCTTTTTAATGCATTTTTTTCTTGTGGGGAAGGATCTAAATTTCCAATGTATTTTTGATTAAAAACAAAAATCTCTCATTTACTTTCTTTCCCCTCCCCTTTTTCCACTCCCTGTCCCAGTGGAAAAAAGAAAGGGGGGTGGGCTGGAGGGGATGGAGAAGTCTGTGGAAGAATTAAGAGGGAAACCATTTTTTTTTCATTTCATTCCAAATATTTTCCAGAAAATAGAATGTTTTTTCAACGAGTTTCAGTGACAACCATCTAACCATGTGCTCTGATTTAGATGCATCACATCATACTGTGATACTTATTGCCTTTGTGTTTTCTGTAATGGCCAAACCTTTTTAGAATTGCTTTTCTAGGGCAAGAAAATGCCTCCACAATGTATGCAGAGTTTTGCTCTTGAAACTGGTGTTCATTAAAGCCACTCAGAAGCCTTTCTCTTTGTCTGCAGATGGGTCAATTTTATCTGCTTGTTTGCCTGAGAAGAGACCGGTTTAATGCAAGGAACTCAATAGGATAATGAAATTACTGATGAATAGCTTGCTCCGGCAGTTACTTTCATAGCAGGCAGCGCTGAAAGGAATTAGTACTCTGGCGGAGAAATGCGGTCCTTACCCATTGGAGTGATGAAAAGATGAGCACCTGAACTCTTCACAGAACAGCTGACCGTAAAACATTACAAACCTCATCAATTATTTGTTGTAAAATGGGGCTTACGCGCTCAAGCGTTCTGATTGGCTAATTGCGGGCTGTGCAGCTATGGTGTGGTAGTTGCCGCGGGTGACGCCATCAAACCAAACCGACTTCTCTTGAGGCAGGCGTTTGGGAGTGACTTTTGTTTAAAAAAAGATAAAGTGGCTTAAATAGCAATC